>JAESVK010000154.1:525533-610681 GCA_017140935.1 Hamamelis virginiana | reverse complement strand
AGACTGAACAGTTTTCTTTCTTTTGGATAATAATTTGATCAAAACTCAGAGGGGCCTACGGCTGTAGATATCTACAATCCAGAGTTGTGTAGCAAAATATGTCAAACCTGGTTCCTTTCTACAATTTGAAGATTTGTATGGAAGCCTGAAGGGCCAATCTATTGATCAGAATTCAATCTGTTTTGCAGTACCCTTTCTTATATCAAGAGGGAATACAGAGCTATTCTTTATACTCGATGAAGGCGTGGAGCATTGAAGCCTAAAGTGAAGAGTCAAGACTCGAGTGAAGCTTGAAAGAGTTTGACTGTTTAATTTATGTCGATCGGTTCGGTGACCGTCGGTGCATAAAAGGATCTACCGAGAACCGACCAGAATTAACCGGTTTTCTACTATTGCAAACCAAACAGACCAATTCCATTTTAAAAACCGTTCAACTTCGGTCCAATCGGTTCGGTCCTGTCCGGTCCGGTTTTTGACCACCCCTAGCTTCATGGAAATAAGTACAAAAAAACACTTCTCTTACTTTTTTTTTTTTTACTTCTCTATTTTTACCCAAGCACACTCCACTTATACTTTTGAGCACTGAGAACAATTTATTTTGCTTCTTCAACTCTATTCAAACAAGCATAAGCAGTTGTGTTTAAATAAGGGCAAATTTGGCAATTCCACTCGTTTCACTCAAACTTTCCAGCCATGGATCCAAGAGGCATAAATTTGATGCAATATTGCTGAGTGGGGAAGGATTTATTGATGCAATTTGACCAAAACACTCAAACTTTCCAGCCATGGATCCAAGAGGCATATATTTGATGCAATATTGCTGAGTGGGGAAGGATTTATTGATGCAATTTGACCATCTAGATGTAGCCACTTCTGTCCTTATCCATTCTAATAGTTTGTAATTAATTAATTGGCATTTTCCAAGTTCTCTTTATATATTCATTGTATCCCATGCCAACAAATCAATTGGATGTTACATATCGCCATTTCGACTTGTGTGGGTGGAATTTTACTTCAATTGTTCTAGCTGCCTTTTTTTGGTGAAGTAAACATCCACTTCAAATTGGGTATTATTGGACTTGATAGCTAGGCTTCACTGTTCTTATCTCCTGATGAGAGAATAGATCGATTTGAGGGATGTAATCAGTTGATTTTCTTTTGTAGCTTCCCTTAGGCCGACCTCATTTTTGTTTTTTGTTTTTTGTTTTTTGTTTTTGTTTTTTGTTGATGTTATTGTTTTTGTTTTTGTTTTGTTTTGTTTCAATAGAGATTAGGTGATTAAGAAAAAAAGGGGTTGTTGAATTGAAGCATGGGAGGCTGATTGTCAAACATTGGAAATCAATGGATGGGCATAAAGGAAGAAATTATCTGTGACACTTCTTATCTCTTATTCATTGCCACAGTTCTATTGGCCTTATCGACCATGCATTATGGCCGAAATGGACAATGTGGATTCAAATCTATCTAATAACCGGGAAAAAAAAAAAAAAAGAACCAATCTTATTCATCAATTAATTAATTAATACAAGCAAATTACAACAATATTGGTTCAATTCTACCAAATGACAGGAAAACAAAATAAATATTTATTAACTAATAGAATCAAATTATACTTAAAAGACATTCAGAGAACAAACAACCTGAAAAAACATATGTGATCTCGATCAGGTACTGGAATCCAAGGCCATTATTGTGCTGAGATTCATGGGGTTCATGTACTTTTTAGAGCCACTCATGATCTGTTCTACAATTAGTCTGTTTGCCTTTTCGGATGGATGGAATGCATCCCAGAATGCATAAGCCTCTCTGTTTGGGCACAAGTTGGACAATGCTGTGCAAAGTCCGACTCCATTGTAGGGTCCTTGCCCACAACATGCTATCTTCGACGTAGTAAATCCTGCATTCCCAGGTAAACAAAAATTGAATTAGTGTGGACCATTGAATCATGGAAAGTGATGACGTGTTGCAATCTTGAAGGCCTTAGCAGGGTACTTGGTTTTCGTCCCTTAACAGGCAAAACCAAACTCCTAAGGATGCACTCCCGGCCTCTTTCTTTCTCTGTTATGGCAAACTTTACTAACAACAAAAACAATAATAATATTCAAATATTAATATTAATAATAGTTATACATGGAAGCTGACATACCATATGCTTGAGGATTAGTGACGAAATTGCTGTGCATTTCATGTGTATTTGCAGCAATGAAAATGTTTTTGCCAATTTTATTATTGAGTCCGCTAAGCATTTGTTCAAGTTGGGGATTGTACAAGGATGCAGCTCGTTGCAATTCAGGTGCGCATTCACCATTTCTGCCTCGCATGGCCAATTCTGCTGGTACGCATCCTAATGGACCTGTACCTGTCACTAGAACCCTACGAGCTCCCAGATTATATAGTTTCTGTAATGATATTGGAAATATAATTAGGAGAGTTATACATTTGGCAACGGAATTTAAATGAAAAATGCTATGTGTCCCACGAAAAATATACGGTGAGTCGAATATATGTGTAGCCACAGACATAGGTCTCTGGCTAGGTGTATATGCCCTGTTCACATAATAATTTTTCCCCAAATGAGTTTCAGTTTTATGTCCCGACCCATGTGACACGTCGATGAACGTGGTCATCAAGTTAATTTATTTAAAAAGGAAAAGATGTCACGCCGTTAATGGGCTGACGTGAGTGTCACATTAGCATGTTATGAGACATAAAATTGGGATTCATCTACTAGAGAGACCAAATTTTCGATGACATTGTGTGTCCGTATTTGTACTTGTTAAATGTGCATTGCATATTAAGGTAGAAAAAATGGAGGAATATATTGGAGATTTAGAGCATTACCATTAGAACATTCCGGTACTCAGAAATGAGAAAACGAACATAATTTGGGAGAGGATATTGGCGAGATCTTGCAGAGTTGGGCACCAAGTAGTAGTTGTTCACAAAATCATTGCCTCCCAAGGTGATGAGGACAAGTGCTTGGCTTACAAGTTGCTGAGTTTGCTGAGCTCCAATTAGAGCTGTCACCCGTTGCTGGTATTGCTGGAAGTACTCCAATTGTTTGACTATTCTAATAATGTTTATCTGCAAAATGTAGCACATATTTTGTGGCACCATTGCTTAGGTCAACATTCATGTTTTTATAACATATATGAAATGTAGAAGCACTTTGGTATAATTGAATTGTTTTGACACAGAAGATGGACTCACAAACTGAACTCCAGTGTCATTAAGGATTCCAATTCCAGCAGATGCAAAATTGGCACCAACAAGTAGGTTTTGTCCAGTGAGCTCTGGACTCAAGTAAGGCAATGTGGATTCAGACCCAATTTTCTCACCTGATATATAAGACATATGGGCATTGATCAAATTAACATGCTAACTATAAACAAGTTGAGAGAAACATGCAAATTTGAATTGAAAACACAAACTGATAAGGTCAGGAATGTTAAGGCCATTTGAGAAGCGGCCGGTGGCGCGGTGAGTCGGATAATCGATGCCGTAAGGATACGAGTCCGCCCGGGCAGTGGTGGCGAGGTAGTTGTTGTTGCCGTTATCGACAAGTGAATCCCCAAACACAAAGAATGCCCGAGCATCGGCTTGAGGTACAAAAATACTTCCTAAAACCATTACAAATATTCCTATAACTATCCAAGAATAGGATGAGACCATTGAGATAGCCATATATGGAAATGGTGTTGTTAAATAGAAATTCTAGATATGGTTACTATGTGTGTGAAAAAGAAACACCTGTGGGATGTGGCATGGCCAACTGCTGGACTAGGGGTTGCTTTATATAGTTGGTTTGATCACTCGAGACCATATTAAAGAGAAATTAAGGATCACCAAGAAAAGAGCAAGCTAGCGTAGGTGGTTGTGCAACTACCTTTGGGATGAAGGATGTCAATGCCAATAACTACAGTGCCATAAAAACCATTGGAATGGCTTTATGTTAATTGGTTTGTACATAAATCTACACTTATGTTCTATTTGAGAGTTGATCAGTCAGGTTAAAATTTTCAGGATGGCTTAGGAATTGTCTGACAAATTTGAAATCCTAAGTCAGTTGAAGACCAAATTTTTTTTTTTATTTTTAACCACTATTTGGGAAGTCTTTTTTTTTTTTTTTTTTTTTTTTCAAACCAACTATAAGTTGATTTATTTAGAAATCAAATAGTAATAAAAAATTGAACTTGATCTTATCCAGTTTTCAGAATTCTCAAAAGGACCTTCATAGATGTATTTAGAATTTTGCTTTTTCAATGCATAGCCCACTCCAAAAAGTCCACCTTAATTAAAAATTTAAATACAAATATTTATTAAAATGTGGGATTTTTAAGGTGGATTTTTGTGAGAGGGGACAAGAAAGTGGTACATACAAGTCGGACAGAAGATCTCTACTCGAGTACTGTACCTGCCAGATCTAGAATCGACGTAGCCCATTAATTTACTGTAGTTGTAACTTTGCTTATAACATTTATTAATTAGCTTGCTTTAAGCAATTTGACAGTGATAAAGTTCCTAGCTAGCAAGCTGTCACTACTAATCAATCCTAATCAAAAAGTGCTTTCATAGATAAGTTGGCCGGCAATAATACCCAATTACATCACCTCCATCAACACCCTTCAACATCAACAGCTAAAGTTGCACTTTTGATCAATTTAGCATAACTCAGCTTGAGCCTTGTGATCATAAAATTTCTGGTGCTTTTGAGCCTGAATGGCTGAAAATGGAATTGATTTGTGATATGAAAGAGAAGTGAAACAATCAAACTTCAACATATTTAAGGTAGTAATAATAAATTTGGTTCATTAATCAGTTGCCACTGTTCACTGTGATATTAGGTGCCAAAACAGGTGAAGCTCTCTCACTTTAATTAAAAAGCTTCTGAGTCAACTTTTAGGTTTGCCTTCAATGGAGGCTTTATTTGTAAAGCGGGGAAAGATAGGGAAGCCGTTAATGTTAAAGCTAGCTGCCACGTGATGCACGTAAATGGGTGCAGGCCATCCACGCCGAATGCCGAAATTAGGAAATTTATGAAAAATAATCTCGTGACCTGATTTTAAGAAATTGTCAAGATTTGATCTCAGAACGTCTGGATTCACATCTCGTATCCAGGACCACTTGGCCATTCACACTGTTGAACTTAAATTGCACCCAAGTATTGCTTCCACCGCCCCATTAATTTCATTGTCCTATGAGCCTTTAGAAAGAAATTAATCAACTTGTGTCGGTTTTTCTAAAAGGTCCAGCATGTTAATTAAGTAGCATGTTCTTTTATTTTTTAAAAATGAGTTTCTCTTTTTCAAAAATTTCGTATTCATTTGTTCGAGCATTTGGACATTTTAATTATTTTTATTTTTGACAGTGTTATAGTTTTAAATATGGAAAGTTGCTAGGTAGCCTGCTGGTCAAGTCTCGTAATGGTTGTAGGAGAGATCTGGGATCGATTCCCGCCTTCATCGGGATGGGGGAGGGGGGTTTTAGGGAAATGGGAGGACTACCTCCTATTGTGTAGTTCATAAGCCTAATGCACTTGTTGGACAAAAAAAAAAATGCTAAATATGGTTGTGCTCCAATAGGAAGCTTCCATATTTGACACCATAATATTTGTAACCACTGTTTTAAGGAAAATATTATATGTTCCAAAAAAAAATTGTTTCGAAAGTATACCTTAAATGATATGGTAAATGATTCAATTCTAATTTTTCTTAGCAATTTCTCTTTTAATAATAAATGAAATTTTGAGATTCATTTGGGATAAATTTTTTTGGATATATAGCATTACCGACTATTTTAAACAACAGTTTTAATTACGTGGGTGGGACTCATTTGTGTTGGTGCATGTGTTGCACTCCATTTTTCGGGCCAACAAAATGAAAAACATATCAATTATATGTTTAAATCATAAAATTGGTACATGTGTTGCACTAAATTAAGTTATATGCTACCAAAATTTTTAATAACACCAACTATACTCTCTTTAGTCTCTTGGAACCTCACTTCACACAACATAACTTAGTAGGAGAAACAGTTCAGCAACCAGCCCTGTATTTTCAGGCTATTAAATTCCCAACAGGTCTAGAGTTTTGCTTTTTTTTTTCTTTTTAAGTTCCAAGTACGAAAATTAATTTGCCTGCTGTAACTTAGTACTTGTACTGACAATGTGTCATATCACAATCCCCACGACAATTGACAAAATCAAAGTGCAACTATGCTATTTTTTCTTAGTATCGGACCATTGGTATTGATTCCTATACCCATGGGCATATTTTCGTTGCCGCTTCTATAAATATTTTTGTAATATCAATCAGCACAGTCGTCACTGATTATGAATGACATGAAAATATTATATCAGCACATGTAATAATTGAAACGAATACGTACTAAATTGATATTATCACTCCAATCAACATGTTAAGTAATATTTGTTAAGTTTTCAATTCAACCTAAAAGCCTAAATTTGTAGGTGAAGGGTCAAATACTTGTATATGAAACTATAGTAAATTAGTCTTTTATTTAGACAATGTTGGATAGAATGGATCTATTCATCTACACTCCCTCTCACGTGTAGGCTTATTTGGGCCATATCACGTGGATAACCAAGCTATGATAACATGTCAAGTTTCCAATCTAAAAGCCTAAACTTGTAGGTGGAGGGTCCAATACATGTATATAGAAGGCTTGATATACCTGTAACTTCATATACCTGTATTGAGCTCTTCATCTATAAACTTAGACTTTTTTTTTTTTCTTTTTTGATAGGCAATATCTTGAATTTTATTGAAAATGGAAACATCCAGGAAACAAAAAACAAAATAGCAACCCCACAAAAACAGCACCCCAAACAAACATGAACCCAAGCCTAAAACAGGAACAAAGAAAACACAACCCAACAACACCATAAAACCACTCATACAAAAACAACAAATACCCCACATCAAAGAAATTGAAACTACCCACAAAACAGAGGAATACAATTATAACAAACAACCATTCAATTGGAGCTTCAACAAGATGACAAACACTGAGCCGCACTGGAACATCAAATTGATGAGTTATAAACTTAGACTTTTAGGTTGAAAACTTAACAATATTGTAGGTTGCTCGTTTTATTGCCCATTGTCCATTGAACAGGACACATTATGGTATTCTAGGATGTTAATGTCATCTCTTATATATTGTTATGAATGCAATAGACAAAGAGAGTAGGCTAGCTCATGTTATAGCCACCTGGGCAATTAATTAACTCCCATAAGTGTGGTTTGTGGTCCACGGAGATAGATATTACTCCTTTGTTGTTGAACTTGTTGGTTGGCTGTTTAGATTTCTGTTTCAATAATCAAATGAATTGACCATCTAATTAAGGCCACACGGCTTTCGTGCAAATGTGTTTGCAAAATTGTCCACCTTCTTAGAGATAAAATGAATGAGGCTTAACCAACTCAAATTGTTGCAGCTAAATATTAAATAAAAACACCTGTATATATACATTACCGTGTTGGCATGTTCTTTTGTCCATGTTTTCAGGGAAATATGAATTTATGTCTATGTTAACTTGTCGATCCGTATATATATATACTAGTATTGACTCGCGCGATGCGCGGCTTGCGCGATGCGTGGCAATCACAAATAAAATTATGAACATTAAATTAATTTGCACAGTAAAAAGCAAACATGAAAAGAAACATGTACTCGTTTATATATGGCATGATGATTGAAGATATACTTGTGATGAATTATTAAAAAGATCACCTCCAAAGTGCATTAATACATAATATATAGTGCTCATGATGATTGAAGATATACTTGTGATGTTTGTACGTAGTTGCCCAGCTGGTATCTAAATAAGCACTCGTTTATATATGGCATGTCTGGAATAATCTTTGATGTTATAGTCTGAGAAGCATGAAATGATCACTTTCTAACAGCCAGCCAGTTTCCAAGTGCATATCTTTTTTTTTAAATATATTTCTTTTCTTTTTATTCTTATAATTTATACTTCCATGAATTGATTCTTACAAAATTATCCTAACCAACCACGTACTTCCATGCATCAATTCCATGATATGTGCTCTTAAATAAACACCATTGTTTGGCTTTCTAGAATTGCACTGGACAGATGTACTAATTAAAGATAAAGGGACAGCAAATATATCAATTTTCTTAAGGCTTAGCAAATTTTTTCACAAATTGGCAGAAAGTCATCATGAAAAAAAAAAAATCCCCACGTGATGCATGGCAAAGCCATTAAAAGCAAATTCATGAGAAGCATTTTTTTTAAAAATATATTTCTTTTCTTTTTATTTTTATAATTTATGCTTCCATGTATTGATTCTTACAAAATTATCCTAACCAACCACTGGAAAGATGTACTAATTAAAGATAAAGGGACAGCAAATATATCACTTTCCTTGAGGCTTAGCAAATTTTTTCACAAATTGGCAGAAAGTCACATGAAAAAAAAAAAAAAAAAAAAAAAAAATCCCCACGTGATGCATGGCAAAGCCATTAAAAGCAAATTCATGAAAAGCAAGTTTGGTTTAATACTACTGTTGTATCTATGTCAAGTGTAAAGTAATAAAATTGAAGAGGTGGGAAAGCAAAGCAAGTCAACTGCTAGTGTGAAATTGAAGACAAAAGAAGGAGGATCACCTGTACAACAATTTGGCAACCCATGCCACCACTTGAGCATAAAATAAAATCAATTAATGTAATGAAGTAATATGTGAAGTAATATGTGAAGCTTAGCGTAAATGTTATTATATAAAGAGAGAGAAATAAGAAGAAAAAGAAAAAGATTGAGAAAAAGAATAAGATACCTGGTCCTTGGAAGCAGCAGCAGTAGCGTGAAACTGTGGAGAGAGAGAAAAAGAAATAGAAATACAGTGCAATTCTGTAAAAAATAGAAACAAAATATATATCTTATTATATAGAGAGAGAAAAATAAGAAAAAGAAGAAAAAGATGGAAAAAAAGAAGAAGATACCTGGTCCTTGGAAGGAGCAGCAGAAGTGGTGAGAGGAGACGTGGGGCTGTTGGAGAGAGATAGAGAAGGCGTGGAGAGAGAGAGAGAGAGAGAGAGAGAGGAGGGGCCTTCACCTATTAATTATTCTTATAAAATAAATTATGTAAATTCAAAATTGAAATCTTATCTTAATTTAAATTAAAACCAATTGAGAGAAAGAGAGAGGAGGTTATTCAATTCTTATCTTATAATATGAGATTTTTATAAAATTAAATAAAATAAAATCAACCAATGAGAATGAAGAAAATGAGAGAAGCTGGAGGGAGAGAGAGAAGGAGGTTAATCTAAATTCAAAATTGAAATCTTATCTTAATATAAATTAAAAACCAATTGAGAGAGAGAGAGGAGGTTATCTGCTTGGAGAGAGAGAAATCAACCAATGAAAATTAAGAAAGTGAGAGAATTAAGGAGAGACAGCCACATCAGCCTAGCAAACTGCTCTATATATTATATAATATATATATATATATCTGTATCCTGATCGATATTTATATTTTTTAAAATTAATTATAACACATGGAGAAATATGAATGGAGCTAGGTAAGAAAAAGTTCCTCTATCCTAATTGTGGTTCATGCTGACCCTTTGCAGTCAGATACAGACTGGGTTGGACTTATGGTCCAAGATTTTATGGATCAACTGGACAGAAAAAAGCGGCCCAAACAAATTGGGGCTCGGGGGCAATTTTAGGATAAAATCAGAAAACGGACTAGTAAGATCGAAAGTCGTCGGCGACAAAATTGGATGAAATTTGGTAGTCTGAATGGAAACGGCAAGATGATCAAGACTCATCGCTAATGCTGTGACGTACGCCACTTTTTACCCAAATATATTTCTTTGTTTAGACCTCCGATTAAGTGATTTTACTATTTATGGAAAGATTTCGCTCGCCAATTACTTTCCCTACAGAAGTCCGTTTGACGAACCGTTGACTTCGTTGGGATCCTTAGGGAATATATTAGTATATTTTGGCTTTATTTCGCAAATTTCCATTTTTGGCAAAATTGGTCTTTTATTTCAGTTTTTCCCGATTTCAGCAGTATAAGGGTTTCCAAACTTTATTCTAGTATAAATATGATTGTAGCCGTCTTGGCAAATCAGTTTATGAATTAAAAAGAATTTATTAAGAGTTTTCACTCTTTTTTCCTAGTTTCTCTCTTTGTGACACAAAGGTTGAGTACTGGATGTCTAGCTATTTTCCTAATACTATCTTTGTGATACGTCAACAGAAATTTGGAAGGTTGTTCGTTATTGGAGAGCCAGTCATCAATATTTCGCTACATCACAGCCTGACTTAATCCCTTGCCAGCCAAACAAATTGGTTAATTGCCTCCTTTACAGCAACATATAAGCTGGATCCAGCTAACTAGGAGGTTCAGATCGACTTGCATGAACATTCATGGAAATAACACATGCATATATTCCCAAGCCTATAATATTGTGTGATTCATATAGTGGACTGGGCCTGTAATTTTGTGCACACCCAAGCCAGTAACAAAGACTAAGGGGATATATAATAGGACGAGAGAGAGAGATGCAAAATGGTGGTATTTTCTAATTATAACTAGTTCAAAAACTGAAATGATGACATCCAGTACAATTATTGCAAGTGAACCTTAGTCACTACAATATTACAATGCTGCAAAAGAACCTAGGCTAATTAATTAAGCTTACACATCAACTAATACATATATAAATTCATATATATATATATATATATATATATATATATATATATAGAGAGAGAGAGAGAGAGAGAGAGGAGGAGGGGGTGGGCATTTTTAAGAGAGAAGACATATATCCTCAGGTCCTGGAATCCAATTCCATGATGGTGCTGAGATTCATTGGGTGCATGTAATTCCTAGAGCCAGTGAGGATCTGTTGTACAATTATCCTGTTTGCCTTTTCAGATGGATGGAAGGGATCCCAAAATGCATACAAGTCTCTGTTTGGGCACAAGTTGGATGCCATTGTGCAGAGTCCCAGCCCATTAAAGGGTCCTTGCCCACAACATGCTACCTTTGATGTAACAAATCCTGACCATCCAATAAATGAATTAATATTAATTTAACTTTTCTGCATGCAAATTAATGTAACAAATTTTTAAATATCTACCAAAAATAGTAGTTCCAACGGACGGTTTTTGAAAAAATCGACTGTGAAAAAATGCTGATACTTGAAAAACAAAAAAGTCAAAATTTTTCACAGTGACAATTTTCATAAACCGACCGTTAGATCATTGTAATTTTTAGCAAGCATGACATATATAAGAGGGGTATATATCTAATCCAACAGTCAATATTTCAAAATCTATTGTGCAATTGGGAATTTGGGATTAAGGTTAACTAGCTTATATATATATATATACCATATGCCCCAGGGTTAGTAATGAAGTCCATGTGCATTGAGTATGCATTGGCAGTAATGAAGACATCTGAGCCAATTTGACTATTGAGTCCGTTTATCATTTGAACAAGTTGTGGGTTGTACAAGGCCGCAGCTCGCTGCAGTTCCACTGCGCATTGACCACTTGGGCTCCGCATCGCCAATTCTGCTGGTACACATCCCATTGGTCCTGTGCCCGTCACAAGAACCCTACGAGCTCCCAGTTCATATAGCCTCTGCAATTAATGTAGAAACTTAATTTACATGTGTCATATCAACTTTATATGACAGCCACTCATAATATAAACTTAGACCAATTGAATTATGTCAACCATGGACCCAATGGCTGCTAAGTAGAGCACATGGACCCAATGGCTGTCTCTGGAACCTTTAGTGTATGGTTTTGAGATTCAGGTCCCTTTCAAAAACCCACTGCCTCCTACATTCAGATTCCATCCATATACACTTGTATTAGGGTGACAACTTTTTAATCTTGGCATCCATCAATCTTGCCCAAATTTAGATAGAAATTAACAGTCCTCAAATCCGGGTCTTGGTCAAGTCCAAATTTGAAAAATGATTTTCCTTTAACAAGTAATATTACCACTAGATATATATATATATATATATATATATATATATATATATATATATGCACCCATTTAATTTTGTTACCTACATATTAGTTTGGACCAATAAAATGGACAATTTGGTCAGAAATCATAAAATTAACCCAATTAGCTAAAGGACGGTGAGTTTGAATATATGCGTTAATTTATTTTTAAAAACTAAATAATATTAAGAGACTGGACCTAACCTGCTCCAATTTTCAAAATTTTCAAACAGGCCCTGATAACCTTGTTATTGGGTTTGGGACTTCGGGTTTGAGTAATGCTCCACTTTCATTCTGATTTGGAACTTACCCAAACCCTAGTTTTTGCCACCCAAAGCATGTATAACTTTTATCTGAATTATATTGCATAAACATGCCCCCCACCCTACCATTCCTTTAAGCTTACTAATTTACTGTGTTCATTGTGACAAAGGAAAAGAAAAGAACAGAAAAATAAGGTGGCAAATGTAATGGAAGATTACATTTAAAATTCCTCGGTACTCAGAGATGAGATATCGAACGTAATCTGGGAGAGAGAATTGGCGAGATCTTGCAGAGAAAGGCACCAAATAGTAGTTGTTGACAAAATCATTGCCACCGAGAGTCATGAGAACAAGCGCTTCGTTTACGAGTCGTTGAGTTTGCTGAGCTCCAATATGTAAACTCAGCCTTTCCTGGTAATGTTGGAAGAGCTTAAACTGCTTGTAGATGTGAATTATGTTCAGCTGCAGCAAATTACCAATTTGTGCACTTGTTAATTGGTTAAATTAGCAATGTACATAACCTACTATTTTAATTTGTTAGCATTTTGAAAGTACTTTCCCTATAAATTGAACAATAGAATGAATTCACTATTCCCCTACAAGAATTTGCAGCATTCGATCATAAAGTAATGTGAGAGAAAACATTGGCTTGAATATTAATGTAGAAATATCAAACAAACAAGAGTATGAAAATGTTTTATAACACAATTTGACTAAAGAATAACATGAATGGAAGCAGTCAAAATTAATAGATCTAGGCCCCATTTGGATTAGGTTTGCGTAAAATCACTTCTAGGGCTCAAAATTTCACTTGATTTACAAGACATGCAACACGGGATGAAAGCTAACTTTTGCCTCAGTCATTTCTGGTATGAAAATTTTGATACGTAAAAAGATGGAATTGAGACAATTTTAAAGAGATATGTGAAGACATAGTTGATTTTAGACAAAATTAATCCAAACAGGCTTATAAACGGGGAAAAAAGAAGAAGAAGATATGTCTTTAAATTTTCAAAATGAGATGCACGAAACCAAGCAAAATGCAATTAAAATTAATAAGCTAGAGAGAACAAATTTTCTCTTTGTTTTTTTACTCCCACCGTCTTCTTAGCAACCAAATTGAACATGAAGAACTTCAAAGAGAAAGTTGATCGAGCTTACAAACTGAAATCCAGTGTCATTTAAGATTCCAATCCCAGCAGAAGCAAAGTTGGCACCACGAAGAAGCTTTTTTCCCATTAGCTCTGGACTCAAGTATGGCAATGGGGATTCATTGCCAATTGCCTCACCTAATAATAATGCACGTTAATTACCCGGCCACATCAATATATTTATAAAATTTACGTGACATATTTCAAAAAAAAAAAAAGAAGTAAGCCAGCCATGCAAAATAATTGTAACACAAATATTATGGAACCCACTGATGAGATCAGGCATGTTAAGGCCATTAGAGAATCGACCAGTGGGTCGATGATTCGGAAAATCGATGCCATAAGGTGGTGCATCAGCACGGGCGGTGGTTGCTAGGAAGTTATTGTTGCCATTATCAACTAGCGAATCTCCGAAAACGAAAAAGGCCCTAGCCTCAGCTTGAGGAGCAAGAAGAACTCCACATGCCAAAACTAGGCCTAAAATCATCCAAGAACTGATCACTGGTGACTTGTAATCCATGGATATATATGATTATGGGAAGGTCTAGATCGAACAAAAGTGTTATGTGCCTACTACACAAACACTTAGCTCTTGGACGTGATATATATGAAGATGAGGGTGATGGGTTTATATAAGGTTTAGGTAGCTGCAGGGGATTCTGTTCAGTTGAGATCATATTAATGGCCTTTTCCTACCACCGTTAAAGTGAGAAAATGGTTTAATTACACCGGAGCTTATAGTTGTGTTTTGGCTAGTACTTGCATGTCTTGTTCAATATTGTCCACCAAAAAAAATGGGTGAGCTAGAGTCAAGTAGCAGAGTTGGCAATGGCTGGGATAGGGTTGGCCAATTTGGGTCAATTTTTTTTTCTATGTTAAATGATAGAAACTTATTCTTATGCATAACCACGCATCCCAATATTAAAAAGTGAGTGTCGATACGTTTCTATATGCTCAGACCCAAAACCTTTCTCCTGAAAGCGATTATACATGCTATAAAGCCAAATAAGCCGACAACGACAATTTGAGTTGAGTTGATTGGATCCCTTTTGTGATCGACTTCAAGCCTAATATTATCGTATGGATATCGATATGCCTCAATGTGCTCGAACCCGAATTAACGTCTTCCTCAAAATAAAAATACATGTCATTAATTAGGCCAATAAGCACAATTTGGGTTGAGTTGACTGGTCCCTTTTTTGTGATCTCTAGCTGCTTCTTTATTAAGCATTTTGATAGTGATCAGTTTTGATGTGATCAATAAATCCTAATCAGAAGGAATAAATGCAGAATCTTGGTATATATTCTGAACATACATACATCTCAATCTTTCTGCATCAAAGTCATCATCAGTTGGACAGTAATTGACAGCTACTACTAAAAGCTCTGTTTAAGTGATGATCATCTCTAATTCTAATATTTAAATCATTTTAGTATTTAAATGAGTAGCTAATTTAGGGTTTTAAGATTTCAAGTTGTCATTTTCACAACTAGCTAGAGTTATCAACATAAATGAAGCTTTCAATCATCTCATTTTCCTTCAATAGATTTTTTTTTTTTTTTTTTTTTTTAAGGTACAAGATAGATCAGAGCTTCAATGGATGCTCATTTATGAAGTGGAGATAGGTAGGAGGGCATTACACAGGTTCCCATGTGAACAATATTAATGAAGTGGGGTTTGATCTCAGCTACTCCCTGGATTAATTACTTCTCCAACCTTTCCTCAATGTTGGAGATAAACTATAATTCTCTCATAAATAATGAATTTTAGGATATATGGATAGATTTTGGCCATTTCTTCTCATTCTTGTCTTCCATGGATATATAGTATGGTCATTTTAATTAAGTAATCAATTGGGTCACGTTCCCCTTACACCCTATTTTGACACCTATCTTTACACCTCATTTTCAAAACACTACCTATGACAAATATTTTGACGAACCGACCGTTGGATTCAATACATTTCTTATGTATGTCACGTATGCCAAAAATCATAGTGATCCAACGGTTAGATTTTAAAAACTATCACTATAAAAAACTGTTATGTTTTTAATTAATAAAAATAATAATAGTTCTTCAAAATGATATTTTTCAAAAACTAACCGTTGGATCACTCCGATTTTTTCCATACATGACAAATATAAGATAAGTTTCTAATCTAACGGTCGGTTTCTCAAAATATTCAACCTATAATGCTATTTGAAAACGAGGTGTAAAGATAGGTGTCAAAATAGGGTGTAAGGGGAACGCGACCCATATATATATATATATATTGAAGTTGGGGGGAGGGGTGTTAAATAGCACAAGTACTCCACAATAAATCCTTTCATTCAATTTTTTTCAGGCTGTTAAGTAAAGAGGAAAAACGTACAGTGAAAAAGCTTTCGTCACAAATTCTAAAATTGGTTAAACTTGTCTTAATTTCAACGAACTTTTCAGGCTGTTAAATTCCCACTAGGACAAGGAAATAAAATATATCCACAGCCCTATCGATCTTTAACCTCCAATTTAATTTCACAGACAAGTACAGATCCATATAAAATATTCTAGCTTCTTTTGCTTTTTTGTTACATATGTACTTGAATTGATTAGAATTAGTTTGGATTTGCTATTGATGTGATCGGATCTGTTGATCACCGTTGGATGGCCGACACGCATGCAAAAAAGGAATCTAATGGCTCACATAAGAAAGGTGCATGGATCTCACAGGTGATCCAAAACACATCAAATTTGAACATTTCTTATATGAACCATTGGATCCCCTTTCTTGCACATGTGTCGGCCATCCAACAGTGATCAACAGGACCTGTCACATCAACAGCAAATCCAAACTCGATTAGAATGGTGTCCAATCACAAGCCACTACCAATGAATGAATTGACAGTGTTACCATGTTACTTTTGTGTTGGTATTGGCAGTGAGATTTCATATCATTTAGAGCAATTTTGATTATATTATATTTAATGAAGAAGTGTTGTACGTGAATGAAAAATTATTAATTAGAACATGATGTGGACAATATGTACACTATCTATTCAACACATTGAGGTATTAAATGAAGGGTCAATTTCCATATCCAGAAAGCAGAAAACCCATTTCCACTAGAGAAACCATTTTTTTACCAACAATTTTATATCACCCGACACTTTAACCCGAAATTTAAAACCATCCTGACGTGTCATGGTTTGAATGGTGTGTGAAAAAGATGGAAACGGTTTGAGAGGAGAGACGCCACCACTCAAAACAGGACAAATCAGGGTGGTTTTTAATTTCGGGTTAAAATTTCTAGTGCTATAATATTTTTCTTTTTTTACCTTTTTTCTATTTCAAGAGGTTTAATTCAATAGATTTAATTACCATTTTTTCCATGTATGGTAAGAGCATGCCATGATTAATTTAATTTGTAAGACTCATGGTTGATCTGAATAGTCTACATGTGTGTAAAATCTTCCACTACACGTACTGAAGAGTATCCTTACTCAGAACTATGGAGGTCCACAAGTACTTCTTATTCAGTACAATGCTAAGATGTACCATGGTCCAATTTTATCTATGGAGGACCACAAGGGATTCTTTTTGAATCTTCATTCTTTTAATCTGTAGGGTCAGCAATAATAGCAAGAAGCTATTGTAGTTGAGACTTACAACACAATATCATAGAAATTCAAGTTTTTTTTTTTTTTTTTTTCATTCAAGGGTGTAGGGTTGTTCTAATAGATTGTTTCGATCTATACACACACCTAAAATAAAATTATTAAATATTAAAAATAAAAACTCTAATTTAAGGTTGAAGACTTGCACTAATTAAATTAAGGACAAATTCTCCTAATTTTTTGTGGTGGTACCTTATGGACAAACACTTGTAAATGCATTTAGTGGCTTAATATCTAATGTTCATGCTTTGATAAATGGAACTCTGTATTTAGAGCATCTTCAATGGACTCCTATTTGATGTTGTTGTTGCCAAATTTGAAAAAAAAAAAAAAAATTGCAATGCCCATCTCCTTCCAAATAGTCTGCATCAAATTTAATTCCCTTCAATTTAAAAAACATTTGATTGTAACAGTACCAAATATGAAAACTCCCCATTAGAGCACAATAATTTCAAATATAGGAGACAGTATAGCACTCCCAAGTACCGAAATAGGATACCCAAATGGAAGCTTTCCATCAGAGGTACTCTTAGAAAGCGATACTAATTAATGACACAGATATCATATATTGGAGTGAAAATAAATAAAAATTAAAAGACTGCAAGAATTAATTAATTTACAAACAAGGGGAAGTGGAAAAACTCAACACCTGCAACTCCTTTTTCGGCTATTAAATTCCCAATCTATTTGTGAAATTGATTCCAAACTTTTATTGGTGTGAAATTAATAACGGTGCCTACCACTTTCAATTTTTTTCAAATTTCACCTAAAGATTTGTCCAAGGTGCCAAATCTTTGTCCAACACTGGGTAAATCAAAATTTTCAATTCATTAAGGGTGTGTTTGGGCCACCCTAGCTTGAAAATTGAATAACTTCATTATTTTTGTTAGGCATTGCTTTGTTGCTTTTTATATATGAAATTCATCATAGTGTCCTCTCTCCTGCTAATTAACTAACAACTAATCCTACTAATGTATACCATGTGACAATATATATATATATATATATATAGATATGGGACAGGATCACCTAACACCTTATTTTGACTTCTAAACAAACTCCTCATCTACACCCTTAATTTAGCTTTAATCTAATGGCCACTGTTTCAATGATTTTAAAACCCAAAAACACACTTTTTCACTCTCTCTCCTATCCATCACGTTCCCTCTCTCACTTCCCTCCTATCACACGAAACTCTTTCCTCTCCCCCTGCCTATCACCCTCACCGACCAATCTCACCTCGCGGCGAAACGCTCTCACACCATAAGACCCATTCCCACGCACACCCCCCTTGGATCTCTCTCTCTCATCCAATGAAACCTTCTCATCTTCCCCTGTCAGTCACTCTCACCTCCAATATATCATCTCTTTCTGGAAACCACCATCTCACTGTCTCCAGCAAACCACATTTTGTCCATCACTCCATCACTCTCTCCAGTGACATTCTCCATCTCCTTTCTCTCTCTCTGGTGATATCTGACCTCATATTTGGGCCCTCTCTCCAACTACTCTCTCTGCTCATAGCGCACCCAAAATTATCTCTCCATTTCGACATAGTTTTTGTACATTATTTCCCCCACGCATTTAGAGTGTTCTAATAAAACTGCTCAAACATATGCACTATCTCCCAGCTTGCAGGTTTGATTGAATAATGGTGGCTGAAGGTCTTGATTGGGATGTATTATGTTGAGTGAATAAAATAAGGTATTATGCCATGCAGGATGTAGATTGAACCTTAATTTTTGTTTTCCATAGCATTGAAGGAATAAATCCATTATCCATTATAAAGCCATTAAAGAATATAAAGCCGTAAAAAAAAAAAAGAAATCAAGACATTGTATTACATATCTTAAAACTGATCATATATATGATGGAGGAATATATGTTAAAAATGCTATGAAAATGAATTTTGGGACAAGTCTGCCACTCATTAAATTGATGCATTTCCACTGTCAATCTTTTGAGGGACAGAGATTGAGAGGATGGCCGGAGATGGTGAGGGTTTCGTTGGATGAGAGAGAGAGAGAGAGAAAAAGTGTGTGGGAATGAGGTTTGATGGTGTGAGAGGGTTTCGTCAGTGAGATAAGGTTGGCCGGCGTTGTGGTAGGCCGGCAAGGGTGACTGGCAGGGGAGAGGAGAGGGTTTTGTGTGAAGTTAGAAAGGGAACCTGACGAACAGGAGAGAGAGTGAAAAAGTGTGATTTTGGGTTTTAAAATCAATGCAACTGTGGCCTTTAGATTAAAGCTAAACTAGGAGTGCAGATGAGGAGTTTGTTTAGAAGTCAAAATAAGGTGTTAGGTGATCCTGTCCCGATATATATATATGAATTCATCATCATGAATGGAGCCATTACTAAAAAAAAAAAGGCGTATTTTGCCAATCTCACTAGATTTCACCAAATTCTGCTGAGAGACTAATCCCCAATTGGAGAGAGAGAGAGAGAGGAGGGGAAATGACAAGAAGTGTGGCCAAATTTTGACCCCAATATATAAATATTATAGGGAACATCATAATCTGAAGTTACACGACATGATTCAGATAAATGAAAACAAACTCAAATTAAAATTACATGCAGCATCAAAAGATCGAAATTAATCAAGACTATGAGCTGATCAGGTCCTGGAATCCAAGGCCAGGATGGTGCTGAGATTCATGGGGGTAATGTAATCAGTGGAGCCAGTCAGAATCTGCTGTGCAATAATCCTGTTTGCCTTCTCAGATGGATGAAATGCATCCCAAAAAGCATACTCATCTCTGTTTGGGCACACATTGGATAATACAGTGCAGAGCCCCAGCCCATTGTAGGGTCCTTGCCCACAACATGCTATCTTTGATGTAACAAATCCTGCCCAAAACACATATGTTACATTACATCTTTCTAAAAAAAAAAAAAAAAAAAATTGTGCAGAGTAAACTTTAGGCAGTGGTAGAGGAGGTGAGGTGACAGATAATATTGGGTTCCTTGTGAATTAAAATGGACCACCCAGTAAAATTAAATGTTTTCACACACTCCAAATTAAATGTTTTCAATAGCTTTTGCCCCTCTGTCACCTTTCCTGATCTTATACATTGAGGTGGCTATATAAATGGGTTGTTGCACCTTCCATTCAATTTTTTTTTTTTTTTTAAATTATGAACTTTATAATCGATTAAATAACCTCTAACCAGCCTGTCGGTCTAGGTATATATTGCCACCTATACAGGAGAGATTTTGGGTTCGAGCACATTAAATGCATCGGTATATATCCATTAATTAATATTAGGAGTGATTTGTAATACGAGTAGGATTTTATAGTTTGAAGAAAAAAAATAACTATAGGTTAGATTTATAAAATGCCTTTAAATTTTAAAATTGAACAAATAACCCTTTAAATTATGAAAATTAAATAAATAATTCTCTTAAAGTATGAACTTGATCATAACACTTTGCCCCACCATTTTGTGAAGTTCAAAAAACAATTTTCTAAGACAAGTTTGGTGAAAACCTTAGTGAGTTTTGGAAATTTCATATAATTTAACAAAAATTTATAGATATTGACATACCATATCTTTGAGGGTCACTAATGAAATCAAAGTGGGATGTAAATGTGTTTGCAGCAATAAAGATATCTGAACCAATATCGCTGTTGAGCTCTCTTATCATTTCAACGAGTTGTGGATTGAACAAGGAAGCAGCTCGTTGCAGCTCCTCTGCGCATTCGCCGTTTCGGCTTCGCTGGGCTAGCTCCGCCGGGACACAACCCAACGGTCCGGTACCCGTTACCAGAACCCTACGTGCTCCCAAATCGTAAAGTCTCTGCCATTGGAAAAGTACATAAATATTCAATAATCATTTTACAAAAATGTTGGGAATCACATCGATGGAATTTTTGTTTACTCACGAGAGTACAAAAGTACTGAAAATTCCGTCGATAGGATTTCCGTTCGCTCACAGGGGAGTCTGTGAACGCCACTCTTATATGGGTCCCATAAAACTCCATGTAAGTAGATAAAAATTCCGTCGACAGAATTCACTGCTTATTTATGACAGAAGAAAATCAATTAATTTAATATTGTGATTGGTACATAATAAGGTACTCATGGCAACAAGGTTGTTAGGGTTATATGGTGAGGCTATTCTAGTCATTTGGTTTGGCAGGGTAAGAAAGAGAGAGAGAATTCTTCTGTCATTTCTGTTTCTCCATAATAATGGACAGGTAGAGAAGCAGCACAAATGTTTTATTTGCCTCACCAACACAAACATGCACATTCACTCCTGTAATAACTAAGAACTTACCCACATGTACATTCTGAACTAGTCTTTATTTCCAACATTGTGCCTACATGCCCTAACTTGTGAAGGTAATTGACTAGGCACATTCACTCCCACAAGGACACTAATTAATGAGTAAATGAAAGGGTGCCCTTCTATTATTTTTTTTACCATTATTTTTATTTATATCTCACCTACTATTTGGTACGGTATGTGATACATGGTATGTGATACATAATGTGACACATCATTTCTGTGTAGTGGTTGTGATACGACATGACACATTGATTTATCGCTGTATTGATATAGTATTATCACATCACATGTTATGTCAAGTGATCGAAAGGACATAACAAAACTAATGTTATGCTAATCGTTGAGAATGTTACATTAAGAATTTGTTTCACCATATGAATATGATCAATGATCAACTAATAGAACACCAATTATTACAAAGAGGTCAAATGTATTTTTTGGAGGTTGATTGAAATAAAAGACAGAAATTCATCAAGAAACATTTAAAAACTAAATAGCAAAAATTGTAGTTAATTATAAAAACTTTCACTCTGTCAAATTTCTACAAAAATAGTACAAAATTTTGTGTGTTTTACAGTACGTACATTAACTCCTGCCAAAACATTTTTGCAATTTAAAAGAAAATTGGAACATGCCTCACCTACCAATCTGTCTTTCTTATGAAAACTAACTACCATTCTTTAGTGCCTACTCTCCTGTGACCGTTGTCCCTAATTATGTCTGTTGAAAGATTTGTCCCACATCGGTTTCTCACACCATCCAAGCTTGATTAATAAGTTATGAAGACCCTCGTAACTTAAGTTATTGAGTTAAATCTTGGTTTTTAACATGGTATCAGAGCTAAGTTTTGGGTGAGCTCATATTTTCCATTCCCCTCACTCTCGTGTCACAGCCCATGGCCTTACCAAATCTCGGGCAATGCCTATAACTAACACTTTACATATTAGATTAAATAAGCTTCTACTTTCTGTTTTTTTTTTTTTTTACTTTTTAAAGTAAAAATGTACACATGAAATTACCTGAAGAATT
This sequence comes from Hamamelis virginiana, assembly GCA_017140935.1. Taxonomy (NCBI): domain Eukaryota; kingdom Viridiplantae; phylum Streptophyta; class Magnoliopsida; order Saxifragales; family Hamamelidaceae; genus Hamamelis; species Hamamelis virginiana. The sequence continues at coordinate 588,271 of JAESVK010000154.1, read as the reverse complement.
TTTTTGTACTCAGATATGAGATAGGGAACATAATCCTCAAGAGAAAATTGACGAGATCTTGCAGAGAAAGGCACCAAGTAGTAGTTGTTTACAAAATCATTGCCACCAAGGGTGATGAGAACCAGGGCTTGGTTTACGAGTTGCTGGGCCTGCTCATCTCCAATAAGAGCACTGACTCGTTGCTGGTATTGTTCGAAGTATGCCAATTGTTGGTAGATTCGAATTATGTTTACCTGCGTACATTACAATTTTATACAATTTTATTTCTGAAAACAATATAGGAGGTTTTAAAAGTACTTTTCATGCTTTTAAAAGTATAAAGTGGAAGTTGGATCAGTTAGGGGAGACAGTCTCTTCTTTGGTCAGCATTTTGAAAGTAATTAATTTTCTGGTTTAAAAGTAAAGAAAAACAGAAATTCAAAAACATACTGAATTTTTAATGTCATTTTTTAAAGTAATTTCCATGAATTTAAAAGCAGAGGAAAACAGAATTTGGACTTTGAACAAACTGAAGTCCAGGGTCATTTTCTTTAAAGTACTTTCCACGCTTTTAATAGCAAAGGAAAACAGAAGTTGGACTTACAACCTAACTGAATTCTAGTGTCATTTTCTTGAAAGTAGTCCATGCTTTTAAAAGCAGAGGAAAACAGAAGTTGGACTTACAAACTAACTAAATTTCGTTGTCATTGTTTTAAAGTAATTTCCATGCTTTTAAAAGCAGAGAAAAACAGAAACATTTGGACTTACAAACTGAATCCCAGTGTCATTGAGAATGCCAATTCCTGCAGAAGCAAAGTTGGCACCAACAAGTAGTTTTTGTCCATTGAGATCTGGACTCAAGTAAGGCAATGTGGCTTCAGACCCAATTTGCTCACCTGTAAAACATGTTACAAATCATTATCAATCTACTCTAAAATGAGACAACATATATAAATATGGACAAAAAGCAAAACCATTTTCCAAAACAACAAAAACAAAAACATATTTCAAAACTTAACTAATAATGTCAGGGATGTTAAACCCATTAGAGAACCGGCCAGTGGGTCGATGAGTCGGATAATCAATACCATAAGGACGTGCATCTGCACGAGCAGTGGTAGCAAGGTAGTTGTTGTTGCCATTATCAACAAGTGAATCTCCAAAAACAAAAAATGCTCGAGCCGCCTCCACTTGAGGAGCGACAAGAGCCCATCCGATAACGATACCTAAAATCATCCAAGAAGGGAAAAATAAAGAGCAAGCCATGGAAAAAAATGGTCCAGGCAAAAAACTAAAGAAATTTAGAAATGCTCTTTTTAGGAGTACACACAGCACAAGCACCAAGTAAGTATAGAGGATAGCTATATATACAAAGTTTCAGTATCTAGTTCACTAGATACCATATTTATTGCTCTTTCATCCATCACTGTTGAATGAGAAGTTGATAGGGACCACAAAAGAGTGTAAGAGAAGAGCAAGCATTGCAAGCCAGTATAGGGAATTAAGTAGCTCCAGTGTGTTAATAGGAAGTTAAAAAAAAAAAAATTTTTTTTTTTTTGCAGAATTCAATTCTCCAGCTTGGCATACAGTTGCATTTTGGTTAGTTGTATGCTTTTGCACCTTTCATTTGGGAATGGGTGAGACTAAATTAATCAATAATTTGATCTGAAAAGTTTAACAGCTTTAATTCTCTGACTCAAAGGACATATATATATATATATATATATATATATATATATATATATATATATATATATATATATATATATATATACAGAGGTGCTATGGTCAGATGCATCTTGCAACAGGTGCTCTCTTGTAGAGCTACTTGCAGTGCAAATTTTGGAAAACTGACTGTTGGATTAGATATCCATATAATGTATGTCATACCTGCCAAAAATCACAATGATCCAACGGTTGGTCTCTGAGAAAACTGACTGCTAAAAAATGATAACATTTTTAAGAACAAAAAAGTCCTAATTTTTCAAAGATACAATTTCAAAAACCAACTGTTGGATTGTTGTGATTTTTGGCTAACATGACATACATTATAAGAGTATCTAATCCAATGGCTAGTTTTTCAAAAAATTTACTGCAAGTGGTTCACCAGATATTAGAAGTTCTATATATATATATATATATATATATATATATATATATATATATATATAGATATATGTATATGTATATGTTTGTAAAATCATGTTGCTGGTGATGGAAGTTTTAATGTGTCATCAATGGATCCTATTCATGTGGCATAAATGCAGAAATCTTCAGATCATTTGGGCAAAGAACTTCCAACCTAAATATTCACTTATCATCAGTTACAGAAAAATCACTTTTTTTTTTTTTGGCTAAAGCATTTACCAGCTACCTTTTAAATATTGTTTCTGTTATTACCAAGTATTGGAAATTGTCAAATTTCTATTTTATTGGGGATTCTTTTTCTCTTGGCAGAGATATATTGTTTTTATGGAAACTTTATTTTTGTTTGTTGGTGAAGTTATTAGCCAACAAGAAATTATGTTTAATTTGTACTCTATAAAAAAGATATTGAAAAAAAAAAGGGAAAAAAAAAAAGAACTAGATTACCTATAGGATTTGAAGTGCGCCGAAAGAGAAGTTAGGAGTGACTCATTTGTTATTCCTCTTTTTCTATTAACAACTAACCACGTACTAATCCTACTCGCTCGGCAAAAAAACAATAAAAATATGTACCTAAAAGGGCTAGGAGTAAGGTCCCCCTTCATGGGAGTATGTTTGGCATAGTGTGAATCTTGATGGAGTGATTTCTCGCGAATTTGGGGGTAATTCTTGTTATAGAATTCTATTATTAAAATAACCCAGTGATTGATTGACTATTGATTAATGTAATTCATGGGATTAATGATTCCATAATCCTCTCCATCAATCATATTAACTTTTATATTTAACCCATATTTTTTGTATTCCCATCTATATATCACCACTATAAAGTATATATATCTTCTTATAAAGAAAATCAACAAGAAAAATCAATAAAGAAGATGTAACTCTTTAGGCATTGTGCTCCATGAATGCAAATCATTTTCTTACCAAAAAAAGAATTCAATGGAAACTTGGACCGACTTTCTGTCACACACAAAAAAAAAAAAAAAAAATTAATCACCGAGAAAAGAATTTGGGAAGTTCCTCAAAATACCACCTCTTGTAGTAAGTCATTTTAATTAAAATGTAGATATTAATATTCTCGATCTAGGCTAAAATTCGGTCGAAAATTCATGAATTGTGGATCAAAAAACTAAGATATGCCTCTTTATTTAAAGAAATTTTTGCTCTTCACAACCCACCAACCTAAACCCCAGGGTGGGTAGCTCAGTGGCAGAGCAAGCAAGGCTAAGGGTGTACCAAATCCCTTGGTCTCAAGTTCAACTCCCACTAGCCCCTAATATTAAGGGCCACGGACCTCAAGGTGCAAGTCTTGTTTCGAAAACTTTGTTTGGAGTACAGGATTTAGTCTGGTGCACACAAACTGACCCGGGATACCTGTATATCAACAAAAAAAAAAAACCACCCACCTACCTACCCCAAGAAACAAAATTAAACATAACAAACAAAATAGCCGACAAGCAAATCAATTTTTAGTGTGAGAAAGACATGCCATAAGAACCAAAAACAAATACATATATCTTAATTAATTTTGTAATGACTGATTGTTGTTAAGGTTCTTCTTTTCAATTTGTCACATTCATAACTAGGTTTGCTAAAACAAAGGAAACATTCAAGCCCTCTGTCACTTCACCTAATTAGGCACACGAGATATCATTTAGCTTTCCATTCAATATATTATTTATTGGCTTTATATTTATGAAATGAAGGAGCCATGTGCTCAAAATAAAAGGGATGGGGTTAGCTGGCTAGAGTTATGCTATGTTAAATAATGTATGTTCAACACCCCACCTCAAGAGTATTAAAATAAAACCAAATAAGAACTGTGGGGATTAATGAGGCCAACTACTTGAATAGCTTATGAAATTTCTGTTGAGTCACAAATTAATTTACCAAGTTTGGATCATAATTTGGTCTCTCTTTTTTTTTTTTCCTGAAAATATAAAATTTTGATTGAACTGGCTGAGTATAACAGTAAATGTTTAATTCTATTGTAAAATTTTCGTCATTTTTTGCTGAAAATTGATGGAAAATTTTGCTTCAATTGTAAAAATTTGGTCATTTTTGCTGAAAATGGAAAATTTTGCTTCAATTGAACTAAGTACAAAAGTATATGTTTCCATTATAAAAAATTGGTCTTTTCTTTTTTTGAAAATGGAAAATCATAGCCATGTCACTTATTTTGAAATGGACAAAATTTGGAGTTTGGATTTATTGTTGATCTGACATGTGATCAACACCTGTTGATCACCGCTGGATGGCCGATACGTGGGCAAGAAAGGAGATCTAACGGCTCACATAAGAAAGGTCCATGGATCTAACAGGTGATCCAAAACGTACCAGATTTTGGCCTTTCTTATATAAGCCATCGGATCCCCTTTCTTGTATACGTGTCGGCCATCCAATTGATCACCTGTCAAATCAACAGCAAATCCAAACTCCAAAATTTGGGACATAAAGTCCAGTGAAGACTGAGATGTTGGACCAAATATATACAAAATTTGGAAAAGTAGGACTTAAATTATTATGTCTATAAATTTGGCAATTCGGACAAATATGCATCCGGGCCACAAAAATTATAATTAAAAAAAAAAAAAAGAGGAAGAAATCTTGTATTTTTTTTTTCTTTTTTTGCCAACTCAAAACTCATGAAACTAATTAGTGCATGCATGATATATAAAATGATGTAATAAATAGCAGTATGGGTCTTCATAACAGCAACTACTCTTACAACAAACTCCTTCATGCAACATAACTAAGCAGGGGAGTAACAGTTCAACAAACATTTATCCACCATATCTTATAAACTACAATATATATTTTTAATTTTAACCCAATAGTTCAGGCTCTTAAATTTCTAGCTGTAATGGTTGGGTATTGGTACGTGGTCACTTCCCTATCATAAGTACAAAATGTTTATTTTATTTTAGATTCTACTTGTATTAAATCACAACCCTTAAAAAGGCCGGCCATTGATGATCGAATGAAAGATCGAAAGTGTTTCCACGACATTTTTCTTTTTTTACCTACTAAAAATATTCAGACTTCATATATTAACTTTGCGCAGTTCAACAATAGGTTTACTAGTAAAGCAAACAGCATGAGTTCAAATTCTATTGTATGCGAAGAGGGGAAAAAAGAAAAAGAAAGGAATGTAGAAAAGATCAATGGGCATAGAGAACTTTTACATAGTAGATGGAGATTAAAGCTAGCGAGATAGGAAAAATTCTATTATCTTTGAATCAGTCACTCTCACTATAAATCATCATATGTTTAATTAATTGTCGCATATTATGACAAATATATATATATATATATATATATATATATATATATAGAAAAATGGTGTTATCAAGGGTACCTGACTTTAACTAAAATCGGCTAAGATCATAGAGCCATTGGATTGGAATCTTGAGATGAATCATCCATTAAGTGAATGGAAATTCAAAGACTTGTGTTCTTAGAAGAAAATGTAGAGAAAAGGTTGCTAAGAGTTCAAATCACGAAGATAGGTTATAGCTAGGCTTGTGTAGTAATGGTTGTGACCTAATTGATGTGACGTAATTGATGTAAACTATTAACACATTCCAAAATTCAAATAGATTGAATCTTGCTTAATTATTTTAGGTTTTCTTGATTATTTGTTGTGATGTATTTGATTATTAATTATTTTAGGTTTTTGCTTGCTTAGAGATGGTACATTTGGTGGTTGTAATGGGGAGTATTAGTCATCTAAGTTTAATTAGCCTGGTTAAGGATTTGTTTAGATCATTATCCATCAGTTGGATTGGGTCGACTTGTGCCAGCTCATATACCCAGAATCCATTAGGTCAGCCCGATTAGGCAAGAGTCCTCCACATGTTCTCTAGTTTCATTCAGCTTTACAAGGATCCATGATTATTGGTAAGTCTTCCTTCCTGCACTGAGCGCTTCATCATTCTTCTTCATATTATCTTAGAGACTGACTTGAGTGTCGGAGATCCCGCAGCTGGCACCACACCGGTGTCCAAGCTGTTCTTCACACTCACTTCTTACTCTGTAAATTTTTCGCACTCAAAACTTTCTTTTTTTTACTTTTAAAAGTATAAAACCATAAAGTAGAAGTTTATCCGAACGCACCCTTACTAACTCAACTTTTAAAGTAACTATCAAAATTTTCACAATCAAAACTTTCATCCTCTTACTTTTAGAAGTAATAAAGGAAAGCTTATTGTATTATCTTGAACGAAATTCGGTAATAACAGTGGTTGCTAGTTAAGCCAAATGATATATAGAAGAATTGCTAACCTAACTAACACCAAACCCATCCTAGGGTTCCCTATAGAGAGGGTTTTTTTTTTTTTTTTTAATATATGAACATTAAAATATATCAAATTAATTGTATTTAAGAGTGCTGGCACAACATTTCAAATCCAAGACATAACAACCCCAATCTCATCCCACTACAAAAACTTTTTACTTTTAGCAAGGATTGTATTTTAATTTGATGCAAAAAGTCACTTTTTTGCAACAAAATTCCATTTCATTGGTAATAAATAAAAAATTATGGTTTTTGCAACGTAATTACACAAATATTGCAAATAGTCATTGCTAATGCCCTAAAGACGGGGACTTTTTTTAAGGATCGATGTACAATTTTGTTGAAAATAATCAACTGATTGATTGCCAAAAAGTCAGGATTATTTTCAACAAGCTAGCATGCATTTTGGTTGCAAATAAATTTAATTTGAAATTAATACTAATTTCAAGAATATGCTAGTTTGCATAATAAATAATCATTGACAACAATATTAAAGACATTTCCAAAACGATAAGTAATCATTGGGAGGGATCCCTCCCAACACCTGCATTAGCCACATACTTGCGGGCGGAAAAAGTTACTACGTATAAGAAAAGTTTTGAACTCTCTCAATCTCACTAAACAGAAATATCTTAACACGTCCTTTAGTATTAATAAATGAGTATCGATGTAATTCTATTTGTTCTGTTAAATCATGAACTCTAGATTTTGGTTTTACTATATACTTTTAAAAAACCGATTATCTATGCCTACAAGGCTCATAGATCAAGTTCATTAATTTCGCCAACACTAATGCTTATGAAGTTAAGCGATCGAGTAATATACGATGGGTGTGGAAGAGCAAATTGCAAGTATAGCTAGTTGCTAGAGTTAATTAATTGCAAAGTATAATAAAAACAAGATGCTAAAAATCATGCAGCATATATATATGCCTGTCATGAAGGAATAGGCATTCCTACACCAACCAAAGGGACTGCCCATGCCTATTTTAAGGGAGTGAAAACAAAAACAAATTAAAAAAAATTGCCCCCAACCATCCCTTTTTCTCTCTCTCTAGATCTCTCTCTCTCTATCCTGCATATCATATGTCTTAATCCATGCCAATCATGACTCTCAATCCTCACAGCCAACTGCCACAACACTGAATCCACTCTTTCTGTCGTCCGCGTACCCTACATCGATCTATCGATCTATGGGTGCTATTTTAGATCTAGTGATATAATTAATATTTTGGGTTATATAACTATAAGTCCCGATATAAATGACTAAACTCGAAGACTTTTAAATAATTTTTTCTAATATTTTCTTCCCCTCTCTCACAATAACCAACGAACCCCATTTATGGTATTTTAAATCTTTGCTATAGTTTTTGTTAAATTGATGAGATTCGATCGATCTCTAGATCTAGCCTAACTAGCTAATTATATTCTAATCCTTTTTTGCTTACACTAATTTACTGTAATAGTGCCTAACATGTTAGCAGATATGGTAGCATATCAATCATCATGGCAACATGTTATGCTAGCATAGTATATCATATCATCTATTCTAACAATTTGTATCAATTATCAAGCATTGCAATGCTTGTCTTGAATTTTATATCAGAGCTCCTGATAAGAGAGATGGGGGTGCCGTCGAGCTAAACAGACGTTAGAGCATCTTCAATGGTAAAATGCAAATATTTATATTCAAATTTATTTTTTGCATAGCTATAATGAAAATATATAGCAATTTGAATAAAGGTACTCTAATAATACATTATCCAAATTTGAAGGTGGAAAGGAAAATGATGACATGGCACACATTTGGGTCAATGCAAATTGATATTCAAATTTGGGTTTCAATTTGACTCAAAGGGTGTGATCCATTATTTGAATATGGATTTGCATCACCCTTAGACTACCAAAATGAAATTTCATATCCAAAAAATGAATATGGATATTTTGCATACACCAATGGAACTTTGGATTTATGGATTTGGACCAAAGGGGAAAAAAATCCAAATTGTTTGTTTGGATTGCGGGTAGAAACCTGCGGACGGACATTAGAGTCCGAATTCCCTGGATTTCTTAAATCCTTTACTGGAAAACCGACCCAATGCTCGACCCGGACCCCGCTCCTCTTCTTCACCATCTGTCCGTTTTAATTTTTACTCTCAAAACCCTAACCCTAGCTAACTTTTGTGGAATTTTCGGGAACAAAGGATTGCTTCTTCTTGTTGTTGTTGTTTCTTTCTCTTCTAAGGTTTGAAGATTGAATCAAACCTTTATCTTCTAAATCTTGTTCAATGTTGGAGCTATTTGGATCTTTGATGGTCTGTATTTATGATGCATGCAACCTGTTTGATGAAAATCCCCAGTGAATCTCATTTGGGATTTTATTAGTTCTATCTTTCTAGTACTAATTTTGCATTAATTGGGCTGGTTTCTCGCTAATAAAGCATTTACATATACGTAAAATACCCGTATAAGACACAGACAAAAGGGTTCTGATGTTGTACTGTTTACCTGGTAAAAGTGTGAGAACTGATATTTGGGTGTGAGAGGAGTTGGCAAGAGGAGGGTTGTTCTACTTCCATGAAGGTTTTTACAAATTGGTTTTTGATGTGAAGCTCTGGTTTTGAGGGAAAAGGTAGAGTTAAGGCACAGTCATAATTATAGATATTTTTCAAACAAATGTGCATTAAGGGATATGGCATGGGTGTTTCTCCTTTTTTATTTTGTTTTAATCTTGGAAATGTAGGGAATTCTCTTTTCATGTGTAGATAGATGAACTCAACTATGATGCATGGATAGTTAGATTTGATCTGAACTGCTCAAACTCATAAGAGGAGCTAAGCTCCATCAACCTGAAATTTGGCACCAAAGAGGCAGAAATCACTAGAGCTTAAAGTATGAATTTTAGCTCTTGTTTGTACTAATACAGTCTCGGATTTAGTATATTATAGCTGATAGAGTAATGGGAAATTATATGCCCAGCCAATGTATTTAGAAATTAGTTAGTCCCCACAAGGAGAAATGAATGGAACATCTTTGCTATATGAATTTAGCTCTTTATTTCAAAAACGCAGTCTTGGATTTGTATATTATGGCCAATGCACTAATGAGGAATTACTCTATCCGTAGTTAACAAAATAACCCCTCATCAAGAAATAAACATTGGAATCAACTTGCAATGATGGATCCGCCGAATAGAGTATCTTGGTATTTACAGGAAAATGAAAGATGAACAATGTCTTGTCCAATTTCTTTCAAGGCTGTGGAGTGTGTATGAGCCTCTTAGAGGATTAATTTTACATTATTCACCATTGCTTACTGTAGAAGCGGCCATGAGTGAATTATTGCACCTCAGTCATAATTCTCTCTTGCTTCTACTGACTACAAATCAAATCCAAGATTTTCTCTGGATTGAATGTAGCTTCTATCATGAAAAAGGGCATGGGAAGTGAAATTTCCCAAAGAAAAACAAGCTAAGGGAATTTTACCCAGTACAAATTGGCACTCATCCTTCCAAATGCACAATACTGCTAGATTAATACAGTCTTGGATCTCCTTTTGCTTTCTCTGCTGCCACTTCATATTTTGAGATTCTTTCAACCATCATCTTCTGCCTTGTTAAGAGTGACTCATGAAGATGTTCAATCCATGGTAATACTACTCCAACAACTTCTAAGTCTTAACTCTTAACTTCACAGTCCAATCTCTAGGTGCTTCTGCCGTGCTAGTTTCTGACTTGGGTGTATCTCATTCATTTTCATCAGGTACTGTGGTACGCCGTCTTCTTCCTGGTTATTTGATTTCAGTGCATCACATCATATGGATCCTGATTTGCCTCTTTTAGATAATTGCAATCATGTTTCATCTTTACATGCTATTCATACTTCTAATGGATCTCCCATGGTAGATAATCAAGTTGGTTCCATTTTTTTATCTTTTTCTTTTTTTTCCATATCAAAAGAACCCACACCCCATAAATCCCATCACAAACACACCTCACCACCGAGGTATGTAACACCGAGTTTGAAACCAGAACCTCCCACAACCAAGATGGAAGAAGTGCACTTACCAACTAAGCTAGAGCTCAAGTGCAAGTTGGTTCTATCTTTACTTCCTCTCCTTCACAGGGTTATCCTTGTTCCCAATGGTTTATATGTTCCTCAGTTATGAGATAATCTATCATCAATTGGTCGACTTGCAGGTCTTGATTATGATGTCAATTTTTCTTCTTCTGACTGTGTGGTTCATGATCAACATACCGAGCAGCAAATTGGGGTTGGGCATAGAGGAGTGTTGTATGTTGTGCAACATTTGGTAATACCACCTGCTAATCTATTCTCTCTTGTTATATCTGGTTTCACCCTGAACAAACATTCATCTATGTTTTACTTACGGCATGCTTAATTAAAACATGTATTTAGCTCACAATTTAAATATATGTTGTTAAAATGCTTTTGTTATGAAATAGACAAACGATTGGAGATTTATGACTACAACGAAATAATCAAACAAAATAAGAAAACGAGAAGAGATCAATCAATCACACAATGCACACACGATTTACGTGGTTCGGCAAATAGCCTACATCCACGGGGTAGCGACGACGAGAGAATTTCACTATGTGGAGAGAAGAGCTGTGCGGCTCAAGCAAATACAAAACCTAATCCGTGCTAAAGAAACCCTTCTAAATCCCTTATATACCGAAGCCCTAATTAACAGAAGCGGGTCGGGTCGAACCGCATGTCCAAATCGAGTTGGGTCATTAATCGGGTTGTCGGGTCGCAAACGGGTTTTAATTCAAGACACCCACATAACAGCTTTTATTGGTAATATTTTGTATTCTGATAGTGATATTTGTAACTGCAAAGTTGTATACTTGCTAAATGTACTGCCCTTTTTTTAAAAGCTCTTCAATGTCTCTGGACCATTTGATCTTATCCACTCTAATGTATGGGGTCCCTCTCCTATTACATCTAAGATGGATCTTTGTATTATGTGTCTTTCTATTGATCATTGTTCTCGCTATTCTTTGGTTTTGCTTAATGAAACGTCGGTCAGAGCTTTTAAATATTTATTCTAATTCCATTGCCATGGTAAAGACACAATTCTCTGCAAAATTTTAAAATTTTCATTCTGATTAAGGGACAGAATATTTATTTGGTCCTCTTCAACAATTATTTGCTTTATTGGGTGCCATTCCTGAATTGTCTTTGACTAATACAACCCAACCAGATGGTATTGATAAAAGAAAATACCAACACGTCATTGAAACAGCCAGATCTCTGCATCCTTTGTTCCTAGCCAATTTTTGGTGTGAAGCCGATACCCTCTTCTATAACTCAAGGACTATTCCCTTATAAAAAGCTCTTTGGTATTCAACCTGACTGCTCCATGCTTCAAGTCTTTGGTTGTGCATGCTCTTAGTCTTCCAAAGAATGATCATACTTAGCTTTTACCCTGTTCTGCTCTGCATGTCTTTGTAGGATATGGTATTGAACAAAAATGCTGTAGGTACTGTGACCCTATTACTAGGTGCTTGTGCATTTCTCATCATGCTGCCTTCTTAGAGAACATCTCATATATTTGTCACCCAACGAATGCATTCTCTTTATGAAGGAGGGACTTGATTGTCATCAACACCTTTCTTGACTGACTGCACATCCTCTCATTCCTCTTCTTCAGTCAATACTATGCCTGCTTTTCATTCTAGAACTATTATTCAAATTATTCAGGCTGATGGTAGAAGCCCCTCAGGTGAATCTTTCAACACTAATGCTCTAACTGAGACAATCATACTTCTGTCCACTTTTTGGGATCCTTGCTGATGACCCATCTCTTGGTGCGCAAGCTGATGCACCCGAGCATGTTGATCATTTTCCTCCTGCACGCAAGCCTAACTATCCGTCCCATACTCATAAACCTGCCACTTGACTTAATGACCACAAATCTCGTCTTTCTTCTTCTCGGTCCATCTTTCTCTCTATAGTCTATACATTTGTTACTATAAGGATGCAGCTCTTATACCTCATTGGCAAAAAGCTACAGTGGTCTTAGTAAACAAGTTTATATGCGCCCACCTCCTCATGTTGCTTATCAATCTCATCAGGTATTTGTCTTTATGTCTAGCTTTGTATAGCATGAAACAACCCCTGCATGCTCGGTTTGAAAATTTTCGTACTCAATGAGGCTTGCTGGTTTCTTTGAAAGTATGCGTAACTCTGCTATGTTTTATTCCACATCTTCTAAACGCCGCATTCAAATAATTTTATATGTTGATGACATGATTATTACAGGATATGAAATTAATTAAATTGAAAAATAGCGGAAGAACTTTACAATCAATATGAAATGAAAGATTTGGAGCCTCTTTAGTACGTATTTTTGGGGCATAGAAGTTCCACGTTGATTTTCTTTATTTTTTGTACGTATTTCTTTTATTTTTGCCAATGAAATATCGAAATTTGACTAATTTTCAAAGACAACTAAGGTCACCATTTTCTCTACGCTAGCCAACAAATAGAAAACCTCAGACATGTAATTGCCAGATGTCCAACTAATTTTCGAATACAGGTAAGGTCACCATTCATTCTACAATATCAACTAACATTATAAAAATAATAAAAAATAAAAAATATGATAGGGCACTGCTCCATGAAAGAAATTGAACTTGGAACTTTCTAATTTTTAAGATTTTAAGTAATAAGACCAACCATTCTATCTTAAAAGCCAGAGCACCTTGAAATTGGTTCTGCATTATTCAGCATCATGTAGTGTGAAATGTACTTGAGCCAAAGTCCATTGCTGATTGCTTTGTCGAGCTTCAAGGCATGAACTTTCGAGTAGTGCACCAATTTTGGGAAGGAAATCAAGCGGCTGGTTAATTAGCTAAACATGGTGAGCATCAAAGGAATGTCATCTATAATGATATTAATCAATTGCCGAGGCATTTAAGAGGCATAGTTAGGATGAACAAGCTGAGTTTTCCTAATCTTAGAGTATGAGGTTCTGGAAAAATAATAGAAATAATAGTAGATTAAATTAGTTGGAAGTGGGTTGGTTCAGCAATTCTCTAATAGGCTTCATAGTGCAGCATTACCGATAATCATCTTCTCAATTATCGGTAATTGAAGGCAAATTGCAGAAATCTGATTTGCAAAAGTTGCTTTTTTCCGATATTTCCTTTGCTATTGCCGGTAATTCATCATCCATTACCGATAATGGGATATGGATTATCGGTAATTATGCTAGTTTTCTGTTTTTGGTTCTATTTGAGCTCTTATTGTACATTTTTCTTTCTCTCTTAATAAAAGTTTAAGGTTTATTAAAAAAAAAAAAGTAAGAAAATTGGACCAGTAGGTGGGAAAAAAAAATTGTTCCACGTGGCAAGCAACTGGGTGAGAAACAAAATTACACAACAGTATAAGGGCACCACTGCAAAAGTCCCCAACACAAACTAGTAACCACAGCCATATGGATATTGCTATCCACAAGGAAGGATATAGTGCTTAAGTGGCTGCACTCTATTGGTCGAAACTAAACTGCCGCCTTCATAGATGCATATAATTTTCCAGAAAAAGATCTCATTCGTTCTAAGGCCATCTGATAACTCGAGAAACACTAAGTAGATAGAGAGAGAAACAAGAAAGGTAAGAGAGAGGGAGAGAGAGGGAGAGAGAGGGAGAGTAGTAGCCATGGCTACATGTAACCTGGCATCTGCAGCATCTGGGTTTGTGCTCACGTCAAGTGTGGCACCAAACGCAAGCCCATCTTCAAGGAGTGGTGTAGCCTTCCCTCTTAAGAATGGCAACACTAGTTCAAGAAGGCTAGTTGTGCGTGCAGCTGAAGAAGGGGCGCCACCACCGCCGGCGGCCACCACCACCGTTGAGCCTCCTAAGCCACCTCCAATTGGGCCCAAGAGGGGTGCTAAGGTATTCTAATTAAACTATTCATACTCTTTATTTGTCATCCTTTTTGGCTTTAGTTGTGCATGATTTTACACAAATTAATTAAGCAATCATAGTATGGTAGTTGAATTACACCAATTTTTAAAAACAGAAAAAACAAAAACCAAAGAAAACAGAAACAAAAACAAATTGATAAATTTGAGTTTCTCAGGTTCCCTTTGTTGCTTTTAGAATTTGGCTCTAGGTTTCCATTGTTTCAATGAAAATAGGTCCTGGAAAATTTTACCTAGAAAAAATACCTAGAAAAAAGATGAATGAAAAGATTAAGATTCTGTTTGAATAATGAAAAGAATAAAGGAAAAAGTTTTTAAATGCTTTAAGAGATGAATCTTTTTTCCTTTCTTCTCAAATTGTCTCTCCTTTTTATACACCACTCAAACAACGACACGGCAAGATGGTTTTTAATTTCAGGTTAAAGTGTGATATAGAATTATTGCTATCTTTTTTTTCCTTTTTTTTTTTCCAAGATCCAAATAGAACCTAAATAGCCCATCTGGCTGTTTGAATGAGTCCATTGTAATTTGCATATATTATTGAAAATACTAATTCATCTTTTTGAATGAGACCATTTTAAAATTTTAAATTCATCATCATTATCGGTGTTATGGGATTAATTTATAGAAATTTAGGAAATGACTCTGTTTTTGAATTAGAGAGAACAACAAACTTTGATTGACAAATATGATCAAATTTTGTGACATTTTATGATGAAATTTTGCATCAGAAAATCTTAAAAGAATCCTCTATCCAACAATATTCTTTGAAAAAGAAGAGAGCTTTTCGATACATTAATGAGGAGGTCTTCATATAGTAGCTTTTCTAATGGTGCAAAAATTTACCTTTTCTCTGATTCCATAGGTGAAAATTCTAAGGAAAGAGTCCTACTGGTTCAATGGCATTGGATCTGTTGTGGCCGTCGATCAGGTTCTCTCTCTCTCTCCTCTCTCTCTCTCTCTTTCTCTCATCATTCTTCAATTTTCCACTTTGAAATGAACTAACACAAGCACATACCATGGAGCAGGATCCGAAGACTCGATATCCAGTGGTGGTTCGATTCAACAAAGTGAATTATGCCAATGTATCAACTAACAATTATGCATTGGATGAGATTCAAGAAGTTTAATTAAGTGAAGGTGGTGGTGGTGGTTGTTGTTGTTGAATATGTACCTTTTATTTGTATAATACTTCACTTTGTAAAACTCTTTCCTTCTCCACCCAAATTCCACTCATCTCTCTTTTGTTATTTATACTTTGCATTAACAATAGCTTTTTATTTTTTATTTTTTATTTTTTATTTCATTCAAGGATATTATATAATCCGATACGACAATTCCTCTCAACCAAAATTTTTTCCAAAGTATATCAAGATTTGAACCCTCAACGTTTCCTTTCCTTAAAGAAATTATGCGCTCTAAAGGGGAAAATTGAAGAAGATACCACCCATCTGATATGAATGATGAGATCTCTTTAATTTTGAAAAAATAAAAATATTATTTTTACTGATTTGAACCGTCATCATATGCCAACTATGATGAGTAGAGGATAGAAATAGACAAGTGAGATAGTATTATTATTAACCCCAGGTGGGTAGCGTAGTGGCAGAGCAAGCAGGATTAAGGGCGTACCAACTCTTTTGATCTCTTGTTCGACTCCCACTAGCTGCTAATATCTGAACCACAAATTCTATATTGAGTTTGTGGCATGTACATAACACACACCCCTACTCATCCTACACAACTAACAACATTTAAAAAAAAAAAAAAAACTCCTAAGCCCTAACTTTTCTAAAGCCCCACTATCGACAAGATCCCAACACAAGAAGAAAAGGGCCAAAAAGCCCATAAAAGTAAGAGCAAAGCCCAATTCAGCCCAATAAACCATCACTGACCCTTCCATAGCTGCTATTCTTCTAGCTGCTTTCACAAGCTCCATGGAAGTTGCAGGCCATCCCAGTCCATGAACTCCTCTCCATCTAAATAACCACCCAATGGAACTCTGCTTTCATTCATTCCAAATAAACCACTACCACTCTCCACCGGAATATGAATCTCCGGCCAATTCATACTTTCTTCGTCGTCGATCAAACTTTGCACTGGAGTACTTTCCCATAAATATTCTTCTCTCTTCACATATTCAAACATGGATACTTCATCACTTTTCACCGAACCTCCGCCGCCGCCGCCGCCGCCGAAAGCCTCCGGTGAGTCCACGGTGGAGAAGCTTGCCATGGGCTGATCATGACTTGCACCTGAAAAGAAAAATAAATATGGATGCATAACATGGTTCTGATCCGTATTTAATTTTGATTGCAAAATCAATTATGGAACAAAATCCAGCATAGAACACATATTTTAAAAAATTAAGTATTGAATTAAATTATTTAAATACATGTAAAAAATTACATTGATTTAACTATAGATTTTTTAAAATACCAAACAAGTTCGCAAAATCCAATATGAAATAAATATTTTGAGAAATCAATGATTAGATTAGATGCTACGTTTATACTCATGCATATCAAAATCACATTAATTTTTCAAAATACGGAACAATTTTACAGATTTTCTCTAAAAATTGTGAGATTTTTTTAAAAAATCACCCTTTAATCAATGTGATATTTTAATACGAACAAGCAAGCACATATAATCTAACCGTCTGTTTTTAAAAATATCTATTAAATATTAGATTTTGCAAAATTTTCAAAATATCCATTGAATATTAAATTTTCCAAATCATATATATATCAAAACAATGGATAAAAACTTTGTGTCACAAACTTTGTGTCACCGAAATCTGATCATTGTTATAAAATTGTAACAATATATATTCTATTATATCGTATCAGTTGCAGTACTGATAGATGAAGGTGATGATGGGGGGTGGTGGTGATGATAGTCCGGCAAGTTAAGCACGGCGGAGGAACCATAAAGCTTGCGTGCGGCATCATCATAAGCAAGTGCAGCTTCGAGAGAAGTATTAAAAGTGCCTAGCCAAAGGCGAGCACCACGATTTGGTTCTCGAATTTCAGCCACCCATTTACCCCAAGTTCTTTGTCGAACACCTCTATATGTGCACAGTGCATTCTCTGGCCCTCCTTTTCCTTTCATGCAACCTTTTCTTGATCTTCCAGTATTGCCCTTTTTTACTACTACCTTGTCCATGCTCTCTCTCTCTCTCTCTAAAACACCATGCTTGTGGAGGAATTAAAGAAAAGATAATATGTTGATCAGTTGATAGAAGTGCCTTCAAATGGCAGTGGCCAAAGAAATGGGGGGTGAAAACTTAAGACCGTACCTTGCATGGCATGACTAGCTAGTTGCCTTGGTATGCTATTGGGTTGACAAGTGTTAGCCTGCCAAAACACCTGTCTCTTGGGGTTTTTAGACTCCTTCCACTTTAAGGCTGTGTATTTTTGCCACCTTTACTACATTCATATTTTCTTAATTTCCACCATGGCATGCATTTGAATTTAAATTTTAAATTAGCTTCTTTTAATGTTAATTTAAATTTAAAAATAAATTAATATAGTATCAGAATAAAATTAATTAATGTAAATGTATAAATGGAACATCTAATTATTAAGAGAGGAGATTTTGTGTTTGAATTTTTAAAAATGTATTTATGCATGCTTTGATACCCATATATTCTCACATTAATTTGTTTCCCAGTTCCGATCTAGTCAACATATGCTTATATATATTATGTAAGTACAAAGTTAATAGATAATTATATGATACATATTTTGAAAAATTGACTGTTGAATTAGATATTATACTTATGAATGTTATACATGCCAAAACTCACGGTGGTCCTATAAAAGTATCTCAAAATATAGACTAGAAAAACTGTAACTGTTGACAACTGTCACCATTTTCCTCAATAACATTTCTAAGAAATTGACCGTCGAATCATTGTAATTTTTGGCATGCATGACATACATAAGTATAGAATCTAATTCAATTGTCAGTTTTTCAAAATATATATTTCACAATTATCTATTAGTTTCATACTTACTTACCTTTTTTTTTTTTTTTTTTTTTTTTTTTTATATAGAAAAAAAATTAAAAAATTTTTTTTTTTTTTTTTTTTGGATATACGTGATTAATTTGCTTCTCTAAAACTTGAGAAGTTTAAAATAAGTGGGTTACTTAACACTGCCAACATAGGTAGATGAGTAATTCGTGGGCACGTATTCGTGGCAGTGTGTAGGGGATGAGGGTGTCACTGGGTGATGATACAGAGCAAGCCACTTGTTGAATGTGAGAAAGCTGAGAATTTGCATGGGAAATTTTTTAATCACAAGGAACCTACTCGTGGTTCTGAAAAGACCACGACACTCAAATACTACTTCATCTAAGGGAAAAAGGGTTACGTCATTTGTAGAGTTATCCACTTGGGCGAGTTTATATATATATATATATACACACACGGAAATATATGGTCGAATTAGCATATGCTTATATAAGTTTATGTAGGCATGAAGTCCATAAATAATTGTAAGAAACATGTTTTGAAAAACTGACCGTTGGATTAGATACTACATATATTTGTACATGCCATGTCGGCAAAAATCATAGTGATCCATGGTCGGAAATATCACGGAAAAAAACTGTGAGTTTTCAGCGTTCACAATGTTTTTTATAGCTGTATTTTGAAATTCTGACCTTAGATTATTATTATTTTTGGCATATAAGGCCATCTCCAATGGTAATATCCATTTTTTGTTATTCATTTCGATCCATTTTTTGGATCAAAAAGTGAAAATGGATGGAGATATAGATATATGTGATTCAATGGTGCCATATCCATTTTTTGGCTCAACCATTTCAATTCTCATTTTTCCTCACGAACTATCTTTTTTTTTCACCAATCAATCACCATTCCTCCATCTTCAACACCATTTACAAAAATAATAATAAAATTATTAATTAATAAAATAATAAATAATTAAAACATTAATCTAGTTGGAGCTCGATCATTGTTGCTTTAATGATAAAATAGGAGAAAATGGTCATGTGGCAGTGAAAATAGTGTCGTGGCATATATATCCATTTTTTTGGATATTGATAGCACTTTTAGTGCTCCAATATTGATGATCCATATTCATATCAAAAAATGGATATATCCACTTTTGGATATGGATATGGATATCAATTTTGATATATCTATTTTTGGATATGGATATAAATTACCATTGGAGTACCAAAAGTGCTATCAATATTTTTGGTCATATAAAGCTATTTTTTTGTTAGTTATAGTAAAAATGACTAGTCATTTGGCTAGAGGTGCTTCAATATATATATACTAGCCACCGACGCACACGCAATGTGTGTGCAATGCGGTTTATTTTGTAAAAAATGAAGCATTTTCTCGTACAAATGTGATATAAAAATATAAGCATATATGTTCAAATGCTCTAATAATGCAAAAGTAAATTAGAAGATCCTAGGATAATTAGACGTATAATTTCAGAAAATTTAAAATATTAATTAGAAGAGTGGGTACTAAGCTTTATATAAGCTGTTAGACATAGATTATCATGTGTAGGGAGGTCTGTTGCAGCATGTAGTTAAGTTTCGCGAACTTCGTGAGACTCTGGGCTAATCAGTTGAGCAATGTTAAAGAGAATGAGTAAAAAAAGTTGTTAGGTATTTAAAAATTTTAGTTATTTAAATGTTTAATATATTTTTACATTTCATGATATATTGTTTTTTTGGAATAGGAATAGCAAAAATGAAACACATCTTACAAATATAAAAAGTAAGACATATTACAATTAAAATTATATTGAGAATGAATAGACGATAAAGTTGACGATAAATTGTAAATTATAGTTGTTCATTACAACAGAGATAGGATTACTTGAAGGTTAGAAATTCTTAAATACTTAAATTTGCATCAAGAATCGAATTGCGGGGATTGAATGTTTGGACACCATCAGAATAAATGTCTAAAATGACCTGTAAAAATAAATCATAAAATCATATTAGTGAAAATTTTATTTTAAGATATTTAGACAATTTCAGAAAATATAAATAAAAATTTGAAGCTTGGGTACTAAGATATAAATGCACCTCTATCGCACAATCACTTTCTTAATTAATTTGATAATTTTTTCCTACAATATCTATACTTAAACGATGAATATTTTATATTTGGTGTTAAATTTAATGTTTAGTTGATTTTTTAAGTTTGGATCAAGATGGCAGACTTTGTTCATGCAATTTAATTTTTATATAAATTAATTAATTTATATCTAAAACCACCGAGAAAAATATGAGAGTGATCCATTTTTTAGGACTCCCAAATAGGATCATCGTAAAAGTAAAAATGTGGCTTTTTGTTGGGCATTTACTCCCCAAGTGTTGAGAGGATAAGAGATAAGATAAGAAATGTTGTTTTGACAAAGGCAGAAGTTTAGTGGGTTTAGGCATTAATAATGGTATTTGCACTGCTGCAGTAATGAGAATTATATCAAAATAAAGCATTATCTACAAATAAGTGTTTGTTAATAATAAACAAAGGCATACTATATCTTTTGAGCAAAATTATCATTATAAAATATAAAATATGAATGCATAGATTAATTCTTTAACTACTTTGAAACGATTTTTTTTAAAAAAAAAAAAAAATTTCTTAATTTGAAACATTTGAGAGAAATAACTAAATAAATAAAAAGGTAAAAGGTAAAACAAAATGTCAAAACATATATATCATCATAAATTTTACTTAATATTTTATTTAAAAATTGAAAAGAAAATAAAATCGGCAAAACATCAATACTTCAAACCTAAACATGTTACATATATGAGGAATAACATAGCTCCTGTTTAACATATCATTAATTATCCCATAGTAAGTATTTTGATTCCTTAAAATTAGAAGTTTGTTAAATTTTGATTAGTGAAATTTAAAATAAAAATAAAAATAAAAATAAGAGAGGATAATTGTAAATGGTAGGGAGTTGGAGATTGAAATATAATATTGTGTATTTCATAAATGTGATTTCATAAAAAATATAGAAGAGAATTATATTATAAAATAAATCAAAATTTTAGAGATTTCATAATTTACACACTCTCCTAATTTTTAGGAATTCAATCCCTTCTCTAGCATTTTAATTTTTATTTTAATCAGAAAACATTAGAAAGCCATTAGAAATATATAAAAGGAAAATGAAAGAAGATAGATATAATTTGTAGAAGATGAGTTTATCTTATACTCTAGTATTTGAAGTGTATAGATAGTTTTTGATAATTCAAATATTTTTTGTTGATGATATGTTCATATCTATATTTCTTATCTTTATATATTTATTTTTTTCATTAAAGTTATATTTATTATGATAAAAAAAAATTCAAAAAATTTTAAAAAAGAGCCCCAAATCTTGGTACAGGTATTTTTTTTTTTTTTAGTACTAATCTTGATTCACGTTTCTTGAACATAAAAAAGTCACACCAAAAAATTTAAAAAAAAAAAAAAAAACCACCAAAATAAAAAAAAAATTAAGAAAAATAAAAAACAACAAATCTTGCAATACATTTCTTCCAAAAAAATAAAAAAACTGGTGGAATAAAGAATACACGATATATATAACAGGGGTGATGTTTTCTACTGTACCTTTCTTAATCTTAGTTGGGATGTTAAGGACCTGTTGATCCAATTTTAAATTTTTAGGAGTTCGAACCACTATTAGGTAGTTCGAGTCCCTCGAGGTTATGAAAAATCAGATGATGAGGTTCGAATGCCTTAATTAAGAGAACTTTTTAAGGAGACAGGTCAAGCAAACTTAATCCCAACAATAATAAGTAAATAATAAATCAGGAACACAATAATAGCATAACTATATAAAATAATCAATAAATAATATCGTCAGTACGGTTTGAGCTAATCTCGGACCCTTTGAAGCTTATAAAAGTTACCTTGATAAATGATAAAAATATGTCTCGAGGCAGTAAAAATAAGTTTCAAGCCCTTTGAAATAAATCTCTATAATGAAATTAATGAGAATAACCGCCTCCCTCGAACTCTCGACGAGCCCAGATTTCCTTTTGTTATTCCCAGACTTCCTTCGAACACTTTATTGTATGTTATGACCTTCTCGAGCCACTTCGAACTCTTTCGAATCTTTCCCGAGACTCTCGATCAATTTGCAAACCTCGAATAGTAACTGATAATGACTCCACTGCGGAACCTTGATGGTCAACGGCAGTAGAGCTCCCAAATATACATTTCTCTTGAAAAAATAAGCTTTGAAGCTGTTGAGTATGTTTGAGATGCCTTTTTCTGATTCTGAATTCTCTTTTTATAAGAATTAACTTCAGTTTCCTCTTCGAAATTGACTTCATTAGACTCCATTGTTTGCAAAACTGCTCTCTTCCAATTGTAAAGTCTCTTTCTTCGAGTTGAATTTCTTTTGAGGCCTATCTTAAGAGTCCTTCATTCTTTATGCCTCGAATCATCTCTCCTTTTGACACTTGGCACCCCTTGCATAATTTAAAGAGATACGAATCTAATCTCTTTTTATTTGTATTTCAAAAATATAGCACCTCAGCATTTCCTTAATTTTAGGATTTATCATTATTTACCGAGTATTCAGATTTAAATTTTATATCCTTAACACGTGTCAGCCAATCAATGGCTGGTGTTAAAAAATGGATTAACAGGACCTAAAAAAGTTAACAATTGTGTGCGATATAATTAACAGCAAAAATAATTTGGTACTTGAGGGAAGTACGAAAATGAACCTGAAAGAAGGAAGTATGAGATGGGTAAAGTCCAATGTTTTCAGGCGGGACAATGACATCTATGGAGCAATGAGGTCGTTTCTTGCTAGAGCTCCAACCTGTTTGTTTATCTTCTAGAGGCAGACAGTTTGTGAATAATTGAAGTTGAAGGAGAATTGGATAACTTAGGTAACTGCTACAAAGTAACGTGGTTTAGTTATAACTGCTGATAAGTTATATGAGTGTTTGAATCCCTTAGAAATAGGGATATAGTTAAAAACAAAATGTCAGTTATGTCCTTCCGATCAATATTTTATTAATTTTTTATAGAGGGAAATTTAATTTTTTATAAAGGATAAATTGGAGACTGAAATTTGATGACATCAAACTCTGGAGTTGCCTTTGTATATTAGTATAGATATGCATAAGAACTATTTTTTTTTGGCTCTTTTCCTATATATCTCCCTTTTCCCTCACAAACAAGCACAATTCCCCATGCTTTTTTTGTGTCTTGAAGGTTTTTAGCTAAAGCCAAACGTTTAACCAAATTTAACTAAACTTTTGGCTAAGCCAAAATTTGGAGGGATGTTTGGCTAGTGTATTAGAGCATGCAACTTTAAACTTTTAGCCAATAAATGACTTTGGCTCATTCTTTAGCTAATGTATTAGAGATGCTATAAGATATCCATAAGTACAGTATCTAATCCAATAATCAACTTTTCAAAATATGCATTCGGCCCACAATATATTATCTACGGGTTTCATGCTTACATAACTTATATAAGCATATATATATATATATATTAACTATATCCGAACTATATATATATATATATGTGTGTGTGTGTGTGTGTGTGAACACATATACTAATAGATACAAATACGTGAATATGTGTCTAATAACATAATTATGAAGAGGTATGCATATATATAATCAGTGCTCTTTTTAATTATTTGGATATATGTAGTATATTGTGAATGAAAATAGAAAAGAAATAAGTACGTAAATATTTTTTTAAAAATTTCTTTTTGTTTTGCTAAAGAAGACAAGTATTATCTGTTAGCCCTATGGTCTTTAACCGTATTTTGATGATAACTAAACCATACTTTATTTTTAACAAATGGTTAAGTGTTGTGTCTCCATAGATGCAAAGTTGTATCTTGTTGGAGCTTATTAACATATCTCCAGCAATTCAACGCGCACCATATTCAATCAAAGCTCATGATGTTCAAACCTTGAAGATCAACTAAAAGACAAAGTTTATGAAAATCTTTTGAAGCCAAGTTGCTCTCTTTGTGTTAGGAACATTTTGTAAGGCATCTCTTATGTTCAATATTGCATAACTCAAGAGAAAATCATTTTAACTCACGTTGCATTGGTATTCATACTTAAAATTGTTTTCAAAGTTATCCAAAAATACTATTGAACCTCAGTTAACTTGTTCATGTGTTATAAGTTGATTTGGACTTAGGAAACTCGAAATTTTGGCATTTAAACTCTTCTAGTCGACTAACACTTTAGTCCTAGTTGACTAAGTGTAGGTCAGAGGCCATGTTTTGAGAAATCGTTTTTTAGTCGACTAAACATCAAGGACTAGTCGACTAGCTAACTGTTTCCTAATCGACTAAGACCATTGTCCCAGTCGACTAAAAGTAGGTCAGAAGTCATGTTTTGTGAGCAAAGTTGTCAGTTGACTAAGACCTCTCTTCTAGTCAACTAATCGATTCCGGAAATTTTTCTAAAGTGAATTTTAAGCTTATAGTTGACTAAATAATTTTGTCCCAGTCGACTAAGAAAACCCATAAAAGTTTTCAAATAAATTTTTATGAGTTAGTCGACTAATCCTTAGTCCTAGTCGACTAATCGAGCTCGGAAAACCAAATTGCTTTGAAAATAAGCTTGCTAGTCGACTAATCACCTTGTCCTAATCGACTAATGACTCTGCAATTTCAAAACGGCTCTTTAATCTTTTGGCAAATTGAGCATTTAATGAACCCTAACCACTCCCCTCTTCTCTAATCAAATTTGAGGGATTTCAAACGACCATTTTGTTTCTTGTTCATTATATAGAGAGCTCTTGCTCTCATTTATGAACCACCTACAATATTGTTCATAATTTATTGAAAGCATTTACTCTTGAACATTCATCATTCAAGCTTCCCTTTGTGAAAACTCTTTGAGCTATATTTTGAGCATTTGAGAAGTCATTAGTTGAACTTGTATTTATTGACCGAATCATATCTTCCCACAATTATGTTTTTCACAAAATTAGGGATTTCTTAATTTTAGGAATCTGTTCCAATATTTTCTTTATATGTAAATTTCCTTATATGTAAATTTCTATACCTATTTTCATTGTTTCCCTATATATTGTAAAGCAGAATACAGAATACACCACTAAATTATCTCAATACGTCTCTCTTTACACTTAACATGGTATCAGGCTAGCAAAGGTATTGCACAGCCATGGCTGAATCATCCAACTCAACCCTCCCTTCCCCTTATCTTCTTCATCCCTCAGATTCACCTAGCTTAATCCTTGTCAATGGACTTCTAACCGGAGACAACTACCCCAAATGGCAAAAAGCCATGACACGAGCTCTCAATGCCAAAAACAAACTTAGTTTTGTTGATGGTACCCTCAAAATCCCTGCATCTAACACACCAGAATACATCCAATGGAACCAAACAAAGGATATGGTCCTTACCTGGATCCTCAATTCTATCAGCCCCTCTCTTGCCAATTCTCTTGAATACCGTACCGACCCACGTGATGTTTGGGTTGATCTTTCCTCCCGGTTTTGTCATGGCAATAATGCCCGAATTTGCCACCTCAAACGGGCCCTTTCTTCCCTACAACAAACCACAACTTCAGTCAATGATTACTACAACCATATCAAACAAATCTGGGATGAACTCAATCACCTCCAACAGAGCACTGACCTCAAAGCTTTACAGCAGCATGCCGATGATAAAAGGGTGTTCCAATTCCTCCTCGGCCTCAACGACTCCTTCGCCTCCCTCCGCACTCAAATCTTGGCCATAAATCCACTTCCACCCATCAGCAAAGTATTCTCGATTCTGTTTCAAGAAGAGCAACAACGGCTACTCAACATTCGACCATCTTTCTCGGAAACCATGGCCATGGCAGTCCGAACTGGTGGTCGCCCAAAATCTCAATTCAAGTGCACGGCTTGCGGCAAAGACGACCATACCCGCGATCACTGTTGAACCCTCGTGGGTTATCCTCCTGGTCGCACCCCGAGATCCAAGACTCAGCCCTCCATTCTTGGTTAGCCCCCATCAAGCATCAACCAACTTGCCGTTGCTCCGTCGGCCTCGAGTCCGGTACCTGGCTTGTCACCAGAGTTATACCAGAAGCTTCTCGACTTGCTCACGCCATCCCCATCTCCGATCAACTTCATCGGTAAACTCTTCTCCCCTCACCTTGATTTTCCCTTAAATCAGCTCCTCCATTGGGTGGTAGACAGTGGCGCGAGCCACCATATCTGCCACCACAAGGATGCTTTCACCAATCTACAACCCCTAGCAACTCCCCATTCCATTCGGCTTCCCACGAGTCAAGATATCCCGGCCGAAGGTCTTGGCACTTGTATTCTCTCCCCATATCTAACCCTAACTCATGATTATTTTGTTCCCCCTTTTAACCTTTAATTTATTATCTGTTTCCCAAATTGCCCTCCAAAATTCTTGCATTGTTACTTTCTCTTCTAATAATTGCTTATTTCAGGACCCACAATCGATGAAGCTGATTGGAGCGGGTGAACTATGCAATGGGCTTTACGTGTACCATCCCGACCCTCCTATGGTTTTGGCTGCTCAATCCACTGCTAATAAGACTCTATGGCATCAACGTCTAGGTCATCCCTCCAGTTTTTCTATTCCTAATGTTTTCGATTCCCCTTGTATTCTTTCTGTTTGTGATGTTTGTGCTCGTTCTAAGCACACCATATTACCCTTTCCGAATTTTGCTAATAAAAGTGTTTCTACTTTTAATAGAATATTTTGTGATAATTGGGGTGGATATCATACTTCTTCCTTATGTGGAGCCCATTATTTCCTTACAATAATGGATGATTTTTCCCGCACTACTTGGATATATTTAATGCGTTTTAAATCTGAAGCTTACACTCATTTAACGCATTTTTTTGCCCTTGTCAAAAATCAATTTAACACCACTGTTAAAATCCTTCGAACTGATAATGGACAAGAATTTCTCTCCCATCCTTTTCAATCATATCTTCTTGACCATGGCATTATTCATGAACGTACCTGTGTTGATACTCCTCAACAAAATGGCGTTGCGGAGCGTAAACATCGGCATCTTCTTAATGTTGCTCGTAGTTTACGTTTTCAAGCACACTTACCTCTTTCTTTCTGGGGTGATTGTGTTCTCTCCACTGCATATCTCATCAATCGCACTCCAAGTCGTAATCTCCAAAATAAATCACCCTTTGACGTTCTCTTCAACAAAACACCTAACTACAATCACCTTCGTGTTTTTGGGTGCCTCTGTTATGCACAAACTTTTCTTGCTCACCGTGACAAATTTTCTCCCCGTGCCACTAAATGTGTATTTCTCGGCTACCCCGGCACCCACAAAGCATACAAACTCTACAATCTTGATACACAGTCCATTTTCTATTCTCCTGACGTCACATTCCATGAACAACAATTCCCTTTTCAGGATATTCCAGACATCTCCCCCTCTCCTTCTCCATCTCCCATCATTCCTCTTCCAGTCCCTACACCAGTTTTACCTATTTCCCAAGCACCCCTTCACCCTCCTCAAACCCCACCCTCCTCACCCTCCCCACCTTTGCTTACTCATACACCACCCTCCCCATCTTTACCTCCCCTGTCTCTCGTCCTTGCCGCCACACTACACGGCCTACCTATCTCCATGACTACATATGCTCCACCTTACCTACAGAGCCCACGGCATCTTCACCCTCTACAACGGCTTCAGGTACTGCTCATCCTTTATCTGTTTTTCTTTCATATTCTCGGTTCTCTCCCTCACATATTACTTATTTAAATGCTCTCACCTCTTATGTTGAACCCTCATGTTATTTTGATGCTATCCGTCATCCTCATTGGCGTAAGGCAATGTCCACTGAGCTCCGGGCTCTCGAAGATAACTCCACTTGGACTCTCGAGCATCTTCCACTTGGAAAAAAACCTATTGGCTTTAAATGGGTTTTCAAAACCAAACTCAAAGCCGATGGATCCATTGAGAGATACAAAGCCCGACTAGTTGCCAGGGGCTACACTCAAGTTGAAGGTCTTGACTATCATGAGACTTTTGCTCCGGTTGGAAAAATGACTACTGTTCGCTGCCTATTGGCAATCGCTGCTACAAAAAATTGGATTATTCATCAACTCGACATCAACAATGCCTTCTTGCACGGCGATCTTGATGAAGAAGTCTACATGACCCCACCACCCGGCTATTGCACCAAGGGGGAGACCCGTGTTTGTTGACTCAGAAAGTCCCTATATGGTCTCAAGCAAGCCTCCCGCAACTGGTTTTTCAAATTAACTATTGTGCTTCTTGATGCAGGTTTTTGTCAATCTCAAGCTGATCACTCATTATTCACTCTTGTCACTATCACCAGCATCACTATTGTTCTAGTCTATGTTGACGACATCTTAGTTGCTGGAAATGCTCTTTCCCAAATTGAGTTTTTCAAGGGCCTTCTCTCCACTCACTTCAAAACCAAAGATCTTGGCCCTCTCTAATTCTTTCTTGGCCTCGAAGTCGCCCGTTCTTCTACAGGTATTTTCCTGAATCAGCGAAAATATGCTCTTAATATACTTTCTGACAGTGGTCAACTTGGTGCCTAGCCCGCCTCTTTTCCGATGGAACAACATTTGAAGCTTTCCAATGACGATGGATCTCTACTTCCTGATCCTAGCATTTATTGTCGTCTTGTTGGTCGTCTCATTTACTTGACCATCACTCGACCTGACATTGTTTATGTTGTCAACATTCTCAGTCAGTTCATACATGCTCTTCGTGTTCCTCATATGACTGCCGCTACGCGTGTTCTTCGTTACATCAAAGGGAGTCCCGGCCAAGGCATTTTTTTTCTTCCTCCAACACCAACCATGTTACAGCTTATACTGATTCTGATTGGGCCAGCTGTCCCACTACACGTCGTTCCACCATAGGTTACTTCATCCAGCTCAGTACCAGTCTGATCTCCTAGCGCACAAAAAAGCAGACTACCGTTGCTCGTTCTTCCGCTGAAGCTGAATATCGTGCCATGGCTGTCACCACCTGTGAGCTCACTTGGCTAAAGCAACTTCTCACTGATCTTGGCGTCCCTCCTCCCGAGCCTTTCAACCTCTACTGTGACAATCAATCCGCCCTTCACATTGCCCACAATCCAGTGTTCCATGAACGTACTAAACACATTGAGATTGATTGCCACATTATTCGCGATAAAATTCGCTCCGGTCTACTCAAAGCAATTCACACTTCTTCTCATGAACAAATTGCAGATATCTTCACCAAAGCTTTAGGCCAGGAACTTTTCCATCATTTCTCATGCAAGTTGGGCATTACGGATCTCTATACACCAACTTGAGGGGGAGTATTGATCGAATCATATCTTCCCACAATTATGTTTTTCACAAAATTAGGAATTTCTTAATTTTAGGAATCTGTTCCAATATTTTCCTTATATGTAAATTTCCTTATATGTAAATTTCTATACCTAGTTTCATTGTTTCCCTATATATTGTAAAGCAGAATACAGAATACACCATTGAATTATCTCAATACGTCTCTCTTTACTCTTAACAGTATTTATTACAAATCTGCTTGTTGAAGCATTCATTGTATTGTTCTACAATCACTTGTATTTATTGTGAGACTTAAGGGTTTTGTGAAACTCTTGTGGGTGAGAATCTTCCACTTTTAAATAAGATTGTGGGTGAGTGTATTCCACCTTTGAAAGAAGACAGCTGTAAAGATTTATCCACCTTGAAGGAGTTTGAGAGTGGATTAATCCTTGAGACGGAGTTCTTGAGATGTGGATGTAGACGGAGATCTAACCACGTTAAAATCATTGTGTTTGAATCTCTCTAACTCAATCTCTTGTATTTAATTTATTTACTTGCTTTATTATTTGCTAAGTTAATATCTTATCTTGCATTCCAGTTTACTAAAGTTTAAGTTTTCAAAAACTCAATATCCCATTTTTAAATCAGTTTTTAATTGCCAATATCCTATTCACCCCATTTAGAGTATATTTTGAGCCAACATTATCCATTGATTTTAAGTTACTTCTAATGAAGCACAAAAAAGTAGAATCTAAAGATGAGTCAATCCATCCATGCAACCAATTTAGTATCTGAATTGCATTGCCCCTTAACATGATTGATTATAGCTTTTAAGATGGTTTGAGTCTGTAACAAAAAGGCTATACATAAGACCATCATATGATCTCTGTAAATCATTCCCATATGTTTCTTTAAGACAGTCCATCCACATTGTCGTTTTTGAATGAAAACTCAATTAAAATTTCAAGTAATTAGATAGAGGGATGAGTCCAGGGTCTAGATTTGATGATGGAGGAATTAAAAAGAGAAATGAAAGTGGAATGTGGAAATCAAATATATTTGAATACTGAAATCAAAATATTAATATGTGAGAATGAAAAATGTCCTCAGTAGTAAATTTGCACATGGGCATACTTGAAATACTAAGATGAGGGGTGAAAAGTGTTTTAATTAGGGGACAATGTCTCCATCATTTTGTATAAATTGGGTTGATTTGATTTCTTAATTAATTCGATTATGGAGGAGAGTTCAAACAGACCCTATTTGAAATAATTTGCTACCATCAATGACTTATTATTAAATGGAAGGTTTCCATATTCGAATACATAGAGATACATTGGTATCTATTAGTAAAGATATAAGATAGGGGTAGTTTTCTATGACTAAAATCATCCCATCGGATTCAAGTAAATTAAAAGGACATTTTACCTCAAAATTGCTGAGAAAAACAGAAATGAAGCTCATATTAAAATAATTACGGAAATAGAATTTTTTGATGAAAATATCATTTAAGAACACATAATCACCATTTTGAAAAGGATTTCTCAAATTTGTTAAAGATTACTAATCCCCAATTTTTATATAATTATCAATTGGGGCAATTGGCCAAAGGTCCTCATCTGGAAGACTTTAATGCTAAAAGTCCTCTCAAAAGATCCTTCATGCCAAAAGTCCTTTTGGCATAAATTAGACAGATATACCCCTCCTTCCCAACAACCTTCAACTTCACCTCCACCTCCAACCTTGGATTTCACTACGCCGGAAACTCGTTTCACTACACCGGACACTGGATTTCACTACGCCGGAAACCCGTTTCACTACGCCGGAAAATCCGTTTCACTACGCCGGAAAACGCATTTCCGGCATTTCACTACGCCGGAAAATACATGTCACTACGCTCAATAGAATTAAAAAAAAGAAATCTCTTTTTTTTTTTTACATTTTCCCATTAACTAAACAAAAAATTAACTTTTACAAAAAACAAAAAAGAATACAAAAAACAAAAAATCAGAGAGGGAAGAGACGAAACAGGGGAAAGAGTTGCAATGGTCACCGGTATGTCACTATGCCGGAAAATGCATGTCACTACTCACTACACCGGAATCTTGAGTTTTACTAAGGCGAAATCCAGTTTCACTATGCCAAAATTTTTATTTTATTTTTAAATCTTTCTTTTTTTTATATTTTCCTATTAACCAAACAAAAAATCAACTTTTAAGAAAACAAAAAAAACATTGTTTGCATGAATGAGATTTTCTACATCATAAGATTGAATTTGATCGTGGCTAATTGAGAATAACTCCAAAATGGTGAGTGGATCATTTAGATGCATTATTGGCATCATTCAAATAGATTTGTGAGAATTTGATTGATCATGGCTGAGTTTTTTGTGCAAAATCATATTGATCATGGATGAGTTCTGTTGTAGAGATTGATTGATCACATTTTTTTCCCCCAATTCGGCAATATTAAACAATCTAGATCATCGCTGGAGCAATAGATCATAAAAAATGGTGCAAATCGAAGCTCTTGAACACTAATGACAAATCTGATAGCCTCAATGACCTCATGTCTAGAACTACATGAGAGAGAATTAATAAAGTTGCTTATCAAAAAAAAAAAAAGAGAATTAATAATCAAATCCACCCCACATGGGTTCTGTACAAAAATAATCTCTTTAATAATCGCACATGTTGCTTTAGGGAAAGGCCCAATAGCTAGCTAGCTTCATTTACCTTGCTAGCTTCATCCTGATTTCTAGTAAAACTATTATTTTTGTTTCGGAACATTTGTAGTGAGATATGTCGCAGGTGATGTCTCGACAATATATCTGATCTGTGAAGGAATGAGGAGATCTGATCTTCAGCAATCTGACGAAGAAGAGGATGTCCGTCACTACCTCCAGTGTCCCCAGGATCTTGAGATCTGACAGTTTACTACCATCAGCGACCTTCAAATATGTCATAGAGCACTGTCGCCGGACTGGTGAGTTATTTACAGTAGATCGGAGAGCAGATAGGAGATTGAGTTCTTTTCGGTAACATGCAGATCGGAAAGCAGCATAGATCAAGATCTTTTTTTTCTCACGGTGCTAGATCGGGGAGCACGATGATGCCAGTGATCAGATCTGCAACTGCCGGAGCTGCGATGGTGCCGCCGGTGATCTCGCTGATCTATGGAGCTCCTTGGCCTTCTCTCTTTTCCTGCAGATCGTGGAGAAGGTGATTAGAGGGGGAATAACATATAAGGGTAATTTTGGTATAAAAAAAGACTATTTTTAAATCTTGGGACTTAATGCATTAAAATCTCATTAAAAAGGACTTTATTCATTAAAAATCCTAATTGAGGACTTTATGCAAGAGAGCTCTCCAAAATAGGACTTTTGGTCAATTAACCCTTATCAATTTTGTTGATAATCACCATTTTATGAATAGTTTAATCACATTTAACAAGTAATGATAACAAATAAAAATATATATATATATACCAAAAATAGCCTTTTTGCTTTAGTTCTCATGTATCCAAACTCCCATTTTGTTAAATGGGGATTCAATACAAATTTGGTGATTTAATGAAAATTGATAATAACACATATTTTTGGTGATTATATGTAAAATTTATAATTAGTGATTCTGTGCTTTTTTTGGATATAATGTGTATTTTTGGTGATAGGTGATTGTATAATAGTTTGGTAATTACATGTATTTTTGGTTATTATACATATCCTACATACATTTAATGTTTAATGAGATAAGAGAGGACGTGATTTGATGTTAAAAAGTTTTGAAATGAAGAGTATGAAGAGTAATTGGTGATCGGTGTTTGAAAACAAAAATGATGATTATTAGAAAATGTGGTGATCGATGATTTTGTGTAAATATGGTGATTTTTCGTATTGTCGGTGGTCGGTGGTCGGTGATCAGTGATTATTTAGATTCTCGGTGATTATTTATAAAATTGGTGATTATGTGAAAATTTTCAAGTGAAATTCAAACTTTTTTACCCTTAAAAGGGGAACAATGTTTATTTTCATGTATGGAGTTTCATTTCCGTAATTGTTTCAATGTAAACTTCATTTACGTAATTGATTGAAACCTAACCAATATTGAAGTAAAATGTCCAAATTAAAAATGTATTATCGATATTTATTAAGATTAATGGAGGTTTTGAGCAGGGATAGATTTCTATCAATTATAAATTATAAAACGATGAAAAAGGAAAAAAAACAAAGGATTTGCTACCATTCTGGGCTTTCATTGGCCCTGACTAAAATCCCAACTGGATTTTCATTGGCTGTGACTAAAACAATCTCACTGTTCTGTAACTGTAACCTTAATCTTTCTGGACATTTCTTCTCTCACTCTTACTGCTTTAAAGCGTCTCTTTGCTTCTCCACTCAGCAGCTTCTTATAAAACCCTAACAATATTTATACACACACACACACTCCTCATGTACACTTCTCCTTCAGTAGCAACTGAGAAGGCTCAGTCGTTCACAGCACTCAACTTTGGACCCCTTTAGGATTTTATTCATCGGACTGAGCATTTACTGTTGGAATTCGGATCTACCCGTTTAATCAATGGCGGACTCATTTGAGCCGTTGATTTCTATTGCCGGGTCGATCTCAACTCAATCCACCAAGAAACGGGTTCGGATATTCCGAGATGATATTCCTTCAGTTCTTAACAATTCAGGTTATTCATTTACCATTTAAGTAGTATTTGTTGTCATTGGCTTCGTTTGTTTTTAAATAGTGCACTGTTTGGTTGCTGAGAAATGGTTAGCAAAGAAACGGAATATGAATTTTGAATGTTAGATTCTATTTGTTGTTTGCCACACGAAAAAAAGTTAAAACCTTCAACTGAGGGTAGTATAACTTTATCAAGACCAATTCGGTTTTGCGACTTTTGATATTAGTTGAATTTCATTTGCATTTATGAATTGGTTTCTGGGTTTTGTGTTAATAGCTCTGTTTGTTTCGATGGAATATAGTTGGCGGAAAAAAAGTTAGCGGGAAAATATATTATGATGAGAAAAAGTTTGGAAAGGCAAATGAGTGAAGACTTTTGAATGTTACGTTCTTATTTGTTTGGGACCCGAGAAAACTCAAACCCTTAAAATAGTGTACGGCAGCTGTATGGCTTAGTCGAGGTGGATTTTTATTGTTATTTTTTGAAATAATAATAATATAAAACTTGAGATTCAGGATTCTATTTTCTTATCAAAGGGACAGACCAAATATCACCCATTTGATTGGGATTTTAGGATTAGAGATTGCGGTTGGCTAGTCATTCAACCTATGTCTAAGATGAGAAGGATGAGAAGGATCTCTTAGGAAAATGGATTTGGAAATTTGATGAGGAAATGAATGTTTATGAGAGGAGTGGTTGACTAAGGAATTATCTTTTTCCATGGATGTAGCTCGTGGAAGAGTGTCTCCAAACTTAATACCCATTCCAAGAATGAAATTTTCATATAGCGGGTCATGGAGATAGTCTGGTTTTGTATGTACATTTCTTTGGTCCGTTTGCCTCTGTACAGGATTTTTTTGGATTTGCATGGTGCTAAACTGAGATTCTGAGGTCTGAAACTTCTTGGATGTTATTTAAAATGTGGTGACATGGCTATAATTGTTTATAAGAAATTCACTAGATTGGGACTTATACTTAATGGAGCGCCTTCAATCACTATAGAATAGCCACCAATTTGATCTTCAAAATCAGATGGAAGTAGTTGGGTTCCAAGTTTAAAACCTTTTCACTTATCTTATTATTAAACGTTGTGCTAAGAGGAAATCCACAAAGAAGGTGTTGAGCCATGGCTCGACTAAAGTGCCTTTTTTTTTTCTCTCTCAAAAGTTTGGTTGGTGTTGCTGGAGAATGTTCTTATGGTTACTTGTTGTATTTTAAAGCGTAAAACATGGACTTGGTGAATACACCTAGATATATTTATTTTTTATATACTTAAATCAATAAAGCCTTAATCCTAACCACATGAGTTAGCCGCATGAATCAATTTTCTTCATTCGACCCTTAAATGCAATATCATTTATTGAATTCCTTGTACACATGTCCTTCTCACTACCTCCAACCATATTATTTTAAGCATTCCTTTTGTCATCTTAACTTTCTCATTTCGGTTACACTCATTTTCTAAACATATTTCTTAATTATTCAGCATTCAGCGCCATAAAGCTTAGTTACTTTTATAGCCGTGTTGTAAATTTTTTCCTTTAACGTAATAGGTATTTTATGGTCACATAGTGCTTCTAGAGCACTCCTCCATTTTATCCATCTTGTACCAATTCTATGGGCAATGTCTTCCCTAATCTCCCATCTTTATGGACGATTAATCCAAGATATCGAAAATGGTTACTCTTAGATATATTTTCTCCATCAATTTGCACTATGCCCTAATTTCTATTCCTAGTTTGGCTAAATTTCCATTCTATATGTTCTATTTTAGTTCTACATAACCTAAAACCTTTAGATTCTAAGTTGTCTTTCCATAATTCTAATTTAGAATTAACCCCCTACTCTAGTTTTTTAAATTTATTCTATTATCATCTACAAATACCATACACCATAGAATGTCTTCTCGGATATGTTTAGTCAATTCATCCATAACTAAAGCAAAACGTTCGAGGACTTGACATTGATCCTTATTGTAAGCTTATTGTGATTGGGAATTCGTCAGTCTCTCCTTTTCATTCACTTGTCTCTCCTTGTGTCATTGTAATACTAGTTACACCTCCATCATTTATGTCCTTGATTACTTAAATATATCTAGTAGTTACTCCTTTCCTTTTTAATACCTGCCATATTACTCCATTAGGAACCATATCATAAGCTTTTTCCAAGTCAATAAACACCCTATGAATGTCTTTTTCTTTTCCCTATACGTTTTTTTTTTTTTAATCAATCATTTAAGTAAGAAAATAGCTTCTTTAGTTGATTTTCTTGTCATGAAACTAAATTAATTTTGACAATGTTGTTGGAAATCTCAATCTTCGTTTAATCCCTTGCTCCAATGTTTCATCATATGACTCATGAGCTTGATGGGAATTAGTGGAACTTTGAATATAATATACTTGTTGTTTATAAAAAAAAAATCACGGTTTCAAAGTGGCTTCTTTTATTATTGAACAATAAAAGTGTGTGGTTGCCAGTGGTAGTGGTGGAACTCAAACTTATTGAATGTGTGTTCAACTATTTTACCTTTTTCCTAGTAGAAGATATATTATATTTTTAAATATATATTTTTGATTAAGAACAAAAGAGAAATATTATTAATAAAAAAAGGAACTTACATAGGAGGACAAACAGTCCGCCAACAAAAACAAAGATGAACAAAAACACACTTTGACTAATCATGACTCACAGAAATCCAGTTTGCCTGAATAATGAATAAAGAAATCCCAACAAACGCCTTCGAACCAAAAGCCTAAAAAGAAGACAAGAAGGACACTCGATTCCACAGTTCAATGCGTGACATATACTTATCCTAAAAAATCCTAGCATTTCTCTCCAACCAAATAACACGGCAAGGGGTAATAAAAAGCACTTCTCCAAAGGACTTCCTTTTTCTTGCTTGATCCAAAACCCCCAAAGTCAATCTGAACATGTGAGAATAAGAAACTGAAGGAACCTAAACTAACCCTGCACATTAGAAAAAGCTTTTGCCACAACTATCCTTCCATTGAAAAATGTAAGAAAAGACGATTCGCAATCTTCTTAGCTCTATTGCACATAACACACCGCTGAGGTAAAAAGCAAGACAAGGGTCTTCTCCTTTGGAATACATCATTAGTGTCGATTCTCCTAAGAGAAACACACCAAACAAATACCTGAACTTTAAGAGGCACCTTTGCTTTCTAAATCAACAAAAAAGGGAGAAAAATAGGAATAAAGGATGATCAATCAAAGTATTGAAAAAGGACTTACAAGAAAAAATTCCAGACGAATGAGGTAATTACTTCCTTTTATCGGGTACAAACTGCCTCAAATAAACCTAGCAAACTATGAAAGTCACAATGGAAACTCAGACCATTCTCTATTATTCAAATTACAAAAGAAGTTAAAATCCCAAGAATGTGGAAAAGAATAGGAAGAGACCATACTAGAATTAGAAGCATTATGATTCAAAGACAAATTATACAACGGAAACAATACTGAAAAATCAAGATCCCCTCTCCACACATTTTCCAAAAAACAAATTCTCTCCAGCCAAACAAATGGACTTTGAAAAATGAGACAAAGTACAAACCCCAAGAAATGAATTTCCAAGCACACCTTATTGACACCCTATATTTTTAAATAAACTACGTCCCACCATGTTTACTTTGTGTCCAGTAAAGCACACTCAACAAAGTCTTGGAGCCAACTACTTGTGATCGGTTAGTCCAGTAAAGTTGTATATACACGTGGAAACCCCCTGATTGTATCTTACATATGTACAGGTCTGTTCCAGCGTTATCCATGTTAGACAACGCATAGGTCTATGTCTGGCATGGCTATGGCTCACTTTAGGTCTGTCCTTTATTCTTAGCCCCAGAATCAGGTAATTAGTAATGCAGGCAGGACTCCTTACATATCCATTCTACGTATTTCCATGGTGCTCCTCTATCTTGGCTTTTACTTCATAGTTCATACATATCTCAACTAGAGGACCTTTCTGCATATTTTTTTTTAATAATATAAAAGGAAAACATTTATGCATTTGACATTGCCTGGTAGTCACAAAAAGCAAAACTGCAATTGAATTAAGCAATATTTTTGAATTTGTTTATTTATTTTTGTGTTGTGCTCGAGCTATGCCATTTATACTTATGTTCTAAACATGTTTGTTATGCTCTTCATTTTGAACTCTGCAGAAATGTCTACTGAGCTTGCATCACTATTGGTAGATATAATTTTCAAAACACTGCTTATTTATGATGATCGTGGATCAAGGAAAGCTGTAGATGACGTGATTGCAAAAGCTTTAGGCGAGGTTACATTTATGAAAAGTTTTGCGGCAACTCTTGTTCAAGTCATGGAAAAGCAGTTAAAATTCCAGTCCCATGTAGGCTGTTATAGACTTCTCAGCTGGTCATGTCTCCTATTAACTAAGAGTCAATTTGCCTCAGTTTCAAAGAATGCTTTGTGGAGAGTAGCTTCAGTGCAGGCATCAATGCTCCATATTGTTATGCAAGGATCTTTTCATGAGCAAAGGGCTTGCAAGCAAACACTATTTCATTTATTCTCTCAGGTTCAGCTCATATATTCTTTTTCCAGGTTAATAAGGAAACTGTCTTTGTGATGTTTTCAATTTTTAATTTCTCTTGCATTCTTTGTTTGTTATTTTCCAGTCACCCAGCATCTACAAAATCTACATAGAGGAACTTAAGAATGAACGGATTCAATACAAAGATTGTCCCGAATTAATGTGGCTATTGCTGGAATTCTCAAGTACGGTCTCTTCTTTGTTTGAAGAATGCAAGGTGAGAAATGTTTATCTTCCACCTCTTGTATCATTGGAGATGTTATTTATGTTTTATTGGAGCTTCAGTTGTTAGCGTTTTAATATTCCACTTCTTATATTACACTTGGATCTCTCTGGATTTAACGTGATGCTTTTCTTTGCACAGCCAATATTTCTTGATATTTATGTCAAAGCAGTTTTAAATGCAAAGGAAAAGCCGGCAAAGGGTCTTAGTGAAGCTTTTCGTCCACTTTTTATGCACATGTCGCACGAAGATTTTAAAAATATTGTGGTTCCATCTTCTGTAAAAATGTTAAAACGCAACCCTGAGATTGTGTTGGAATCAGTTGGGGTTCTTTTGAAATCAGTCAACCTTGATTTGAGTAAGTATGCAGTCGAAATTCTTTCAGTGGTATTATCACAGGCCCGTCATGCAGATGAAGGAAGACGGCTTGGGGCCTTGGCTATAGTTGGTTGTTTAAGCCAAAAGTCTAGCAATCCAGATGCTGTAGAAGCGATGTTCAATGCTGTCAAAGCTGTGATTGGAGGTTTGGTTTATTCTTTTGTGGTTTGAAATATTCTTTTTTTGAAATATCATTTTTTCTTTTGGTTGACAGCTGGATAATGCTTTTAAAATCTTTATTTTATGATTGTCTAAAACTTTGGATTATTATTATTAGTATTTTTATTACGGTTTCAATGTGAACAGGTTCAGAAGGAAGACTTGCATTTCCTTACCAGAGGGTTGGCATGATCAATGCCCTGCAAGAATTGTCTGATGCTCCTGTAGGGAAATATTTCAACAGCTTGTCCCCTGTCATTTGTGGCTTTCTTTTGTCTTGTTACAAGGATGATGGTAATATATTACTTTGTGATCTCCTTATTTGTTTTTATTTTCTTATCTTGCATACTGTAGGCATTGGAATTCTCATATTTATGCTTTACTTTGCAGATAGGGAACTGAATTTGTTTTATGTTTACTTTCCAGGAAGTGAAGAGGTAAAACTTGCTATTCTGTCAGCTATAGCTGATTGGGCTGCACGATCTGCTGATGCTGTTCAACCAGATGTAGTTTCTTTTATTGGTTCTGGGCTGAAGGAGAAGGAAGCTTTGCGAAGGGGGCATCTCCGTTGCCTACGAGTCATATGCAAAAACGTTGATGCTGTTGTACGGGTGAGGAAGTCGATCAAGTTATTGCTTTTATGATCTTCTTGATCGAGTCTCGTTTAGTGGCTGCTCTCTTCTTCACTTAACTGGAACTTCTTTCAATATACACTTCAGATATCATCTTTGCTTGGGCCTCTTATCCAACTAGTCAAAACTGGTTTTACAAAAGCAGTGCAGCGTTTGGATGGCATATATGCATTGCTCGTAGTAGCAAAGATTGCAACTATTGATATCAAAGCAGGTATTTTTAACTTGAATTAGAACATTCATTTCTTGTTGCGTTCTTATTTCTTATAAATTCATTTCTTATTGCATTCTTATTTGTTATAAATTATTCATATGTGTTTGATGTTGATGAGATTTTTTTATCCTTTAATTTCTTTCAGAGGAGACTGTGGCAAAGGAAAGGATCTGGCCTTTGATATCTCAAAATGAACCTTCACTTGTATCAATTTCTATGGTAGGCATTCTCTCACTTGATGTTTAGTAATTATTTAAATTTTACTGTAGTCAAAGATGGGCAGATGAAATATATTGAAAGAGATTTTCCTAGGACGCGATATATTTCTTTCAGTTTAACTGTTTGCTACCACAATGTCCATTGCATTCTTCAACATATTTTCTCACAACTTCCTTTGTGTTGCCCATATTTATTTATTAACCTTTCACGAGGGGTGAGGTAGTTTAAATAAGTCTAAGATGGACTTGATTGTCATAGTATTTTTACGTGATATGCTAAGGACATAAGGTGTAGTCTCTTTTACCTAACTTCTACCAGATTCTAGTGAACAAAATCTCTCTGGAACCTTCATAGTAAATACTATTGCTTATACCTATATATTTAATAATTTGTGGATGCATTTATATTTTAAATATGTTTACCTTGCTCTGCAGGCCTCAAAACTATCAATTGAGGACTGTATGGCATGTGTTGATCTTCTTGAGATGCTGCTTGTGGAATATCAGCACAGGTTAATACTCATTGATATTGTATAATATTGCCGTTATGTGTGTGTTTATCACTGCTAGTGAAAATTTCATAATGATGAGGAATGGAATCCTTGTGTGTTATTCTGCAGAGTCTTGGAAACCTTTTCTGTTGGACCACTGTTACAGGCAAGCCAGTCCCCATTGTGCAGTACTAATTGGATTGCTTTTATCAGTTGGAATTTTTTCACTAACTGATTGTTGTCAACTTGACGTACTGCAGCTAATTCTCTTTTTAATATGCCATCCAAGTTGGGACATTCGCAGAGTGGCTTATGATGCTACCAAAAAGATTATTACTGCTGCTCCACAATTATCTGAAACTCTTCTACTTGAATTTACAAATTTTCTTTCTCTAGTTGCAGAGAAGATTTTTCTTCTTAAGACAAGGTACATTCTATTCTTGATGAGTTCCTTTGAGTTTGGGTCTCATTGGTGGAAAACAAGTTTATTTCTGGTTATACTCAGTTGTTTTTCCCCAATCTAGTGTAGGGATTCTAAACTTATGGTTCTGTAGTGACACAGAGAATACATTGGATGCTCAAGTGCCCTTCCTCCCATCTGTTGAGTTGTTGGTGAAGGCTTTGGTTGTGATATCATCTGCAGCTCTAGCTGCTGCTCCAGGCGCATGCATTCAAGTTATATTCTGCTCACATCATCCGTGCTTAATTGGCTCTGCAAAAAGAGATGCAGTGTGGAGGGTAACTCTTTTCTTCAATATTTAAAATGTTCTGATAATGTGCTCTGAATTTAGTATGTATTGTTCTATTACATTAAGCTTCTTTTGCTATGCCGATTGCATTAGGAATGGTTTAGATTTACTTGGAAGCATTGAAGCCCAAGATTTGTTGATAACATTATCATTTATCAGCAGAAAACGGTATTTTGTATAATCATTATCTATGTGATGCTGCAATTAATTGTTTATAAGAAAATCTGTGGCTAGTTATTCGTTCTTTCATTTCTCTTATGATCTATTTAACTCTTAGAGCCTAAAATGTTCTCCCTTACCCCTCCCTTCCCCCATCCCCTAGTTCTGAAAAAAGAAAAGGGAAAAAAAGTTACCTCTGGAAAAAATGAAAAATAAAGAAAGAAGAAAAAAGAAAAGGTAAATTTTCTGGTTTTGTACTTGGGTGTACTTCTCGAAACCCATCGTGCTTTTCTTCTACAGAGAAAGAGTGATAATATTGCTCAATTTAACTTAGTTGTTTCTGATTAGATACATTGTTCAATTTTTTTTTTTTTTTTTTGGGATTCTAGATTCTCTGTTAGAAGCACATTATATCTCATTTAGGGTAATTTTTATGCATTGTGTACATTTGATTGAAAGCTGTTAATTGAAAGAATTTTATTCACTCTAATTATGTAGTTATGTTTTTGGATGCTTTCTCCCTTTATTTATTTATTCATTTTTCTTGATGGGGTGCATTTAAATCCATTGTTACAGGATAAGAGGGGTTGGTTGTTACATCCTTTGGGTTCCTTTTCCAGTAAATCTTTCTTTGATGCTTTATGTGATGATTCTTCTTTACGTTCTTTCATACCGGCTAAGTTTATTTGGAAAGCTAAGCCCCCCCCTCCTTAAAATTCAGGTTTTTGCTTGGTCAGTGGCACATAGGAGTATTGTTACTAATGACCTTCTTCAGAGGAGAATGTCTGGCTTGTTTCTTTCTCCCCATTGGTGTGTGATGTGTCGTAGAGGGGAAGAGAGCATTGACCATCTTTTCTTGCATTGTTGGGTGGATAGAGAGTTATGGTGTAATTTTTTTCAGCTTGGGGAGGTTTCTTGGGTGGCGCCTCAACATGCTTCGCAGTTGATGGAGATCTATTTTAAGGTTTTTGAGTCGTCAAAAAGAGCTTCGATTCTAAGGAAGTGTTTTGTCTTGGCAATTTTTTGGGTTATATGGCTTGAGAGAAATGCTAGAATCTTTGAGGATAAATCATTGTCTATAGATAGTTTGTGGGGCAGAGTTTGTTTCTTGCCTTATGCTAGAATCTTTGAGGATAAATCATTGTCTATAGATAGTTTGTGGGACAGAGTTTGTTTCTTGCCTTCCTTGTGGGTGTCAGTTATTAGAGAATTTAAGGGTGTTCCTTTGTTTGTGATTAGGGGTAATTGGGTTGGTATTTGTAATCATTGAGTTTCTTCTTTTCTGCTCGGTTTGCTTTTGGTTCCTTGTCTTTCTTTTCTTGTAAGTAGGACACCCTGCCTCTTTGTTGATTTTAAGAAAATTGTTGTTTTATAAAATAAAAAAAAAAAATAGAATCTTTCTTCCTAAACTAAAATTGGGAGTCATTTTGTGCCGAATTTTGCCAATATGTCTTATTGCCCTCAAATGAATTATGTGAAGTTTCTTAGGTTATTTATGGAGTTCATACGCGATTAGCTGGAAGTTAATGATTTTACTTGCAATGGATTTTTTTTGCAATTTTTTTTTTCCTGAAATACTATCAATTGATGATATAGTAAGCTTACTTAGTGTCTGGCCTGCATTGAATTTGATAACTTCTTTGCTATCAGTTGATTTGAACATGTCTTTAACATATACAAAATTACAATTGTATAAATACTTACTGTGAAATTCAACTATTTAGCTTGATGACTAATGAGACCTTTCTTTGGAATTTCAAATTTATATTTTGTTTGCAGAGGGTCCAAAAGTGTTTGCGGACACTTGGTTTTGATGTCATTGGCTTTGTTACTGCTGATGTGGGTAATTTGTGTAAGGTGAGTGATAAGTTTTAAATAAGCATTTCATGGGATATGTTTCTGACATTGTTGCGTTTCATATATGGGTTGAATTAGTATAATTCTGTGTCCTTTGGAATCAAGTGACTTGTATATTTCTCCTTACGTTGCTTAACGTCTTGGCCAATAATATATGGATGAAGCTCCAAAACAGGGCTCCTATGTTACACAGACCCTTTGCCTCATCCAGAAGTACCGGCACCTGACACCGATACTTGGGTGTGGGTACTCCTGCTGGATACTCTAAAATAGTGGAAAATCTTTGGAAAGTAGACGAATTGAACACCTACTCCTGCACCTAACACCGACACCCATCCCCGAGTCCTTTTAACATAGTGTGTATATACAAATATATATTGGGTCTAGGTCATATGCAAAAAATGTGTTTGTTAATAAATGCATCATGCGAATAGGATGCAGTATAATTTCAGACAATTTTGTAATGGAAATTAAATTTCAGGGCGAGCTACAAAATTTAGACATGTAGATTGTAGACAGCCTTGGGTGCTTAATTTT
The DNA here is from genome assembly GCA_017140935.1 of Hamamelis virginiana. Taxonomy (NCBI): domain Eukaryota; kingdom Viridiplantae; phylum Streptophyta; class Magnoliopsida; order Saxifragales; family Hamamelidaceae; genus Hamamelis; species Hamamelis virginiana. Next base: position 543,684 of record JAESVK010000154.1, on the reverse strand, counting down.
TATTTGTATATTTATTTGATCAAGGTAAAAATTCTATCGAAAAGAACTGAAATGAGTGTATTGGGCGCTTGATTATTAGTGGTTGGGAACTGATTGTTGATGCTTTTTGATATCTAGGGTGCAAATTTTAGCTTTTCTTATGGGAATTGTTCTCCATTAAATTATGAATAATGTGATGGCTGGAATTTGGCTGAAAAGAGCCCGGACCGCCATTAAAAGTGAACTGAGTTATTTCCTAAAAAATTCATCATTAATTCCCTGAAATTTCAAACAATTAAACCACTTAAAGTTGTTTTACATCATGTATAATAGAAATGGTAATAATTTTCCCAAGTTTTATTCATTAATTTTCCCTAAGCAAATCATGCATACAATCAGTTTTTTTTTTTAATTTTAAAAAAGCTACATAAATGAGGGTTCCATTTATAATAGTCATGCCACCAAATTTCCTGCAATTAAACTATCCTAAATCTTTAAAAATCATAAGAAAATCATGACTGAATGATCAATTTTAGTTGTCAATCTCCAATTTAATAAAATTAACTTGATTTATGATTCTAAGGTTCAAGGTTTTCAATTAAATTTGAAGTTAAAATCCTTTGTGTATATGGCACTATGTAAGGTAATCTATATACCAAATTAAAATATTCTCCAAAGAGGCATGCTTGTCCCATTGGGGTGTAAAAGGAATGCCTGACTCACCTTGGGCATGCATCCAGCCATTAGGTGTATGACCGTACTGCCCAAAATTTTAATCCATTGGGTGTTTTGCTCCACCTTGCCTCGGGCAAGCTCAGAAGATGCCTTTGAGAACACTGCTCGGCCTTACTGTTTTTATGGTTGTGCTTTACTGTGCAGGGTTTACTAGGGCCAATGGGCCTCATGAGTGCTAATCCTCTTGAACAGCAAGCGGCAATATACTCTCTATCAACTTTGATGTCTATAACACCTGGGGATGCCTATACAGAGTTTGATAAGGTTAACTGCTTATTCTTGACGAGTTTTCTGTTGATGTTGCAAATGCATTCGTATTTAATTGTTGCTGTCTGTAACTTCCTTGTTCCCTTTGCCAGCACTTGAAAAATCTTCCAGACTGTCATTCACATGATATGCTTTCAGAAAATGACATTCAGGTGAATTTCGTTCTTAAATTTCATTTTTTTTTCTCAAGTCAATATCACAAGTTTTATGTTGTCATATTTTGTATTGTGGCTTTTTAATATTTCTTACAATTGCTTCTATTTTCTCATATTGTTTCAGATTTTTCATACTCCTGAAGGAATGCTTTCCAGTGAGCAAGGTGTTTATGTTGCAGAGGCTGTTGCTGCTAAAAACACAAGACAAGCAAAGGGTCGTTTCCGGGTATACGAGGAACAAGATGACATGGTAATTCTGGATTATTCTTTTCCCATTTTGAATTTGAAATATTTTTTTAATCCTTATCAGTGTTTTATGATGTGTTTGTTGCTGTTTGCAGGATCATGTCAGCTCTAATCATTCTGTAAAGAGAGAGCCTGCTAGTAGAGAAATCTCCGGTGTGGGGAAAAGAGATGTTGGAAAGTCCACAAAGAAAACTGGTGCCTTTTGTTTTCCTCACTTGTAAGATGATTTTCGCACCATCAAATGTTTCTCTTGATAAGCATTATCTTTATTTATTTTGTCCATCTAGATAAGGGAAAAACTGCAAAAGAAGAGGCACGAGAGTTGCTGCTCAGGGAGGAGGCATGTATACGTGAAAAAGTTATGGTTATACAGAAGAATCTTTCCTTGATGCTGAGAGCTCTTGGGGAAATGGCAGTTGCTAACCCTATATTCACGCACAGTCAACTACCTTCCCTGGTCTGTGTCCTGCAGCCTACCTTTGTAGTTATTTTAGTTCTTTTTGCTGATACATAATAACCAATTATCACATCACAGCATGTTAATAACTTAATATACCTATTGTGGTTTGTGTCTCACAACCTGCGTTTCTCTAGAGATAGTATTTATTTTTGCTGTTGCATAATATCTTCTTTCACATTTCAGCAAGTATCTGAACCTTACAGAGTCTTTTTTTTTTGGTTTGAGCTGTCATCTAATAATTGTTGTGTACTTGTTCCAATTTTGCGAAAAATTTCTTTCAATTTGCATATTTAAGAATGTATTATTTTCCTTCTTATTTTAATTTTGTTTTTCGTAACATATTATCAAGATCTGGGGAGGAAGTTTATGATGTATGCTGCTGTTGGTTCCGAACTGCCCTTTAAAATGCATGATTAGGATGCTTCATGTTACCTCACATTGTCTTCTTTTGTCCCACATCCTGAATGCAATGTTGTTTGACATATAGTTGTGTAGGACATTGAAATAATAGTTCAAATGTTAATGCATACCTTGCATTTGAAAGAAAGAGATGAAAACTTCCACCCAATTAAATGAGAAGAAAATTGAAGTATGATATTCAATCAGCTTGGACTGCATTCATACTTGTGATGGGTCCCTGGAAAAACCAAAGGCTGAATAAGAAGCAGTCACATTATGAAGTTGATCTGTGTGATTATGTCCTTTGGCTCACTAGGACTTTGTGCTGAGCTCAGTTCTCATTGACTTGGAGAAACCTTATATGGACTTTGTTTGATCTATTGGAATTGGCTTAAAAATTGGTAAGGCTGACAAAGGCATGCTAGATCTTCAGTTCTGATGGTTCTGTTTTTGTCTGGATTAAGATCATAAATTACTTCAGTATTCGCTCTGTTTGTTTGGTTGTCTCAAGGGATACCGAATTGGCTTGTAATTTGGTTTGTTAGCGAGTTCGATCATAAAATTGATGCTAAAACTAGCTGATCTCAGGCATTGATAGGTTTGGCTTAGGGAGTTTGTGAACTTGGTTGTATTGGAATTATGACAGTTTCCGAGGGCAGTTATACAAGTTAATTTGTAAATTGGAGTATATTATGGGCATTTAACGTTCCTATGAAGGTTGAATTTTTAAAATATATGGACTTGTCTGATGAGTCACCGTCAACTGGAAAGCATTGCTTTAGTTGTCTTAATTTTTTTTTCCTGACAAATTCAAAATGATGTCAGCTATTAAGAATTTATGTTTGAAAACCAATGAGGCCCCGTTTGGATTAGCTTTGCCTAAAATCACTTTTGGAGCTCAAAATACTACTTGATCTTAGAGATGGAGTGATAATCACTTCTAGATCACTTAAGGGGTGATAGGATGATTGACCAAAGCTGGCCTCCTTTACTTTTGTGACAATAACTTCTAGTATGAAAATTTTGATATATGAAGTGATTGTTTGGACATTACTTTAAAGAGATATGTGAAGACATAGTTTTTCAAAAGTGATTTCAGGCAAAGCTAATCCAAATGCGGCCTAAGTTTGTGACGCCACACCCAAGAAACCACTTTTCTTTGCAAAATTTGGTTTAGCATCTAAGCCTGGTAAACCAATTGTGCCAAGCCCGAATACTCAGTTTATTCATTGAGTTGAGCTCAAACATGAGATAGAAAATTTCAACCGAGCTTGAGCTGAGGTCAGACATTGTTCATGAGATATCGAGTCTGGATGCCTTATTACAAGGCTCACTTGGCTTATTATACCCCAAAAGTTTCAGAGATTGTGGTCTAGATACAGAACTTCATCAATTCAGATAGGGCTTATGGGTTCTGGAACCTCTGGCACTCGCATATGTTATAATTACTATTACTACTAATCCATAACTAATGTGTGATTAACAGTTTTAAGGATAGAGCACAAATTTCATGAATGCAATCCATTTTGGGGTAAAGATTGTTACTATGTATTTGTGTAGATTCATCTGTGTTCTTATTTTAGGTTTAACTCTCAGCTAATTGGTGATACTTTGTTTAATTTATGAAGTGTTTTTATGAATTATTATTATTGCAAAAACAAGATTGGATTCCCTACTATCTTTTTTTTTTCCTTTTTCTTTTTTATTCCCATTATTAGTTCCTGTTTATTATTCTTGCTAAACTTGAAAGGCCAAATATATTCACGATCTCTCTCTCTCTCTCTCTGTGAAAAAAATAAAAAATTACCAAGTTAAGGACTCATGAGTTGAATTTTTATGAACTTGCAGTTGAGTTATTGTTTTCTGTTGATGCGTTGGTTTAAGTTACTTCTTTGAAGTTTTTTGTGATATCATTACACTTATTTGTTTCTTTGCTGATCATACATTTATTTTGGATTTTAATATGCCTTTTTCATAACTTTCTGTGTTTACACACAGAAAGCAAAACCCTCTTGCTAGTTTCATTTGTCTTATTCCTAAGAAAGCAAATTCTGTCAAAATCAAAGATTTTAGGCCAATTAGCTTGGTGACATCGTTATACAAGATTTTGGCTGAAGTCTTATCAAGAATAATAAAAGAAGTCCTTGGCGATACCATCTCTTACTCTCAAGGAGCTTTCGTGGAGGGTAGACAGAATCTAGATGTGAACTTAATTGCTAATGAGGCGGTGAATGAGTATCATTCAAAGAACCAAGAGGGTTTGTTATTTAAGGTGGATTTTGTGAAAGCTTATGATCATGTGGAATGGGAGTTTCTGGATTTTGTTCTAGAAAATAAAGGTTTTGACGATAGGTGGAGGAGGTGGATGAATGGGTGTTTGTCTTTACTAAATTTGTCTGTAATTGTTAGTGGAAAACGTAGTGAGTGTTTTAAGGTGTCTAGAGGTCTTAGGCAGGGGGATCCCTTATCTCCTTCTTTGTTCACTTTAGTGGTTGATGTGTTGGGTAGGTTGGTTGATAAAGCTAGGGATGCTGGTTTGGTTGAAGGTTTTTGTGTGGGTAGAGATAGGATTCCTGTTAATCATCTTTAATTTGCGGATGACACTTTGTTTTTCTTTTCTTCGAAGGAGGAGTCCTTGTTAAACTTCGAAATTTTTTTGCAAGACTTTTGAGTTGTTGTCTGGATTGAGAGTGAATCTTAGCAAAAGTGTGTTACCAGGGGTGAATGTCTCTGTCTAGGAGGTAGGGAGGTTGGCTGTTTTAGTGGGTTGTAGGGTGGAGAATTGGCCTTTGAACTATTTAGGATTGCCGTTGGGAGAGAATCCTAGGGTTGTTTCTTTTTGGGATCCAGTTTTGGAAAGAGTGAGAAGAAGGCTGGATGGTTGGAAGAAGTCTTTGCTGTCTAGAGGAGGGAGGTTGACTTTAGTCCAGGTTGTTTTGTCAAGCATTCTTACTTATTTTATGTCCCTGTTTAAGATTCCTTCTAAAGTGGCGAAGCAACTAGAGAAATTGATGAGAGATTTATTTTGGGAAGGGTGGGGTGAAAAAAAAAAGTTGCATCTAGTTAGTTGGGAGCTTGTTTCTAGATCCAAGCCTAAGGGTGGGCTTGCTGTGGGTAATATTATTTCTAGGAATTTGGCTTTATTGGGAAAATGGCTTTGGAGATTTCCTAGTGAGAGCAACTCTCTTTGGCATAAGGTCATTAAGAGCAAGTTTGGATTGCAGGCTAATGGTTGGGATGCTAGAACAGGAAGGGGGGTTACTTATCGAAGCCCTTGGAAAGGTATTTCAAAGGTTAGTCCTTTTCCCAGATTTGTATCCTTGGTTGTTTGAAGTAGAGTTATTATCAGGTTTTGGAAGGACTTTTGGAGAGGGGAGTCATCTTTTGCTTTATTGTTCCCCAGACTTTATAATCTTTCTCTTGTTCATGAGGCTCCCATTGCCTATTTTGTGGCTTCTTTTTCTTTTCCTGTCAGTTGGGATTTTCATTTCTTCAGGAATCTTAATGATAGGGAGGTTGCTGATCTATCTTTGCTTCTCTCTTTTCTTGATGGAGTGTCTTTGAGCCCTTTGGTTAATGATAGGAGAGGTTTGGTGCTTCACTCTTCGGGTTCTTTTTCTTGTAAATCTTTTTTTGATGCGTTATGTGATGAGTCTTGCTTGCCTCCATTTCGTCCTTCTAAGTCTATTTGGGATTCTAAAGTGCCCCATAAAGTTCAGGTTTTTGCTTGGGCATTGACTATTTGGCTCATAAAAAAATTAATACTAATGACTTTCTTCAGAAGAGGATGCCTGGTTTGCATCTTTCTCTCCAATGGTATGTCTTATGTTGTAGAGAAGAGGAGAGTATTGATAATTTATTTTTGCATTGTCCGATTGCTTGTGTTATGGCAGAATCTTTTTCAGCTTGGCGAGTTGCCTTGGGTTGCCTTTTTACATGCCTCGCACATGATGGAAATTGACTTTAAGTTGTTCGGATTGTCTAAAAGAGCTAATATTTTGTAGAGATGTGTTGTGTTGGCTATTTTTTGGGTTATCTGGCTTGAAAGAAATGCGAGAGTCTTTGAAGATAAGGGCCTTTGTAATCAAGGTTTGTGGGACAAAGTTAGTTTCTTAGCTTCACTGTGGGCTTCAGTTTCTAAAGAGTTCAAGGGAGTTCCTTTGTTTGTTGTTAGGGGTAATTGGGCAGCTGTTTGTAACCCTTGGGGGGAGCTCTTTTTTTGTGTGTGTGTGTGTGTGTTCTTTTGCTTTTCTTTGTTCTCTCTTTTTAAGTTGGACTTCTTGTCCTCTTTCTTCTTAATGAATTTGTTGCTTATCAAAAAAAAAAAAAAAACTGTGTGTTTACATGACTTATGGCGCAACTCCCTCCAAAAGAATAGAATTTCACACTCATCCATTATCTGTTTTAGTATGTGTTGTATTCCTACCAGTTGAAAATCATTCTTTGCTGTAATTTATGTTTCTTGTTGTAGATACTAATTTTTCCATCCAATATCAGGTTAAGTTTGTTGACCCTCTACTACGGTCACCAATAGTCGGTGATGTGGCGTACGAAACCATGGTTAGGCTTTCTAGATGTGCTGCCCCTCCTTTGTGTAATTGGGCCCTTGACATTGCTACTGCTTTACGCTTAATTGTGACTGAGGAAGTTCATGTTTTATGGGATCTGATTCCATTGGTTGGCGAAGGGGAGGCCAACGGAAGGCCATCCTTGGGTCTTTTTGAGCGAGTGATTAATGGTTTAACAATATCTTGTAAATCTGGACCTATTCCAGTAGATTCTTTTACCTTTATTTTCCCGGTAATTATTCCTACTTATCATTTACGACTGAATTACTTAGTAGTGAGTTCATTGTTGCTTTTCTTTACTCTTTTTTTTTTTTTTTGGGTTGATATTCTATAATTGTTTGTCAGATAATGGAGCGGATACTGTTATCATCTAAGAAGACAGGACTTCATGATGATGTTCTTCGAATACTATATTTACACATGGATCCCATATTACCCCTTCCTAGGCTTCGGATGCTATCAGTTACAATCCAGAGCTCTAACTTTTGCATATAAATATAATTTGTATCATTTTGTTTGGCATTATTTGTCGCTTTGCTATATCTTCCAGTTTTTCTTTTGCAGGTTCTTTATCATGTTCTTGGTGTTGTTCCAGCTTATCAAGCATCTATTGGACCAGCGTTGAATGAGTTGTGTCTGGGTCTGCAATCTGATGAAGTCGCACCTGTATTTGCTTTACTTTTCTCCTTAGTCCTTAATTGCTTCTGCAAGGTTGTTGATTAAATTTCTTATGCGCATTTATTTTAATATGCCTTTCTACAGGCTCTATATGGAGTATATGCGAAAGATGTTCATGTACGAATGGCCTGCTTGAATGCAGTAAAATGCATTCCAGCTGTTGCCAACCGTTCTGTTCCTCAGAATGTTGAGGTTGCAACAAGCATTTGGATTGCTTTACACGATCCAGAAAAGGTTTAGATGCTAACTAATTCTTCTTAAATGCAAATTGTTTGGAACATATTTGCCCACTTTAGAGCCTTTTAATTAGCATCAGCTACTGATTTTTTCTAAGGTATAAATGGACCAGCTTGTGTTCTAGCATTCTTTTATCTGAATTTTTTGACACAATTGTTTGAGTGTTCTTTCCTATCATCATTTACTTTGACTGGTTTCTTAGTGATGTCCTACATGTAATTTACTCATTTTCTGCCCATGCATCCTGTTTTTCACAGTTCATGTACTGGCTTCTTCATGTATTCTTTTCCTACCATTGCACTAGGTTATTGCCCCATAGCTTCTGATGATCAAATATTGTATTACGTGGTGTTTGTTGGTTTATAGGTGTTTTAACTTAACCAAGTCCTGAGTTTTGTTAGCTTCTATGGCTGCCAACCATCATGTTACATGGTCTCAGGTATGGGTGTCTAATGCGGTTATTTGTCCTAGTGTCAGATCAGTCTATTTTGTAAAGATTTTAAAGTCTTTGGAAGTATCTGGCAGGAGTACCCACATCCATGCCATGTCATGTCGATAAAGGTACTTTGGGGTGAGGCGAAGGGTCCATGTAACATAGGCTTCCAATTCTTCTTTAGTAGCATTCCTTCAACAAGCTAGAGAAAATTTTTGTTAAATGGATGATTTTGATCCTCTTCTCGTCATAGTCGTATGATATTGGTTTGTTCTCAAGCCCGTGAGAAGTAATGATGATTGATATACTCCATTGCGTGAATCATGGTTTAAGCTTTGGCTAAAGGAATCTGACATCAGGTAGAGCTTCCTAGAATCTAATTTACTTATTTAATCAGATAGCACTGTAACCAGACATTATGGCATCATCTCATTTAGTGTCAGACTTGTACTGCTTTGGAATTTTAAAAGTTGTGGTGCCTCACTTGATAGGCTTCCTTGTCTGTTAGCTGCCTGTTTTCCAAAAGATCTGTGTGGAGGGTAGAATGTATGCTGATTGGATGTTTTTTTTTTGGGTTTTTGTTTCTCTCTTTTTTTTTTTTTTTTTTGGACTATTTGAGGAAGAGTAGAACACAGAAACATGAAAGAAAGTTAGTAGTCAGCATTTAACTGTGTGAAATTGTGAGAGAGGGTCTTAGAGCTTACATTATGAGAGTTTTCATGTGGCAGTTTGGACCCCTGGTGAATTTCCATGCTGATGACCTGGATCTCATCTAATTTATTGTGCAACTCTTGTGTGAACTTTTAGTTCAGCTGAACTTTTGATAAATTCTGGAGAGTATAAGGTGATTGTGTGTGGATTATTGTTCTGAACCTTCTGAGTTCTTTTACTTACCATTTCCCTGTATGATCATCAAAAAGTGATGTAAACTATGGTATACTGGATTCTTCTCTCTATTGATGATTACTTTTTCAGGCACTTGCTGACATGGCACTCAAGTCAGGCACTTGTTGACACAACTCTCTTGTGAGGCCTTTGTTGACACAACACTTGTGTCACACCCATGCCTTACACCTGTTTGGACACCAAAAGAATTGTGCACCTTTATAAACATATTTATACACATGGATAAGGTGCACAAGGACATGATATGTTGCCTTTTTATTAGGGAAGCTATTATTTATTCATTACTTCTAAGTTCTATCATTCTTTCAGAAACTATGTATTTCTAGTTTCCTCCCCACTTTCTTTTAATGCACAAAAAATTGAGGCTCCATTTTATTCAACATAGATGTTTTTGAGAAAACATTTTCGGCAATTTCCAGTGTTTGGTAATACTTGAAAATTGAAACATGACACTCATGTCCGTACCTGCAGATCATAGGATGTATAGAAATGCAGCTGTAGATTGTATGACATTTTTTTTGTGACAGTGAAATGAGCTACTGATTTATGATCTCTTGATTCGTCGTACATGTCCCATACGAAATTGCTCTTGCTTGTGGCTTTTAGCTGTTTCATATATTTCTAATCCCGTTGGCTCGGAATCTCTATTGGAGTGGGAGTTTAACATTTCTAATTCTTGTTTTTCTCATACCAATTTCTTGCTTCATAAGTTCGTATTGTCATTCATGTATTTACTGAAATCATAGTTCTATTGCCTTAATATATTTTCTTGTTTCAGTCTATTGCAGAAGTGGCAGAGGATATATGGGATCGATACAGGCATGACTTTGGGACTGACTATTCAGGGCTTTTCAAAGCGCTTTCCCATATCAACTATAATGTCCGTTTGGCTGCTGGGGAGGCATTAGCTGCTGCTTTGGATGAAAACCCAGATACTATACAGGTTAGTATGGTTTTAAATTTTCACACTGTATCACTCATCTATGGTGTTTTCTTATGGTATGGTGATCTGTCCAGGAATCTCTTTCAAATTTATTTTCTTCGTATATCCGTGATGCTGATTTTGGTGAGGACAACATTGATGCTGGTTGGCTAGGCAGACAAGGAATAGCATTGGCTTTACATTCGGCGGCTGACGTACTAAGAACAAAAGACCTTCCTGTTGTAATGACATTCCTGATATCACGAGCACTGGTAATATTTTCTTTGTTTCTGCTCCAATCTTATTATTAATGTTTCTTTTGGGTTTGGCCACATTGAACTTTTGGAAATATTTTTGGAATTTTGTCAGCAAGGGTTTAAAGAAATTGATCTTATGATTTGTTTTCCGACTGGTTTTTGGTTTCCAGCTGTGTTTTGTACTATTGAATTGTAGGTCATGGAAATGGTCCTGTAAAGCACTAATCACCTGGGTTTAAAATACAGACTGATGCTTTTTTGACAACAAATTCAGGATTGTTCGTGTTACGAAAATTAACAATCTTGCAATCTAGAGATTTTTGTTATTGTGGCTTCCTATAATCTTGTAAACATTATTACCAATTTGTGGATGCTTTTGATACGGCAGGGTGACCCTAACGCAGATGTTCGAGGAAGAATGATTAATGCTGGTATTATGATTATTGATAAGCATGGGAGAGAGAATGTTTCTCTGCTATTTCCAATTTTTGAGAACTACTTAAACAAAAAGGTAGTATCCCTTTCTTAGTAACAAAAACTTGTGCCTAAAATTATTACTGAAACTCTTTTTTTGTTTTTCTTATGTTGGAAACTCATTGATGTCTTAATGGATGGAACTCTTAGTAATCTTTGTACAGTAATATTGCTGAACCTGCTCGATATTCTCAGTTATTTCCTTGTTCTTGGTCAGGCATCGGATGAAGAGAAATATGATTTGGTGCGTGAGGGTGTAGTTATTTTTACTGGAGCTTTGGCAAAACATTTGGCTAAGGTATAAAATTTATTTATTTATTTTTAATTGGAAATAATGTTGCACACCTCAGATAGGTTTGCTTTAACAGTTGTATTTTGTAACAGGATGATCCTAAAGTTCATGCAGTGGTGGAGAAGTTGTTGGATGTGTTAAACACTCCATCAGAAGCTGTTCAACGTGCAGTTTCGACCTGCCTATCTCCATTAATGCAATCAAAACTAGTATGTTGGAAGTGTTTCTAGAGAAAAGAATTGAAGAGTTGAAGTTATTTCATTATTTTCTATTATACCTGCTAAGTTTGTTGTTGTTCAAAGACATGGTGTACTGTTGAAATCTTGTTAATCAAATGAGAAATAAGGAAGTTTAATGTCACATGAGTCCCATCATGGCTTGAGCAAGTGTTGTTGTCCATGCTTTGTTAATGACCTTTTTAAAGCAGTTGGCTACGTAATAAGGACATTGACATGGGTATCGGTGTCCAACATGATGAACTCTAAAGAAAATGAAACGTGGTATAGATTTTTGGTTTTCAAAATGGTGTTTGGCACCATACATGTTGTTTCTACTATGCACTAAGGTGATAATTGATAGTCACCTTGTTAAATTGTCAGCACTTGAGTATCTGATCCAAAATAAAAAAAGGAAAGATTGAGTGAACATGTCCAAATTCTCTCTGTTTTTGCTTAATTATGGTTGTTTTCTTCATAGATGAAGCAGCAATCATGTTTAGGATTTCCCCTCCAAGAAATTGTTGTTCTGTAATATTTTTTATATTAAAGTTCATGTAAGCTGAAAGATGATATTTTTTATTGTTTATATTTTATAATTTATTTGGTTATCTTTTCTTGCATTAGGAAGATGGACCTGTACTTGTTTCTAGGTTGATGGATCAATTGATGAAAAGTGATAAGTATGGAGAACGCCGTGGAGCAGCGTTTGGACTTGCTGGGGTAGTTAAGGGATTTGGAATTTCTTCTTTGAAGAAGTATGGCATCGTGGATGTATTACAAAAAGGTCTTTTAGATAGGTTTGTTCTCCATTGCTGTTTTTAGCAACCTGCTTTTCTTTTCTTTTTTAAGTTTCTTTTTATTTGTCTTTGTGGATTTACACACGCACACACTCATATATGAGTGACATTGGTGTTTAAATACCATCTCTCTATGTGTTGATGTTTATATGCCATTATGCCTTGACACTCATGCTGAGTTCGGGTTAGGCTGACAAAACTTTACCCCTATTGAGAAAATTATTTGCAAAACACAATGAAACAATTTAATTTCCATGGGACATCAAAACATGCCTTCATTGACTTTTACCATTGTGCCCATTGCCATGTGATGAAAGGAAAGTATGATGTCCTTCTATTTATGAAGAAAATCCTTATCATTTATTGGTTAGAGTCTTTTAAGTTGGTGATCTAATACTAGGGTATTCCCACTTTATTGGCTCCAGGATGCAGCACAAATATGCATGTGCCAGTTTGAAGTAAGAAGCCCTTCTTGTGCTCGGATGCAGTGAAAAGTAGGCAAGGGTTCATGCACTACAGAGTGTGGTTAGAAAAGTTAGTTAGAGAGTAGGTTTCTCTTAGTAGCCTGGGATATAGGATCGTGGTGCGGTAAAAATGATGAAAATGGTGATTAAATGGAAATATAGCTTGCACACAAGAAATCGGGTGGATAAAACCCTTGAGAATTTGAAAGTATGGTATACAACTTTTGATACATAAGGAGACACAAACACTTGAATGGGGAAGGGTCATCAGGATATTTGAAGATTACATCTAAAATAGGAAGTTTTAGATGTTATTTGGTGAACTTTTTTTAAAGTAGATGGGAGCAGAATATAGGAATTAAAAATGTGTGGAAGTGAAAATTGTATTATCAATATCAAGGAATAGGATTGATGAAGCAGTTTGTGATAGCATTTTACAATTTTACTTTATATTCATGATTCAAAGGATGTAACATGAAACCCTGAGTAAATACCTGTTTTTCCTTTATGTTGGCGGACAAAGGGGAAGGAGTTTGTTTGGATGGATAAGATTTAGATAGAGGAAGTTCTTTTCCATGTTTGGATGGATAAGATTTAGATAAAGGATGTTATTTTCCAAATATTTTTTAAATATATGAATATTCTGTAGGTTTTGGGTTGCCCCCATTACAATTCGATCAACTTTGGGTTTGAATTGGGCGGATCTTGACCCAACAGGAATTGTCTAGACTCAATTTACATGCATGCTCACACTTTCTAGATCTTTCTTCTCCCTGGGTTTTGAAATACTAATGTGGCAATTTTTCAAGTTTTGTGGATGTTTGTACCTGTAACCTGTAAGTAGATTATGTTGATGACAGACTTTTTAAAATTATGAAGTGTAGTTTCTTAGGCTAGAGCATCTGTACTTTGGTCTTTCACTATTATTCAATAACTTTACCAGTGGTTGAATTTGTACTTCTTTGAAACTATAGGAATTCTGCAAAATGTCGTGAAGGAGCTTTACTTGGATTTGAGTGCCTTTGTGAGAAGCTTGGAAGATTATTTGAACCGTATGTCGCAGCTTTCTTTTTGACCAAAGCAGTTAATTTTTCTTCCTATGTATTGATTATATAATTGATGTCTTTGTTTTTCCTCTCCTTTTGGTTCAGTTATGTCATTCAAATGTTACCATTACTTTTGGTTTCTTTCTCCGATCAAGTTATTGCTGTTCGTGAAGCTGCTGAATGTGCTGCTCGTGCAATGATGTCTCAACTTAGTGCATATGGGGTGAAGCTTGTCCTTCCATCACTTCTAAAGGTCCATACATTACATTTCTTTTTCATTTTCTTGTATTTGACTATTTGCTAAGATTTGTTTCATTATGGTCTTCACAAGATGCATTTTCAGGTTGTGTTACTTTATTTCTTATATACTAAATATCCAATAGTTGATTAGGGCTTTATTTTTGTTAGGTTATTTGGATGCCTTAAACTCTAATCATAATAGCTTTTCAAGTACTGAAGATTTGTTTGGCCATTTTTTTCATGACAAAATGTGTGATAATGGTCATAATCACATGCTTGACTGTATTGTATATTCAAACAATACATTAGCTTTTTCAGTAATTTATGGGTGCTTGTGTTTGTATGTAATTTAAACCCCATGAAAGGAGGAACATAGCCTTGTCATCACCATGTTCATGTCGTGCCGTACCTGTATCATATCCATGTTGTGCTAGATAAGTGCCAGGTTTGTGAATTTGAGACATTCTGCACCTTGTATATCTTTGATTTACAGAAGTAATGGCTACTTTTCTTCAAGTTGCTAGATATATTTGAATGTTATACAGGTGTGCTGGGCATCATCTTGTGTTGTTTCATATTTTCCCTTTTTTCTTTTTCGATGCTGGTTTAGCCTTATCTTACCATAGTTATGTCACACTGCCTTCAGTTCAAAAGCAGGCATTTGTCTTTCCACAAGTCATGTCTTAGTGCATTTACATAAGAACTTTGTTGGTCAAAATCCATAATATTCTCAGGGTCTTCAAGATAAAGCTTGGCGAACAAAACAAAGTAGCGTACAACTACTTGGTGCTATGGCTTATTGTGCGCCTCAACAACTGTCTCAATGCCTCCCTAAGATTGTGCCAAAGTTGACTGAGGTTTTCTCAATATAAACTCTCAAGTCATTGACTCTCTACTTTGATTAATATTGTATCAATTGCTCAGATTACTCTCCTGATTACAGGTGTTAACAGATACCCATCCCAAAGTCCAGTCGGCAGGACAAATGGCCCTTCAGCAGGTGATAGTTCGTGTCATATATCATACTGCTGTTTACCTTTTCTATACTTATGTTTAAGTTTTTCATGTACTGTTTCTAGGTTGGAAGTGTAATAAAAAATCCAGAAATATCTTCCCTCGTTCCAACTCTTTTAATGGGTCTTACAGATCCCAATGACCACACAAAATACTCCCTCGATATACTCCTTCAAGTAAGGTTTATGGATTAAAACTCTTTTTCCCCCTTCTTAAGTTCTCCATTCTTCTTTATTGCTCTAATTTTATGTGTTCATTTATTGCAGACGACTTTTATTAATTCAATTGATGCTCCTTCACTTGCATTGTTGGTACCAATAGTCCACAGAGGGCTAAGGGAGAGGGGTGCTGAAACTAAAAAGAAATCTGCCCAAATAGTTGGAAATATGTGTTCGTTAGTGACAGAACCAAAGGACATGATTCCTTACATAGGGTTGCTCCTTCCTGAAGTTAAAAAGGTACTTCCTTAGTTCCTTTAATACCTGGAATCATACATTGACATTCTGCATGAGCCTTTTCTCATATTTTGATTCCTAATATAAACAGGTTCTTGTGGATCCAATTCCAGAAGTTCGGTCTGTTGCTGCAAGGGCCCTTGGATCCCTTATAAGAGGAATGGGAGAAGAAAACTTCCCAGATCTTGTTTCATGGTTGTTAGATACTCTTAAATCTGATATTAGTAATGTTGAACGTTCTGGCGCTGCTCAAGGTTTGAGTGAGGTCAGAATTTATTATTTATTAAATTTATCAATTTAGTTGTTTTTCCCTGTGTTTTAACTGATTGTTGGAACTTCCGTCCTTTATGAATCCATGTTTGAGGATTGCACATAGTTTTATTTCAGTTTTTCAACTTTAGGTGACCGTCCTCCATCTCGGATAGTGACAAATTCCAGATTCAGGAATTATTTGCATTGGTATATATCTTTTTATTTATTTGGGAATTAGTGTAGAAAATATTGGGAATTAAATAATGAATTTAAGAGTGAATGAGGTGATGCATTTTAAGACAAAAGGTATGAAATTATTTTCATAATTAAGCTGGAATAAATATGGAATTTCACATTCAATTTAGGAATTCTTCATGGCCTTTGGTGTTTATTCTATTGATGAAGAAGTCAAGAATCTTTGGACTACCTCTTGATTTTTTTGCAGTGTTATGTGGGCTCGTGATCTATAGTTCATTACAGTGCATTGTAACCACAAACCTGTAACTGTTGTGGTCTTGCATTGATGTTTATTTTCATTATTTAATTGAATTTCTTGATTGAATTATCATACAGTCATGCATTGAAGGTCTCAAATTTTGGATCAACTACTAGATTAGTGTTGAGATTTGGAAGGTTCTTGATCTCAATCAAATTAAGCCGAGTATTTTGATAATTAAAATAGTCAACTGCTTAGATCTTAACGGCCTTGTTATTTTTTCATAAAATTAAAATGTAATTCTTCTTGTACTGAAATTTGCCTCTAAATGTAATAAGTTAAGAGAAAAGGTTGGTTTTTCTTCTTGGGACTGGTAAAGAATGACATTCTTTTGAAGTGGGAATGAGCTTAGGAAAAAGGGAAGCCAACTTCCCATTAGAGGTGTACTTACAAAATATGTTTAAGTGAAGTTCTCAGCTTTTGGAAGTGTGAATTCAACTCGGTGGAGCCTCAAATCTAATTAAAAAAAAAAAGTGACTACTGTAGACCTGAAGTGTGCTCTTCCAAAGCACTGTGAATCTTGCTTTGGATCAGTTCCTTGAAAACTTACTGGTTTGGGAAGTGTGAATTCAACAACGTCAAATCTAATTCAAAAAAAGCGTGGCTACTGTAGATCTGAAGAGTGCTCTTTCAAAGCACTGTGAATCTTGCTTTGGATCACAGTTTCTTGGAAGCTCATTTTCCATTTCTCCTAGGTGCGACGCACTACTCTTGGTCTAGTTAAGTTGAGCATCTTTTCTTTCAATAGTAAGTGCAGATTATATATATATATATATATATATATATATATGCAATAAAATTTTCAATTTTATTAAGAAATAAAAGGGAGGACAAGATGTATAGTCAATATAATTACAAATTTAATTTTATAATCAAGCATGCACTGATAAAAATTTTGCATAGTCAATATATGATGATAATTTGGCTGGAACTAGCTAGGCATTATCATCAAAGTAGTTATTATTTAACAAAATATGGAGAGATTAAGATTGAGCTTTGTTGAAACATTTTGTTCGATTTCTTCTTCATCATCATCATCTTCATCTGCTTCTTCTTCAATACCAAGTTTGATTTTATTCATAATATTAATTGTATTGATGCTAAATAAGCATAGTTCATATGTCAAGTTCTTTGTACATATTACCTGATAAACAAACACTGGGAAAGGACTCAGAAAATAAAGCTTAGGTTTTTGGTTTTCGTAATGTTGCAAAAGACTCCAATTCCCAACCTTAAGAAATAGCCTACGAGCATGTAGTCTTTTATTACATCATTATCAACAAGTATTTTTTATCTCTTTTTGCCCCTAAATATCGTGTCTTTTTTTTTTTAACTATGCTTTAATCTAATTTTTGAGGCTCTTGCAATAATCGACTAAGAGGTAGGTCTATCTGTTTTCAGGTTTTAGCTGCACTAGGCACAGAATACTTTGAGCACATACTTCCTGATATTATTAGGAACTGTTCTAATCAAAGAGCATCTGTGCGTGATGGATATTTGACACTCTTCAAGGTAAAGACATCAAATTGTATGATTTTACATGGTTACTTAAAGGTTTTATTTTTATGGATTCCATTTTATTGTTGTGTACTTATGGAAGTTGTTGTTCAGTATTTGCCAAGGTCCATCGGTGTCCAATTCCAGAACTATTTGCAGCAGGTGCTGCCTTCTATTTTAGATGGTATGGTTGCTTTTTTCACACGTATTTTTCTTTTTTGTTTTGTTTTGTTTTTTTTTGTTCTTTTTTGTTGTTGTTGTTGTTGTTGTTATTTTAAATACTGAATATGTACCATTTCCTTTTTAGATATTCTGTGTGAATGTTTTGAATAGAGTGTGGTTATGCATTTACAGGTCTAGCTGATGAGAATGAGTCTGTGCGTGATGCAGCACTCAGTGCTGGGCATGTTCTGGTGGAGCATTATGCAACTACGTATGTGTTTTTTTTTTTTAATTTTCTTTTGGTAGTTTTCCATAGAGGCAGAATCACAATTGAAATTCATCGCCAGGAATAATTTGATTCTGGATACAATTTTTTTAATGTCTTGAACATGTTAAATAAAGACAAACAATGAAACTATGTAGGGGGAATAGCCATATATTGTTATTAAAATTATTTTTTAGGTCATAGGCCTTTTTTTATTAATAAAAGTGACCTTTTACA
>JAESVK010000154.1:501683-525433 GCA_017140935.1 Hamamelis virginiana | reverse complement strand
TGAACTGAAATTATCTGCAACATTAAGACGTTTGTGAAAAATTGAATTGTGTTGTAAAAAAATCATTTGCACATGTTTTAAGTAAAAGTCTTCTATAACTTGGGATGCTAATAGAATAGCTATGAATTTTAATAAAATTATTTTGAATATTTGAAAATATTGTAACTGAAATTATTTGGAACATTGAGACTTTTGTGGAGAATTGATAGCATGTAAAAAAAATTAACTTGGGACTCTCCAAGCATCAGAGAATTTTACCACAGTGGTTTTAATGTACAAATGACAAGCTCCATTTTTTGTTTTTTTTTTCCCCTTCATGTCAGGTCTTTACCTCTGCTTCTCCCAGCTGTAGAAGATGGCATATTTAATGACAATTGGCGTATCCGACAAAGTTCTGTGGAATTGTTAGGTGACCTATTGTTTAAGGTATATGCTCCCTATCCTTTGCTAGAATACCTTAATAGGGATTTCATATGGTTGGTAATCTGAGATGATTGGTATTTGATCCAGGTTGCTGGAACTTCAGGGAAAGCAATACTTGAGGGTGGTAGTGATGATGAAGGTTCTAGTACTGAAGCACATGGACGTGCTATCATTGAGGTACTAGGCAGGGATAAGCGCAATGAAGTTCTTGCTGCCTTGTATATGGTTCGTACAGATGTCAGTCTATCAGTGCGTCAGGTAATGATACTGAAAATTTGAACGAGATAATTGTTTCACATGACTTTGATAAATATTTGGCCCTGTAGGTATGTAACTTTATTCTGAAGTGCACCCTCCATCTTTTTTTCTTTTGGCAGGCTGCCTTGCATGTGTGGAAAACAATAGTGGCAAATACGCCAAAGACTCTCAAGGAAATAATGCCAGTTTTAATGAATACACTTATTATTTCTCTTGCATCGTCATCCTCTGAAAGGCGACAGGTGTTTATATATACTCTTCTTTGTTGTCATTTTGCAAGCTATAATTTACATTTGTAAATCATGAACTCTGGCGGTCATGTACTTTAAGGTTGCTGGACGATCACTGGGTGAGCTTGTTAGGAAGCTTGGTGAAAGAGTACTTCCTCTGATCATCCCAATTTTATCCCAAGGGCTGAAGGACCCCAATCCTAGCCGAAGACAAGTAAGATATCTACCCATGCTATTCTATTTTTATAAATCTCATCATCTTGTCACTACAATGTTGCGACTGTATCATTGATTAAAATCTTTTGGTAAATTGTATTGTTTCCTTGGCAACAAACTATCTTTTCTAGTTTTGACAATGTTTGTGACTATTTTATAATAAAATTTATATTTTTGCTTTAATTACCATGTTATTGTTTTATTTGGTAGAACTCTATCCACCATTGTTGGTTTACATATTGATTTGAATGCAAAACAAGAGCAAGGAAGATAGTTTTAGTTTTAATATTTTTGCCTAACCAATTCTGTATTTTACTACTTGTACTACCTTACAATCTATTGCTTCATTATCTCACCAGCGTAATTAATTATTATCCTTCATGTCAAAATGGAATTGGTGCTGGTTTAACTAGGTCTGTTCGATGCACCAAGCTACTGACATCCATCTAAACTCTAATATTTGTATCCATTATGATATGTGAGGTCCATTTCTACTTATGGTCATTTACCTAATTTCATTGATTAGAAATCAGTTGCTCGTTACACTATTAGAGAAGTTTGGTCTTTCCTTCTTTTCGTTGACATTGATACGTTGGGTTTTGCCAAAATCAGTGAAAGAGATTTTAAGTGTTGCTGCATACAAGATGGGGATGGAATAAGGAAGGTAATTTGGGGAATGATACCACTTTATCTTAAGTGCAGTATGTGGAAGGAAAGAATTACAAGAATCTTTGAAAATGAGGAATTTTTTATCATGAAGCTTTAAGGATATTATTTTGGTTTGGTGCTTCCTATATAGCAAATAAACTTCCTTTTTTGGAGTTTTTAGATTTTTCTAATTTGGCTTGATCCTTTTTTTTTTTTGTTCTTTGGAGCTTTTATGTAGATCGTATATACTAGTGTAAGGCATTTTCCTTTATTTTTAATGAATTCCTTATATCCATGCTTATAAATAAAAAAATATATATATACTTTGAAGTATTTAATTGGAGGTATGAGTTCGTAGTTTTAGGGAATATTGTGAGACGTGGTGGAAATTCTTTTGCAGCAAGTAATTTTGGACAAAGTTGACTTCTGGTAGGAGGATCACTAATTGTATCATTATTAAGTTTTGAGCTTTGCCTGAAGTTGCTGTCAATCTGTGTGGGGATAATAGTGTTGCTTTGCTTAATCACAATGTTACAACACTGATCTTTCCTTGTAGTTGTCATATATAGTCACTCCACGTACCCATAAGTTTTTTTATAGATATTTTGGGTTCCAACTACACATCACACATGTTTTTGACCCATAATATCTTATATTGAACTTATCTTGATTAATTTCATCATACAAAAATCACACGCAATCTTGTGTGGATTACGGCTTTAAACCTGCATGAACTTGTTAAACGTTTCCTGTTATGTTTTAAATGAGTACAAAAGATGGTCTAAGAAGGTTTGTAGATGAAGATGAATAACATTGAGGTTTATAATTGTGTTTTGTCTCTTGTAATACGAACTTCCTTTAGCTACCTATCACATACTTTTGTCTGGGGCTCCACATTATCGAACTTGAGGTTTGATATGGTGGCTAACTTGGTGCCCAGTTCTTATATTTGATGGCTACAATGTGATATGTAGCTGAAAATTACAATTTTTTTTTCAGATGGATTTTTGTGCATGGTAAAGTTGTGGATGTAAATATCATCTTTAAAGCTTAAGAGAAAGTGTGTTGTCCCATGCTGCTACTAGTATTGGTCGTTTGCTTTTTATCAGCTAAAATTAAGGCTCTTTGTGGGTAGTTGACAGGATGTATGGAGGGAGCAAGATAGTCTTTGTAGGCTCGCAACTTAGTAGTCTCAATATGGATTAAAAAAAATCAGGAATGGGATCCCAACTAGATGCGGTATGCATATGAAATTTGCTTCTTTAAAAAAAAAACTCAATTGTGTTGTTAGTTCCCGTAGGAAATCAGCTTTAGGGATGATTATACATGGGATAGTTTCCCTATTTACAACTGGTATATTGGATATTTGTTGACGCGAACTTACAAAAATGTCATCTTTATCTGCTTCATAAAAAATCCAAAAGACCATGTGTATTATACCTGTTTGTTGTGGAGTGCTAGGCGTTGTTGGGAAAGGGAAGAAGGACAAAAAAGGGAAGGGGTTGCATTGCTAATCATTGTAAAGGTTGGTAGCATCAGTGGTGTTGGTGTAATTACTAATCTTCATTGTTTAATGTGTGCTTTCCGCCTTGTGGTTCCCCTTTGTATGAAATATTTTTAATGATCGTAAGGTCTTTTATCAACGAAGAGGGGAGGGAGGGAGGGAAGGAGTATTGTCTTTTATCAACGAGAAAGAAGTTGGGAGGGAGGGAGGGAGGGATTGGACTTTGTCTTATATTTGGCAATATATGTACTGCAACAGATGTGGAATGATTTTCATTCCAATTGTACTTTGATTTTCCTGTCTCCGAACTTACTTTTCGTTGTGACATCCTACTGTTTACATTCCTTTGTGTGTGTGTGTGTGTGTGGATCTGAGATGTTAACAATTTTCAAAGAATTTTCTTAATTTGTTAGAATTTTCATAAATTGTAACCTCTGCTTGAGTGAAGCCTCTTGACAAGGATGCTTCTAATATTATTGTTATTATTTTGAGATTGCTTTTTCTAATAGCACTTCACCAACAGGGTGTATGCATTGGTCTGAGTGAAGTCATGGCTAGCGCTGGTAAGAGTCAGTTATTGACTTTCATGGATGAGCTCATCCCTACTATTCGGACTGCCCTTTGTGATAGGTTTGTTATATAACATTCAGGGTTCTGAAAGTGCTCATTACTTTCCTATAATTGGTTTTAATCTTTTTCTGTATGATAATGATTCATTGTGTATTCATTTTGGTTAACAGCACGCATGAGGTTCGCGAGTCTGCAGGCTTGGCATTCAGCACTCTTTACAAGGTGCTCTGTTTTAGAATTTTTTATCATTTGCGATTTTATATTTAGCCTGGAACTTGGGAAAGAAAATAAGCACACAATGTCGTAATGTAGAGTGCTGGATTGCAAGCAATTGATGAAATTGTCCCAACACTTCTGCATGCTTTGGAGGATGATCAAACCTCTGATACTGCCCTTGATGGTCTCAAACAAATCTTAAGGTAAGATATCTCTACACCCTATGTATACCTATTGTATCTTTCTTTGTACTTCTTTTTCACTTTTTTTTCCTGGCTGCTAATTTTCTACATTCATCAATTGTAGTGTCAGGACTACAGCTGTTTTGCCTCATATCTTGCCCAAGCTGGTTCATCTTCCCCTTTCGTATGTATAATTTCTTTTAGTTTCATATATGATTTGAGAAACAATTTTGTGTGACTATTGTTTGACTGAAAGCTTTGTATATGCATCTAGTGCATTTAATGCACATGCTCTGGGAGCTTTAGCAGATGTTGCAGGACCTGGTCTTAATTTTCACCTAGGGACTGTCCTTCCTACTTTACTCTCTGCCATGGGTGATGCCGACATGGTACAATATATCATAATTGTCATAAATGTCAATTACTAAATTTACTTAGTTTCTATATATTTTACGATGACTTCTGTTCTTTTCTATCATACTGCTGCTTATGGAAAAACTAGGATGTTCAAAATTTGGCAAAGAAGGCAGCAGAAACAGTGGTTTTGGTCATTGATGAGGAAGGCATTGAGCCTTTGATATCAGAGCTTCTTAAAGGTGTTGGTGATAATCAGGTATTTTTCAATGGATCACCTATGTTCTTTATGGCTTTCATTTTATGATCGACTTCTCTGAGCGTTTTCGTGTTTGTGTTTATTATTTTGTGATCTTTGTGCTTCCAGGCTTCAATTAGAAGAAGTTCATCTTATCTTATAGGATATTTCTTCAAGAACAGCAAATTATATTTGGTTGATGAAGCTCCAAACATGATATCTACACTGATTATTTTGCTTAGTGATTCAGATTCAGCTACTGTTGCGGTATTATCCTATAAATAACTTATAGGTTTTCTGTTGTTCCCCCTTGTGGTGTATTCTTCCTTATGTTCTATTTTCCAGGTTGCATGGGAAGCTTTGTCAAGGGTTGTTGGTTCAATTCCCAAGGAAGTACTTCCTTCATACGTCAAATTAGTACGTGATGCCATATCAACTTCTAGGGATAAAGAGCGAAGAAAAAGGAAGGCAAGTGCATCCTAGTTTTACAGTTTAAATAATCATATTCGTGTATGTATGATTCTATGAACCATAATAAGTTACAATGGGGTGTATATTTTCTTGTCAAAGATCAGCTTATCTGACGCCTCAACGTTCTATTTAATGAACTTGCAGGGAGGACCAGTTCTCATACCTGGATTCTGTCTTCCAAAAGCTCTCCAGCCTTTGCTTCCAATCTTTCTCCAGGTATTCCTTCATTTCTCTTCCTTGCATGTTCCTCGTCAAATTAACTGGCACTATTAAACAATGTATATAAGCTTGACAACTATTGTACTCAAATAGGAGATGATTAGCTTTCGCTTATTTTTAGCACGTCTTAAATTAAAGTAGCTTGGTGTATTCTTAGTCATCTTCAATTTCCATATCTGAATCAACCTGTTAGGTTATGAAGTTGTACTCTTCTCAGCTCTGAATATCCTTGAATTTCAGGTTCTGATTTGTGATCATGTTGAGACATTGATACTATTAGTTTTGCAATGTATTTGTGGCCCCTACATGAGTCCCACTTGGGCTGTTCAACGTCTTCATCCTCTTATTTTCTTCTGTGTCTTGCAATTTAGCAAGGCAGTGAAGTTGTCTCTGATATCATATTTTACTTCCAGGGTCTAATAAGTGGATCTGCGGAACTAAGAGAGCAGGCTGCAGAGGGTCTTGGGGAGCTGATTGAAGTGACTAGTGAAGAAGCACTGAAGGTGTTTGTCATCCCAATAACAGGGTATGTACCATGAATATTTTAAATACGTTGATTGTACTTAAATGCTGATACAATTGAAGACTGTATGCATGAATTTGTACTTTTCCCATAAGAAAGTTTATTGATTGTTATATTATATTATAACATGTCTGATATTCTACAAAACATCATTCTTAGAGAAAGAAAATGTTACCCTTAGCAAAATCTTTTCTAAAATAGAGCAATTTAAGCTTTGCCTGCTACACCTTGTATATTGAGTATTGGGGGTGACATGCTAAGTTGAATTTTAATAATTTTGTACATATAACCTTTGTTTTTAAGTACTAACTTCTATAATCATATTTTTGGTTTCTTTGGCCCTTCTGAAATTTATAATTTTTGTGTTTATTATATTCTTTCTTTTATTTTAAATTATAGATATTAACTTACTCTAAAATTACGACTGCCACAATTTTTGGGTTCATCCAAACATGAAAGAGGCTTTGACAATGAACTGATGCTACTTGGCACTTGCTAATTGCTATTATATGTTTACTTTTGATAGAAGCAAACTCTCAACCATATTAATGATGATCATCAATCTTTCCCTAAACTGTATGGCACATACAATGATGGTCTCACAGTGATAGTCTTTGAGAGTGGATGGACCTTTAGAAATACACAGAGAATTTCATTGTGCTAAACCCCTTTTAAAACCCTGAAATTGACAACTTGAATCACAATCCAACAAATTTGACCATGAAATATAAATCCCTTAGTGGAACCATATTTTTATATTGTCATTAATTTTACAGATCATGATTATTGCTAATCAAGCTAAAAGTGCCGTGATTTCAGTTAATGCGACCATAATATTTGTATTTTTTTTTCTCCTTCATGCTGTTAGAAGCTAATTGATTGATGTTATTCCCTGCAAAGGGTGTGAAGATATTTATGATCAAAGCAACACTACAGATCTTTAGGGGCCATTTTTATCTGCCTTGAGGGGATCAGATGTTTTTGTTTCATTGTTGTCTGATTTTTTTCCTTCAGATTTGTAGTTCTGTACTTTCGTTTCTTGTTGTTTCCCATGTGTTGTTGGAATGTGGGAATGCTTTACAGTGCTCTTCCACGACAAAGTTTAAAGTTTACAGTGTTTGTGCCAAACATGATGCAATGTTCTATGGAATCTAACTTTGGTCATTGCATGTATTTTAACTGCAGGCCTCTCATTCGGATTATAGGTGATCGGTTCCCTTGGCAGGTGAAGAGTGCCATTTTGTCAACTCTAAGTATAATAATAAGAAAGGGCGGAATGGCGCTGAAACCTTTCCTTCCACAGCTGCAAACAACATTTATTAAGTGTCTTCAGGATAACACAAGGTTTGTTTAGAATTCCCAGTTTCTTATTTATTTATTTCTTTACAATTATAACTTTGTAGGTACTATTGTATTCTGCTAGCAATCTTTTGTGTTAACATATAGCCCCTTCTATTTGGAACATAAGTACTTCATTTCCTCTATTTTAAAGCGCTCTGTAAATGTGAGCATATTTATGTTTAGTCGCTGATAGATTATTTTTATCTTGCATACGATGACATCTTTTTGATTATTAGTTCACTGGGTACTATTCTGGCACATGACAATCCTTTATGCCCTATATATCTACTAGCTTGCGTGCTACTTATCACATGCTTAAGAATCGTGTGCCAATGCAGGACTGTTCGTTCAAGTGCTGCCCTCGCACTTGGAAAGCTTAGTGCTCTTAGTACCAGGGTTGACCCTTTAGTGGGTGACCTTCTGTCCAGTTTGCAGGTGATGTGTGTTTTTTTAATCCTTGTTGTGTATATATGTCAGCACTGGATAATACTAAATTATTGAACTATAAACACTCAGACATCCGATGGTGGGGTCAGGGAGGCAATTTTGACTGCCTTAAAAGGTGTCCTGAAGCATGCCGGGAAGAGCGTGAGCGATGCTGTTAGAACTCGTGTGTACGTTCTCCTTAAGGATTTAATCCATCATGATGATGACCAAGTTCGAAGTTCTGCTGCAAGCATATTGGGCATCATATCGCAGGTCTGGTGTTGATATTCTGAGAATAAGGAACTTTTCCCTTTAATATTGTTACATTTAAGTTGTGTATAAATTTCAGTTTAAGCATGAGCACTGATAGCTTTCTCAAATGTTTTAACTTTGGCCTAAACATGAAGTTAAGGGTTTTGTATCGCTTGTATGCTAATATCACTGTGAGTAGACTAGGAGTGCAGGGTGAGTTGAGATATTCGTCCCATCCGTATAACTGCATTGCCAAAAAAATATTCTTCTGAGTATTGCCATTTTCCAATTTGCACTTCCTTCAACTACTGTTCTGATTTGGTGTATTAATCTGACTTCCAATAATGGTATCTCAGTACATGGAAGATGATCAGCTGTTGGACCTGCTTAAAGAACTCTCTAAGTTGTCATCATCTCCCAGCTGGTCTGCTAGGCATGGCGCTGTACTTACAATTTCTTCCATGCTCAGGCACAACCCATCCATGATTTTTATGTCTACAGAGTTCCCATCACTTGTAGGATGCCTAAAAGATACATTGAAAGATGAGAAGGTATAGTAATGCCGACTTAATTACAATATATGGGTATGTAATCGGCTGATTTCTGACACTCTTTCCTAAACAGTTCCCTATTCGTGAAACTTCGACCAAGGCTTTAGGAAGGCTTCTACTTCATCAAACTCGAAGTGATCCTTCAAACACCACTTTACTTATGGAGATTCTTCCATCCATTGTATCATCTTTGCGTGATGATTCGAGTGAAGTCAGAAGAAGGGCATTATCTGCGCTAAAAGCGGTTGCAAAAGTACTTACTCAAGCATATTTACCTTCTGTACTAAAATTATGTACTTTTGTGTTATTTAAATCTTATCAGAGAATGTCTATGTGGAATCTAAATATAGCAAATTTTATATTTGTATGGCAGGCAAGTCCTTCGTCCATCACGAACCATGTTACGATTTTCGGTGCAGCACTTGCTGAGTGTTTGAAGGATGGAAATACTCCAGTCAGGCTTGCTGCAGAACGGTGTGCCTTGCATGCCTTCCAATTGGCAAAGGGTATTTCTTTTTCACTATGCCTTTTCTGTGCTGATTCTCAGCTAGTCATGTGTCCTTGGGTGGTTTGCTATTGCTTTGACCAATTAATAGGGCCATTGTACTGCTCATTGAATTTTTTTTCACTTTTGAGCTTCAGTAGAACAAACAGATACTTTGTTTTAATGTTATTTGGTAATGTTTTCTAGGTACGGAAAATGTTCAAGCTGCACAAAAATTTATCACAGGCTTGGAAGCTAGACGACTATCAAAGTTTCCAGAACTCAGGTATATTCTCTAGAACTTTCTTCATTTTATGTGTGAACATTCATTAGTCCCCAATTTTGCAACTTCATGTGTTTAAGTGACGAGTTGGGAATTTCTTAACATGCTTTTTGTGAACTGTGTTTTCAATTGTGTGCATTCATGTGAATACAGGATCAAATAAACTTGTTTAATATAAAATTCATGGCCAAAATTATTAATTTTGCTTAGAAAATGCTTAACCACTTGTATGATTCTACATTGTGTGATTCATGTCAATATATGTAAAGGTACATCTTAAGTTATATTCTATGAACGCAATTTAAAGATTACTGGAAAATAATTATTTAATGAAACAAGTAGTAGTTTTTTCAAAGTACATGCTATTGTTTACTGATCAAATATCACTATTATTTGTGGAAAATCCTTAGTTGGAGTGCTCAAGCATCTCTGTAGGCACCTTGTTTATCATACACATGGTTTAGTAAAACATGGAGATGGTTTCTTCTGCACTTGGTTTAATTTCAGAACTTAGGTTTTTCAGTTGCGAGGATCTTGAATAAAATATAATATATGCCAATGGATGTGGTGTGCTTGCGTATGTGTACAGGCGTGCTTGCGAGCACATGTACACATTTGTTTGTTCTGCGTATTGTCTTGTGTGTTCATTTGAATGTGCTTCAATACATTAGTTGATTTAATGCTTGGCTGGATATAAAAATGCAGCGATGCCAGCGAAGACAGTGAAGATGACTTGGCAAGTGGCTAAAATTGGTTCTTCATAGTCCCTTTCGAATTTTGGAATCTTCCACCAGAATGGAACTTGAAAAACTGTAGATGAGATTGGTTGTCTCCAGCCAAAATATTTTTGTGGCATTTATGTGCTTAATTCGTAGGTAAATACGGATGGATACACACACACAGAGAACAATAGAGGTTTGATACCCAGTTTTTCCTCACCTGGGCCTTTTTTTTGTGACCGTGTAATTGTAAAGCAGATCAGATATCGGAAAGAATCAAAGTTTAGAATTGAGTGCTATCATATTTTTTTGTCAAATATGGAGCTAATAAATAAAGTCTTTGTGCCTCTTCTCATCTGTTCTCAGTAATACTCCAGAATTATTCATTTTGACAGATTTTCACATGAATAATTATTCTCTCTTTACAGAGGTTGTGATTGCTCTCATTTTCCTAGTAGCATTGATTTGCCATTTAAGCCTACTTAATTTGTAAATTCCTATTTGTTTAGGTGTTCATTGCAGATGGTAATTGAACATGCTAAATTGTTCAAGCTTGGCTCAATTTGGTTTGTGAATGGTGTGATATAGATGCTATGGTGATGTAATATGGACCCTTGTTAATCTCGCCCCCAAAACTCTTTCAAGAAAACTACTTTTGATCTCATCTGATTTGGTCACTTAATTATGGCTTGTTTGGACCTCTTGTTTAAATTGAATAGTTCCATTAGTTTTTGCATAGCTTTCGAGGCTACAATGTCATAATCTCAAATGGGGATTATTTAAAGAAGTAGAGCTATTACTACAAATGATGATTTAAGACCAGTTTTAGGATTTCTTGAGATGCCACCATTTCAAAATTTCACAATTTTATGTGAGGGTAACTGCAACTTTTTGCATTAACAATGATTAATTTGTTATTAAAATTATACATAGATCCCAATGGGCCAGTTCAATTAATTTCCATGGAACAGCCAAGTGTACCCTTAGGATAAAGTGGCTAACATGATCTTAATTGCCACATCAACATAATAATAATTCATGATTGCTAACATGATGTTGCCTAAAATTCCTTGTCGTTTCGAGTCATTGAGATTTCTGTGTTGATGTGGCAATGCCAGGTCAGAGTCCTATTTCTTTTTTTTTTTAAATGGGTTTATTCAATGGATTATTGTCCGCAATTTCTAATTCGAAGATATTTCTACAAATTCCAGAACAACTGTATTTTAGGATTCAATTTCGTAGAGAATTTTATCAATCACTTTAGTGACAAAATTCATTTATTGAAGAGGGTAGTGACATTGCATAGGACACATTCCAACTTCCAAAGGGAAACTTCCTCTGGATGTGACATCAATCACATTGCCAAGGATGCATTTTCAATATTCAGAAAGGGAAATTTCCTTTTAATGTGACATCTAAAGACCTTGATTTTCAATCATTTTTATGTGTAAATGTAACTTTAATTAATTGATGTTCTTACCAATTCCATATTAAATAAAAAAAAAAAAAAGAGAGAGAAATCAATTACCATGAGTGGGGTTAACAGTTCTGGTTGTAGGTATATTTTGATTTAGACATGTGAGTTCCATTCACTTTTTGCTTGAGAGTTCATTTTCATATGGTAATATGTTTCACTTTTTGCTTTGCTCGGTTGGTAGCTCTTTGCTTAGCCAAAAGGTTTGGCCACCCTGTTGGGATTTGGTTTTTTTCCTTCCCATATGAGAGAGAGAGAGAGAGAGAGAGAGAGGAGAGGGGGGCATTTCAGTAAATTCAGTTGTGATTTCTTGTTAGGTGATACAATAATAAATCTTTATTGATGAGTCACTATTCACAACTACTTGCCTTAAAAGCGAGTACAGTAATGTAATGACTATAATGCCCTTGCTGACCTTTCTTATCTTCCCCACTTGCATGGGAAGAAAGCTGGACTCCTTTTTATTTTTGCAATTAATCCTAAAGGAAAATGGAACCCACCAAGCAAATAATGAATGCTCATGCCCCACTTGCTTCAATTCTGTGTTGATTTTAGGTCTTTTAATATACTCTGTAAAGCCACCGGGACTTGTCTAGTGATGAGTGTGTAAGGGTTAGAATTAGGGTAGGTTTAAGGGTCGAATCCCCTCCAATGTATATATATACTTTCTGTGTGTCATATATTAATTTTAGAGTGATTCTCTTATTCTTATCCAACTCTTGAATTTTCATGATCAATTTTAAAATGTATATATATATATATACACACACTATTTTCTGTACAAGACTGAATAGATTTATTAAAAAAAAAAAGATTTACTAAATAGCGATGAAATTAAAATCAATCAAATTCATCTTCAGCTAATCAAATTTTCAAGTTTCAAAACCAATCCCTAAAAAAGTGTTAAATCGATCATCAAAATTTACAACTTGACGACATTCATAGTGATTAAATAAATGCATGGCTGTTTTAGGATTAAAATCTTGACTCCTACACATAATCACCATTTCTAAAAGCAATGCTATAGGTACCTAAAAATTATACTCCTAATGCATCTCTAGAATATATTAACTAACGGTTCAGGAGAATTTTCTGTAACTTATCCAAAAAAAAAATTAATTAAATTTATCTCAAGAGCATTACTCTATAGTTTAACAACAATTCTATATCACCCAACACTTTAACTCGAAATTAAAAATCATCCTGATATTTTATGGTTTGAGTGGTGTATGAAAAAGAAAGAAGCAGTTTGAAAGGAGAGACCTCACCACTCACAGCAGAACACATCAGGGTAGTTTTTAATTTCGGGTTAAAGTGTCTGATGCTATAGTATTTTTCATATTTTAAATTGTATTAAATTTGTTTAATCGATTACTAGATATGATAACTAACATGACATCACTGCGTCAACACAATAACATGATTTCTTATTATATAGGTACAAATTATTTAAGTTTTCTATTGAATTAATTAGCCATGCATGCAATAATTTCAATGAATAATCATATCATGAATTTCTAATAGTGCCAATTAATAGTGTAGACCAATGGCTTAAAATGAATTTTAGACACATAACTAATACCCTTGATCTTGGAGATGTTGTGATGACAAAGGTAGGAGGTAGGGGCTTGGTAAGATGTCAGATATATTGTTAACATTTTGGGATGTGCACAACAATCAATTCATGAAATGCCTTAAGACTCCTTGAAAGACCACCTACTCTCTTGTTGAAATCAATTCTTCTCTCTTAATTAAAATGAGGAAGTTTTATATATATATATATATATAACAATGATGAATTCTTCACTTACTTAAATGAAGTGCTTTACTAAATGAATTGAACCACCTTTGACCTTACTATTGGCTCAAGGAAACCACTTCATTCATGGGTTGTTAATACATATGCTGGTGATTACTATTCATTCTTCTTTTTGTTTTTTGGTTTACCCTTTGGGTCTAGGGTTGTTCCCATAATTAAAATCCTCTCTCTCTCTCTCTCTCTCTCTCTCTCAATTGAATGCAATGGTTTATTAAATGAAAGTTATGAAACCATCTTAGATAACCCACTTCATAAAAACATGAGCATTAAAGGAGATTCTCGTAAAGTCAAAACATAATTTGGCTTAAAATTCCGTATTCACAGTAAGAAAGTACAAAAGCTCCATCTTCATAAGATAGAATTTTCATTTTTAAAGAAAATTGCTTGAATTTTTTTATCGCTTGATTTCTGGTAATTTTCTAGAGAATTGGTATAAATCATTCTAGCAACCAAAATATCGGGTAATGTTTTCTTTAAAATTTCTAGAAATTGATTAATATCGGTGGTTGAATAGTATTTTTATTATATTTTTAAATTGGTTACATACTAAGATTTTGGAATTTAGTAAACAACTGTTAATTATGTAAGGGGCCACTTGGCAACCAAAATGCCACGTGTAACAATTTGCTGATTTGAGCGTGGAGTTGATGAGCTGGGGACAACTGGACAGGCCTCTACATTTTAGAAGCTAACTCTCCAACAATACGTGGATTGTGGGACCCATGCTGATGTAACCCACGTAACCGCTGATGATTTTGGAAAATGTAATTAATTTCACAATTTGATATTGTACGGAAAAAAAAAATTATTATTATTTTTCTAAAATTTTATATACTTATTTTATGCTACTAAGTTCGATAGTACTTTTAATATAACAAATAGATAAAATTAAAAAAATTAAAAAAATTGAAAATTTTAACAACCTTATGGTATAAAATTATATGAATAAATATTTAAATTCAGAAACTTTTAAACAATTTTTTTCTTTAAAAAAGTCTATCAAATGCCATTTCAAATGCATGGACAATGCTATACTCCCGTGCATTTATAAAATGTCAATTACCACTTGGAACAAAAATGGTAAGAAAAATAAGGAGAAATTAATTCAGAAAACTCCCATCAACTATCACCTTGTGATACTTTACTCCCTTCAACTATCAATTGCAACACTTTGTCCCCCTAAACTATTGAATTGTGACAAATAACCACATTCCGTGATTTTCGTAGTATGTTTTATTGCAAACTGACCATTGGATTACTGTGATTTTTTACGTGCCTAACAAAGAAAAACAGACAGACTATCCATTCCAACTGTTAATTTTTTAAAATACAAGCCGTTATATTAAAAAATAAATTATAAAACTACAGACGTTTTCGAAATTGCATTTTAAAACAGACCGTTACATTAAATAATCTGCTTGTTCATGTTAGGCACGCTAAAAATTACTGTGATCCAATGGTCAGTTTGCCATAAAACAGACTGTAAAAAATCACAGAAGAGTGTTATTTCTCATAATTCAATAGTTTAGGGGGGCAAAGTATTGCAATCAATAGTTCATGAGAATAAAGTGTCACAAGGTGATAGTTGAGGGGGGATTTTCTATATTTTTCCTTTAAAAAAAAACTATTTGTTTTAAAACCCCCCCCCCCCCCAAAAAAAAAAAAAGTAACTATTTGATTAAGAATTTTAATTATTTTGGACAATTAAGTAGCATGTAGTCATGTACCAATAGGATACATTAATTTCACGTCACTGCCATTTTTCCTTTAACTTTTATGTGTTGGCAGCCAATCCAATTTTGACATCATATTAACTCTATGATGACAACAATTGATGATAATGAGAGGACATTTTAGTCATTCCACATTAATTAATAGTCAAGCCCACGGTTCCACCGGCTTGGGGAGTGAAAGAGGCTGACACCCAAATTTTCTTTTGAATGCAAAGAAGCATTCGAGATTCGAGAATAGAAGCTTTACTCCCATTAATTTAATACCCATATATTTATTATTTTCATATTCTTTCATTTATTATTTTATTATTTCCCTTTATATATATATATATATATATATATATATATATTTTTTTTTTTTCTTATTCCTACGTACATATATAAGTGTGAGAATTTAAAATTTTAGTCAATGCAGGAAGTATTTTAAAAAACTGACCATTAGATTTTATATTGTTCTTATGCATGTTATGCATGTCAAAAGTCACAGTGACCTAACAATCGATTTCTAAAATATAAACGGTAAAGTTAAAATTATGACAGTATTTAGCATTGTATACTGTTATAATTTTTCACAATCTGTACTTTAAAAGCCTATGATCAGATCACTATGATTTTTAACATGTATGACATTTACAAAAAGAATATTTAATCCAACTATCACTTTTCAAAATATACATCCCATAATAGTCTATTAGCTTCATACTTAATTTAGCTAAAATAAATATATACCGTTACGATAATTTTCTCTCTCTCTCTCTCTCTCTCTATATATATATATATATAATACAACCACATGGGGAGTAGGGCATTGTAGCATACATCAAGGGATTGCTTAAAATCCAATACTGGAAAAACACCAGAATAGAAGTGCCCACTACGTTTGAAATTTCAACAAACAATATACGTACAGCTCTTTGCTTCTTGGGTTCCATCACCTCAAAGTCCAAACCCTAGACAAATACTATTTTTAATCATTTAAAATAGCAAACCATCTGCACCCATAAGAAAAAAAAAACAAATAAATAATTGTTAAAAAATTATGGGGTAATAATAATAATAATAATAATAAATATTACACATGACGAGTTCAAAATTCGACTCGTGATGAGGAAGTTCTTCCTTGCTGCTTAATAGCCAACTATATAGTTTCTTGATCAAAATGTCAATTGATCATTAATAAGTAGATTAATTTTAAAAGTGTCCATGGCAAATCAATTAGATTTTAAATGTGTCCTAGAATTAGTCGGATCGAGATATCTAGTTGAAAAAAAAGAAAAAGATTTTTGATACAAATCATGAGTCAATAAAAGAAACATTTTCCTAAATCAATTGGTAGGCCATCAATTATAGAGCCAATCATATAACTATGATCTACCAAAGGAAAAAAAAAAAAAAAAAGATCTTACATCAATTTTCTATCTTTCGAAATATAGAAAATTATAAGATAATAAATGCAAAAAAAAATTAATGCTTTGTTTCCTTTATCGTATGAAAATTTGAATGTAATAATGTATCTAGGAAAAATGAAAATAGTAACATATCTCATTTTTTCTAAAAAATAAAAAAAATTCTTATAGGAAAGTCCGCTTAGGTTATTTAATGAGCTACACAATTGGATAGTCGGCTCATTATCTTAGTCCCTATCTCAATGAAGGCCAGATTTAATGTTAGTTTCGAGAAATGGAATTAAGACCCCATCCCATAAAGGGAGAGCGACATGAATCACTGGACTAAAATTCAAGTTCAACTTTTAATTATAATCAATATTAAAGATTTTACCACCAAACTAGCCAACTCAATATGAGTGGAGATTGTTTATCCCACTTTTCTGTCTTCCTCTCACAGAAATCCATTTTGAAAAATCAATCATGGTAATTTCTTTAAAAAGAAAAGATTTTCAAGATAGACATCTAAGAAAAGGAATAGAAAAAGGGACCATGACATATGATCTCCTATCTTCTTTGAAACATATATGTATCTTATTCATATATATACACATATTTTGTACCAAAATTTAGGTTAAGAGAGGTAATAGAGTAGTGCCACGTGGCTGCATTTAGGATTCAAAAGGAAAAAAAAACAGAGGGTAAAAAATAAGGCAGCATATTGGAGAGACTGAGAAGGAAAGAAAGCTAAGGAAAGTGGAAGGTGTGCGGTTCCAAGGAATATTAATGGCAAATTGTGTGGTGGCAGATGTGCACATTCAAGGAGTGTAATAAAAGAAGGGTCATGTTGAGATATAGGTAGGTCTGTGTTTTTATTATAATGCCTTCAAGCCTCCACTCTTGCTGCTGCACCTAGCTATATATATTTTCCATATATATATATATATATATATTGCATTATATATACTCATTAATTCATATATATCTATGAATCCAATGCAGGTAATGATGATGATGGTGGTGAAAAAGCTGTAAGGAGGTGTGTGTGCACCGATTTATTGACTTACACCCACCTTCCCATCTTTGCATTTAGAGAGGAAGAGAGAGAAAGAGAGAGTACTAATTAGAAGGGTCCTTAGTTAATACCAGTCCTTTTCTTTCTTTCTGTTTTCTTGTTGGTGTTGGCATAATTAAGAAGGGTGTGTGTGGATTGTTTTGCTAGTAATGGTGTCGTAGTTTTTTTCTTCTCTGTCATTGTTTCTTTCTGGGCACTGAATGAGATGGGTTTTGTTAGAAGGAAGAGAGGATCTTCTTCTTCTTCAACTCTTCTTCTTCTTCTTCCTCTTTTGGCTTTGTTTGTTTTCCATGAAAGATTTATGGTGGTTTCCGGCTTGAATTACACCAAATATAGGGAAGTTAGTAGCTTGAGACTTGAAAGGATTGAGAGGCATTTGGAGAAGATTAACAAGCCTCCTGTCATGAGCATAGAGGTATCAATAAATTATGTTTCTTTGTATGTATATGTGCATATATGTTCTGATGAGATTTCTTATGGGTTATTTGTTTTTTTTCCTTGTTTTGGTGATTTTGATTGATCCTGTTAGAGCCCAGATGGGGATATCATAGATTGTGTTCATAAAAGAAAACAACCAGCTTTAGATCATCCCCTTTTAAAGAATCACAAGATCCAGGTACTAAACTTCATCTCTCTCTCTCTCTCTCTCTCTCTCTCCTTCTCTGAGTTGGGGGTGTGGGTGGGGATGGTATCATCAATCATCATATATCAACCTACAATAGGTACCCCCCTCTCTCTCTAGATGGTATTAACTATCAACCACCTCTCTTCCTGAAGAGTGAAGACTCCTCTCTCTCTCTCTTACTTATATATATATATTTAGATAAAGGGAAAATACTATGCATCCCTACAAGGTATCGCTACAAGTATAAAAAAATACTGTAAATTTCAAAACTACCCATTTATAATATTTCAAAACTACCATATCATAACGATATTTGTAACGATGTGAAGCATTAATTATTCTGAAAGAGATAAGAACAAAGCTTTTTAGATTTTGAGTGAATGGTGATATTCAATATTAATGTGTTGATGTAACTGCAGAGAGTGGCACCAGAAAGACCTAGAGTGAGGATGGTGAAAGAAGATGAGGTGAGAGAAAATTCCAAGAATAAGAGTAGGGAAGTTGGAATGAGAGATGTTGCATGGCAAATGTGGCATCAGAATGGGAAGAGGTGTCCAAAGGGAACTGTTCCTATAAGGCGGAGCACAGTTCATGATGTATTGAGAGCCAAATCTTTGTTTGACTTTGGCAAGAAACAACGTAGAGTTGATCTTGCTAGACGTAGTGATGCACCTGATGTTGTTAGTGGCAATGGACATGAGGTATGTAATCTTTCCCTCCATCATCATCATCATCATCATCATCATCATCATCATCATCATCATGTGGCAATGGCCATGAAACCCAAACAACCCCTTCCCACTAAATCTAGAACGTATTGAAACAACATAAAATTATAGTTTACCGCTTTCAAATTTGTCCCATTTTCATATTACTCCTTCAATAATAATTTTTTCTTGCTAAAAAGTGCACTAGTTATGTAAACAAAATGATTTTTTGTTTGAAAATCAAACAAACCCATCCCCTAAAAAAATTTTCAAGAATTTTTTTTTTTTTCATATTACTCCCCCTATAAATTTTTTTTTCCTAGAAAGTGCTCTCGATCAGGAGATTGCATTGTACTTCATATATATGTGCAAGAAAAAGATGGATGAGTGAAATCAATGACAAATAATTTATACTTGAAGGGAGAAAGTTATGATTTTTAAAATATTATAGGAGTAAAGTGAAAACAAGTCAAAATTGAAAGGAGTGAACTGTAATTTTTCAAGAAAAAAAAAAGACACCTAACTTTTTGAGCATGTGCTAGAAGTCTATTGGAGCAAAGATGAATAGTCAGAGTGGAGTTAATTTTGACTTCTTGATTTTATTTTATTTATTTATTTATTTGTTTTTAGGGTTTACAAAGGGGACAAATAGGATTGACATTCTAGTGCCTTAAAAATTGTTCTAACCATACCCATTAAATTCAATCAATTTTAACTATTGGTCTCTTTTCTTCGAGAGCCACTACCGGACCAAATTAAATGTTGATCGAGCACTAATTAATGAGGCAACAAACTTTTTGAAAAACCTCTGTCATGGGACGTCATGAGACTATGACAATTCAGAACTGTACATTAATTTAAAATAATTAGAAGATTTAGTTGATGTGTATGTTTTGTATTACCAAAGTTTTTGGTACGTAAGCCACATGGT
This sequence comes from Hamamelis virginiana, assembly GCA_017140935.1. NCBI lineage: Eukaryota > Viridiplantae > Streptophyta > Magnoliopsida > Saxifragales > Hamamelidaceae > Hamamelis > Hamamelis virginiana. Next base: position 505,576 of record JAESVK010000154.1, on the reverse strand, counting down.
CGAATTTAACAGTTAATCTTGATACTTATATTTGAAAAAGCGAAATTATAATTTCAAAAATTAGATAAAGGCATTCAAAATTATTCAAAAAAAAAAAAAAAAAAACAGTCGAAATCTTTTGCGCTTTAACGGATATAAAGTAGACAGAAATCTTATCTATGTGTAAAGTCATTTGATTTTTGGTTGCTAAATGCTAGGGTTTGTGTTTGATGTTGTTGCTAAATGCTTATTTTTATATAACATGTGCATTTCCACATTTATAGCATGCGATCGCATACACCGGATCATCACAAGAAGTGTATGGAGCAAAAGCAACGATAAACGTGTGGGACCCATCAATTCAAGTAGTCAATGAGTTTAGTCTTTCCCAGATTTGGGTTCTCTCGGGATCTTTCGACGGCTCAGATCTCAACAGCATAGAAGCTGGATGGCAGGTACTTCTTCCTTCTCCTGTCGTCACATGCACACTATCCCACACTTATTTAATTAAAAAAATAAAGAAAAACTATTTATTTATTTATTCCGAGGAAAAAAAAACAATAAAAATAGAAAATTCTTTTTTTTTTTCCTTGTATATTGTAAAAGATATAATTTTATATATATATATATATATTTACTCCTAGAATTCTGAAGCTTTAATCCTTCTACTAGTCAGGTCAGTCCGGAGCTTTATGGTGACAGCAGTCCCAGATTATTCACTTACTGGACGGTTAGATCTCTTCTCTATTTGTCTACTAATTATTATATATATATATATAGAGAGAGAGAGAGAGAGAGAGAAAGAGAGAAGTTAAGAGTTATTTTCTTATGAGGATGTCCTGCCAAAAATGACAGTGACCTGACAGTCGATTTTTAAAATATATATTGTAAAAAGTTATGACAGTATCTAATAGCTACAATTTCATAGTCTGTATTTAGTAGACAAATAACTCCTATGCCAGAGTGTTTTCAAATAGGGAAAACTCTCCCAAATAGGATAATATTAAGTTCGATTCCTGATATTTTTTGTTTGGAAAAAAAAAAAAAAAAAAAAACCTTTTTGTATAGAAGGGTTTCCCTGTATGCAGAGCATGTCTACATATGATGAGTCCTAGTACTGTGTTTAAACACCAGATCACAGAACTAGTTTCAATCAATTAAAATTGATAAAGTGGGACCCTACACATGACTTTATACATATATAAAAAGTTTCTAAAGTTGACAAAAACAGTTCGATGGTTCGATAGTGGTCCGGATGTGTTGATTGTGCGTTGTAACCCAACCAACGAAGTACCTAAAACTTGACCTGTCGTGGCCCGTATTTAAGAGCACATGAACCACGAAAATGACACTCACGCGCCTCTGTTTGGACATAGGTGGTCCATGGTACGGTTTTGGAACAATGGGCCTTTTTTTAAATTTTTTGGTTTATCCCTAACAAGTTCCAAAATCTGGCCAGCATTGTATAGTGTGGCCGGTTCTTAAATGGGTATTATTATTTTTTGGTAAAGCTTAAATGGGTATTGTTTGGTTAGCACTTTATTGCAAGGAGGTATTAAGGTTTAAATTTTTTAATTATTAATAACTATTGTGATTTAATCATAATTATATATGAATATTTATATGTTTTGTCATATATAACAGAGTGATTCATATCAAGCAACAGGATGCTACAACCTTCTATGTTCAGGATTTGTGCAGACCAATAGTCGGATTGCAATCGGAGCTTCTATTTCTCCGGTGTCAGCATTATCCGGCAACCAATACGACATCACCATCCTTATTTGGAAGGTTCGGACACATTTTCCATTTTAATCTCATGATTAAATCCATTTTTATAATAATTTTTTTAATTAAGTGCTTTTTTTTTTTTTTTCTTTTTGGGAATTTAGGATCCAAAGTTGGGAAATTGGTGGATGGGCTTTGGTGACAACACACTAGTAGGTTATTGGCCGGCGGAGCTCTTTACACACTTGGCGGACCGTGCCACCATGGTGGAGTGGGGCGGTGAGGTGGTGAACTCACGAGCCAACGGCGCACACACCTCCACTCAAATGGGCTCTGGCCACTTCGCCCAAGACGGGTTTGGAAAAGCGAGCTACTTTCGAAACCTAGAAATTGTCGATTCGGATAACAGTCTCAGCTCTGTCCACGACGTCTCAACCCTAGCCGAGAATACCAATTGTTACGACATTCATAGCTCCTACAACAATGAATGGGGCACACACTTCTACTATGGTGGGCCTGGGAATAATCCACAGTGTCCATAATCATCTTTGTCATCATCGTCTTATTACATATATATGTATAAGGTCACCGTAAAGTTTCTAGCTAGCTAGAATCAAATTCTTTCTTTGATCCTGTAAGTATAGAATTATGCTATTTCCACTCTTGTTTTTGTTATTGCATTTTTTGTCAGGTGTGAGAATGGGAATGTACTTATTAAATAAGACCATAGCATTGCACAAACAGGTATGGAAATAGCAATTAATGTTCTGGCTAGATAGGGTGTGACTTTATGTCTCAATATTTTGTTGATTATAGTATGAAATGTATTAAATTGTAGCTTTAATTATCAAGAGAAATCAATTTCTTCAATCACTTTGATGGATATGTATTTGACTAGGTTATTAATCTTTTTTAATTGTATATATAATACCACTCTTATAATTTTTATTTTTTTTCAAGATAGTACCCAATTCAGTAGTAAAGTTTTTTGGTGGATTCTAGTGATGCCAAGACCACCTCTTTCCCCTAACTTTTAGGGATTATATTTATATAGGAGTCCTGATCTTATCAGTTATACCTCATTTTAACTAAAATCAGCTAAGAACACAAGCCCTTAGATTCTCATTCACTTAATGCACGATTCATCTCAAGATTCCAATCCAATAAAGGTCTTAGCTGATTTTAGTTAAAATGAGGTATCCCTCATAAGAACATTTTTCATCTATCTATATAATAATGTTTTTTTATGTTTACAATTTTTTTTTTTAATCTAATATTATGGATAGAAGAGTTGGTCTTAGTACCAACCATAGAAAGCAAAATATCTCAAATTTAACTTCCATATAAATTTATTATTAGTCTATTAAAAAAAAGAAATGCTTAACCTTACAAAGTGAATAATAAACTAATCCATATCTAAGAATTAGTTGAATTAAATGTTCGAATAACTTAGCAAAAAATGAAAAAAAAAAATTTGTAGAAAGCCAAATGCCAATTTTTTTTTTTTTTTTTTTTTTAAAGGCAATTTCAATGCTTCCACTCCACATTGCGAGGAAAGAAAAAATTTACTAAAAGTTTATTCCAAATGATGCAGCGAATGATCGAATCCTTCTCTTTTTTAACAAATTCTCTCTTTAATTTATAAATGAAGGGTTTGATTTCATTTGGGATAAATTTTTGAGAATTATTTTTGAAATATATGGAATTACTAAAAAAACAAAAAAAGAATGAATCATATGCCCCCATACATCACTTGTAAATTACTTTTGGAATAATTTTTGAAAACTTTTTACATATTCCATCATGTATTAATCATTATCAATCCATTGTCATAAAAAAATTATTCTTCTAATAATTGATGACTTAATTCTATTAATAGACCATCATTATTTGTTAATTACTCAATTACTCAATGCCAAAGCATTAGCATTGAGTTTGGAGTGTGGTGCAATGGAGATTGAAAGTTGTGATCAGCTGCTTTGTTTTTTGTTTTGATAAATTAAAAGTTCAATAAATGAGAGAGAGAGAAAAGTATTCCAAAAATAGATTATAGTAAATTAAAAAAAGGCTTTTAGGGGACAAGTCAAAGGGTGAGGAAACAAAGGCAGTGAAGTGGAACATCATATTCAATGTCATTCATTGTAGGTTGTTGGAAGATGAGCCTTTATTTATTTATTTATTTATTT
>JAESVK010000154.1:395581-440898 GCA_017140935.1 Hamamelis virginiana | reverse complement strand
CACAAACCAACCTCCTACTGCCCCAATTTTCCGGTACTCCAAACACCTCTTAAATATGATCTAACTGCATGAGCATTCTCAACGCTTAAAACGAAAAGGCCCAGTCAAATGGTAAAAATCCTACCTTATTAAAGGTAAACTATGGGATTTTAATTTTTTTTTTTTTTTTTTTAAAAGCATAAGGTATCCTTGGCGTATTCTTTTTAAAATTTGGGTCCAATCTAATCCTAGGAATAGGTGAGATCATATGCAAACCCCGAATTGAGAAGTGATTGACTTTTTCAGCTTAATTTTCATTCGCGTGAGGTCATAATCTTTCTAAGTCGTAGGGCTAGCCTAGTGGTGAGGGCGTAAGGGGATTAAGGGTTAAGATTAGGTTAGGTTAGGTCAAGGGATTGAATCTCCTCTAATGTAACAAAAAAAAAAAGAAAGAAGAGGTCATGATCTCTCTTGCATTTGCACATTCTTTTTCCAAGTCTAATTTGATTGAGAGAATACGCTAACATGATCCAAACATGGGCCAATTTACCTTATCCAGAGATATCTGCTATTGGGAAACGGGCCCATCTCTCTCTCTCTCTCTCTGGAAAAAAAAGTAAAGAACTAAAACCAACTTCCAAAACTACCAAAATTTCAGTGGCTGGCCGAGACCTCTCAGAATGACTTCTCTTCTCTTTCTTCAACCTCTCTCCAATCTTTCTTCCTCTCGTTCCCTACTCTTTCACCAAAATCCCCACCACATCCCTTCTCCAACCCCTCTTAAATCTCCCTATAACAAGAAATCCCTCCAATTCAGACCTCTAACAGTCTCATTTGCTCTCACTGAATCAGACTCTCCCAAATCCCTAAACCCTGACCCTCAACCCCTCCTTCAAGAAATTGCTGTAATCATCCGATTTTTTCATAATTTTAATTCTAAATTTGATATTTATGTTATGGGTTTTGTTTATATTAGCGATTTCGCTGCCATGAATTTTGTATTTTTGTCAAATTTTTGTTGTTGTTGCAGGATTGTTTTGTTCTTCCCGCGGATTACTTTGCCCAGCTGCCGAGCGACCTTCGTTTAGATGTAAGCTGAATTTGTACTTGTTTTGAAGTTCAATTTTGTATTGTAATTTGTTTGATATATATATGTATACTTGGTTTTTGAGTTGAGAGAGTTTGGGGAAATGTTGTTTTGAATATGTGTGAAGCTCAATGATGCGGCTTTTGATCTTTCGAATGGACCCGTTATCGATGAGGTTAGTTACTGTTACAGTCTTTTTCATTGCTCTGTCAGTTTTTTTTTTTTAGTTAACACATGCGGACAATTTCTCCAACACCATATGATGACAATTTTAGCACTTTGTGTATCTTTGGTAGTAAATCAATTGACTCAATGTTGGCTAATTGATTACTAATGGGGGCATGCACCATGATTAAAGGAAGCACTCAGTTGGAGTCGTGCCTTTCTTCTACATCTATTCTTTTGCTACCCAATTGTGCCATGTCTATCTATCCACCAGCTCCTGTAGATCGTTTATTATTCTTGATTAACTTTCTTCCCTGGGATAATTTGATGAGATCCCTAGATTTGTTCATTATATTAGACTTGGATATTTGCATGCATAGTTCTTATTTATTTGTCTATATGATTCTCTATTATTGAATTGAAGAAAATGTAATTCATTGATGAAATCTAATACCTAGACTCTTATTTCTTTGGATTATTCTTTTCAGTGTGGTCAAGAACTGGGACAAATACTGTTAAACCTATCTAGAGCATGGGAGCTAGGTGACACATCAACTTCCTGTACTTTAGCAAGCAAACTCCCTTTGCTAGAAAGCTCTTTGACAAACAATGCCAAGTCAGGCAAGATTGAAAGCTGATGTGATTGATGCTTGCTTTAATTTCTTAGGCATGTCTTTTGAATCCTGTTTCCATTCTTTTTGATGTTTTAGCATTGGGTAAGCGCTTGGTAGCTGCTGGAAGGAGGTTCCAATCCATGGGACAGTATGGTCAAGGTGAACCACAGAGGGTATCTCACATAACTGGAAAGCTATCATAATTATAATGCTTTATAAAAATCCATTTTTCCAAAATATATTAAAGTGCAAGGGACTCGTTCATTTTTCCTTGCACTACAGTACCTCCAGGACATAGTCTATTCTCACAAATTCTTGCTTTAAATTCTAAACTCGCTCACAATAGTTGTTATGGCCCCAAAAAAGCAATCAAATTTAACATATCATTAAATATGTTAAGATTCTAAATACTTGATCCCACTATATCTCTTTGTAATTCTATGAACAGTGGTAGTGTTAGCAGATAAAAACTTGCGGTTGTTTCCTCTTATTTTGATGGACTGTTAACTTGAGGTATTGTACTAGCATGCCAAATTTTCTGGTTTCCTAACTGTAGACATAAGTCGAAGTATGCAATGATTTACAAGTTAGTTACTTACCATCTGCTTCTGGATGAATGAATATCCATCATTTGCACTAAATTTTGGAAGTTGTAAATTTCATTTTCCTGCTCCCTGTAGCCTCTGTTTGGAACTCAAAAAGAGCAAGGAAAAGAAAAAATGAAACGTTTGAAAATGCTTCAGAGAGGAATCCATCTTAATACAATTTTTAGCATTTTCCTTTCCTTTCCTTTCCTTTCCTTTCCTTTGTTGTTTCTGAGATCAAAACACAACTGTAAGGATTGAAGGATTTCTCCATATTACCAAGTGTTTTTAGCTTGTGCAAGTCACCAGATACTTCTTGCCAGACCCTTTTTCTTCCATTTCAAAAAGTGACATTGGTACTTTATTTATTTAGTTATTTATATTTTGAACACTTTCACAAAAATAAGGGGGGCCTTGACGGGGTGGGGTGTTGATTTGGGGACATATTGATGTGTAGCCAAGTGAAATATGCCTCAAATTGAGCAAACTATATTTTAAAGGTTTAATGAGTAAATTTTCCCCCTTTCACATGTAATATAACTTCCAGTTAACAGTTAACGTATCCCTAAAGCAGCAGTTTTGTTGAATGCTTTCAATCATTATAGATCGCCAAAGCAATGATTACAACTGGAAAGCTTCTGTCTGCACATTCAGTTTCTACAGCATCTGATGAACAACCAAAAGAGGAAGCTAGGATGTTTAAGGTGGGTAACAACTCTTCACTTGTCATGGAAGTTTCATGCGGTTGCATTTAAAAAGTGACTTCAAATAACTAATGTTGTCACCAAGTGCAGTTTGGAGAACTTCAGGTTGAACTAACATCAAATAAAGCCAACATTGGGGCTGCAATTGGTTTTGTGTTTGGGTAATTATCCCATCTGGACTGTGAGTTCTCTTTTGCTACTTTCATTTACAACAAAGATGCCTTACAGCAAAATAATTTTTAATTCTATCCAAAATTTGAATGCAGGATTCTTTCATGGGAACTAAGTCAGGGCATCCAAAGCATACCAGAGAGCTCATTGCAGTATGCAAATGACAACGCTTTGATGCTGGCCAAGGTGCTTGAATGTCTTCGATTCTTATCTGATTTTGTTCCTTCTTATTAGCTACTACACACGCTAAAACTTAAAAACAAATTGGATGCAGTCTTTAAGAGGAGCTCTGCTTGCAATCTGCTATTCATCAACTATCTTATCCGCTGTTACTTCGGTAGGACTTGTCTTACTTGGAACACAACTTAAGTCAGAGGGAAAGTGAACTTCTAGGTGCTATCCTTGCCTCCATTTTTCTTGTAAATGTTCATTCACACTACTTCAGTGTATGAGTTCCAATAACAGGGATGATGTTATAAATCTGTGATCAGTTTGTAAATACTATACCAGATGGACAATTTATTCAATACAATCATATGAATGTTTTTACATTTCCTTCAATGTTGTATGTTGTAAGATAGTTCTATCCAGGAATAAACCATAATTATAATAAAACCTTCAGCCTTGTACAGTGGAGAGGGTTGATTTAAGAATTGTATTAGGACTGCCTTTCACAGGATAGAAATGAGAAGGAACAACCGAATCAAAGTGACTTAGCTCTCTGTTGAGTTTATATATCAAATATCCATGTCACAGTAACATATTTCAGAGGCAATATACATACAATACATACATACATATATGTATGTATTGAAAACTATCTTTTAAGAGAAAAGAACAATCTCTTATTCAAAAAGTGTATTCAATATGATTACAAACCTAGAATTTATAGAGAAGCTATTACATAATTATAGAAGGTCAACTCTACAAAATATAGCAACCTAAGAAACATAGAAACTCTTAATACATGGAAACTAATAAATTATGGAAAGTAAAATATACCCAAATATTATGTACAACTCACACCCCCCCTCAAAATCATGATGCTAGCGCAGAGAGCATCGAGAGTTTGTCAAGTAAGAAACGAAACCGAGTAGATGTGTGAGTCTTAGTAAAGAAATCGGCCAGCTGGAGAGCGGAGGAAACATGAAAAAGCTTAATAGTCCCAGCTTGAACATGCTGACGGATAAAATGACAGTCGATCTCAATATGTTTGGTACGCTCATGAAAGACTGTGTTGTGGGCAATTTGAATGGCACTCTGGCTATCACAATAGAGAGGGGTAGAAGGAGAGACAGAGACACCCAAGTCAGAAAGCAACCATCGAAGCCATATCACCTCAGCGGTGACTTGAGCCATAGCACGATATTCAGCCTCGGTAGTAGAATGAGCAACAACAGTCTACTTCTTGCTCTTCCAGGAGATAAGAGAATCACCAAGAAAGATAAAGAAGCCAGAAGTGGATTTGCGATCATTAACATCACCAGCCCAATCAGAATCAGCATAAGCTCTCAACTCAAGTGTAGAAGAAGACGATAAGTGCAAACTCTGAAAGATAGTGCCACGGATATAGCGAAGAACGCGTATGAGAGCACCCCAATGAGTAGAACGAGGAGCAGAAACAAACTGACTGAGAATATGTACTGCATAAGCAATGTCAAGTCGAGTCACAATGAGGTAGACTAAACTACCAATAAGCTCCCTATAAGGGGTAGGATCATCCAAAGCACACCATCAGAAGTAGAGAATTTGGCATTCAACTCCATAGGAGTATCCACAAACTTAGAATCAGTTAATTGAGTACGATGAATCAACTCATTAGCATACTTAGCCTGTGAGAGCAAATAACCAGAAGGAGAGGATGCAACTTCAATGCCCAAAAAATAACGAAGGGGTCCTAAGTCTTTCATCTCAAATTCAGCAAAAAGATGACGTTTAACCTCATCGATAGCAGAAATATCAGAACCAGCAATGATCATATCATCCACATACAGAAGAATAACAACCAGACCAGTAGAAGTATGACGAATAAACAAGGCAGAATCATAAGTACTCGGAGTGAAGCCGATTTGAGAGATAGTGGTCTGAAAACGATCATACCAAGCACGCGGAGACTGCTTGAGACCATAAAGAGCTCGACGAAGACGACACACCAGTCCGGATGTATGAGGAAGACCAGGGGGAGGACGCATATACACTTCCTCGGACAAAAACCCATTAAGAAAATCATTTTTCACATCAAGCTGAAAAATAGGCCAATGACGAACAGCGGCCACAGAAATCAGAGTACGAACAGTAGTCATTTTGGCAACAGGGGCAAAGGTTTCCTCATAGTCAACACCATACTCTTGAAAAAAACCTTTAGCAACTAACCGAGCTTTGTATCTCTCTAAAGAGCCATCAGAATTTGTCTTGACCTTATATACCCATTTACATCCAACAAGATTTTTATCTACAGGTAACGGAACCAAATCCTAAGTACCAGTCTTATGTAGAGCATCCAATTCAATTTGCATAACATCAATCCAATTAGGATCAGAACAGGCTTTCTTATAGGATCGAGGCTCAAAATAAGAATGTACAGAAATGAGAAAACTCCGAAAAGAGAGGGAATAACAAGTATTAGAAAAACCAAATCTTACCGGAGGGCGACGAAGGCGGGAGGATCGGCGTGTGGGCGGATCATCAGTATCCAAGTCAGCGGTTGGTAGGACATCAGAAAGGGCGTCGAACGAGAGAGGAGGAGGATAAGAAGTCCGACGAGAATAAACTAAGGGAAAAGAAGGAAAGTCAGAATGTGAAGCATTAAACGAAACAGGAGGAACAGTAGAAAAATCCAAATCAGAGATATACTCATCTAGAGGAACAGAGGAAGGAAAGGGATCAATAGAGACAAGATCTTCTTTACTAATAGGAACTATGCGAGGAGGAATAGAAAAGAAAGGAACACGTTCAAAAAATGCAACATGACGAGAGACATACAATTTTTTAGAAAGAGGATCATAGCAACGGAAACCTTTCTGAAAGGAACTATAACCTAAGAAGACACATAAGACAGAACGAGCGCTAAGTTTAGTACGAGCTCGTTTAGGAAGAAGAACAAAACAAGTACATCCAAACACCCTAAGAAGAGAATAATTTGGAGTTTGACAAAAGAGTTTTTCATAGGGAGACAAACCAGAAAGAAGAGGAGTAGGTATACGATTAATGAGATAGACAGCAGTGAAAACAGCTTCACCCCAGAAGACAGAGGGAACAGAAGAAGAAATAATAAGAGAACGAGCGGTGTCAAGAATGTGGTGATGTTTCCACTCAGCAACACCATTTTGTGCAGGAGTATCAGCACAAGAAGACTGATGAGAAATGCCCATGTTAAGAAGAAAATCAGTAAATTCTGTTAAAAAATATTCACCCCCCAAGTCAGAACGAAGAACTTTAATAGTCGTGGAAAAATGATTTTGAATCATATAGTGAAATTCTCTAAAAATGCGAAAAAAATCAGATTTATGAGACATGAGATAAACCCAACAGAATTTACTATAATCATCAATAAAGGAAACATAATAAGAAGAACCACCCTTAGTAATAACCGGGGAAGGACCCCACACATCAGTATGAATAAGAGCAAATGGTGAATCAGAAATAGACATACTTTGATTAAATGGCAAAGCCTTCATTTTTGCAAGTTTACACTCACTACAATCTCGAATATCATCAATAGGGACTTTGCCTAAATGACCAGACTTAACAAGACTTTCTAAACGAGCACTAGACACATGACCTAACCTAGCATGCCATAGATAAAAAGGAGAGGACTTATTGGTAAGAGAAAATGAAGATAAAGCAGAAGAAAAACTGGACTCGGGAATCTGAAGAGAATCCACCGCATATAAGTCACAATTTCTATGCCCTATCCCAATCTGCTTCTTGGATACTTTATCCTGCACAACACAAGTCAAAGAAGAAAAGATAACATCAAAACCAGAATCAGATAACTGACTTATAGAAAGCAAATTAACTGACAAGTGAGGAACAAAAAACGCATTAGGAATAGAGAGAGAGGAGCTAGAAGAAGGAAGGACAGAGCCTATATATTTAACATGCATGTGAGATCCATTTGCAGTAGCTATGGTAATAGGAGAAGATGGAGGGACACAATTTTTAAGAAGAGATAGGTTTGGAGTCATATGATGAGAGGCACCAGAATCAAATATCCAAGTGGTGGAAGAAATACCTGAAGAATCAAAATTACTCAAACCTGAGTGCAGAGTAGACATAGCAGAAGCCTGTGACTGAGTTTGAGATGCGAGCCAATCCTGAAACTGCTGAAATTGGTCAAACATGGATGGTGTTGGGCTAACAATGGGTGGAGCAGCAAGAGCAGCTCGAGGGCGTGACTGAAATTGAGATGGGCGCGGAGCAACTAGTTTAGGGCAAGCATATTTCTAATGCCCTTTTTGGTGACAAAAACTGCATTCATCAGTAGCCACACGAGGTTTTGGTTTGCCAGTAACCTTGATGATAGGACCAGGTGGTGTAGGAAGTAACGGTGCTCGTGAAGCAGCAACAAACACAGAAGCATATGAAGAACTAGGTTGACACAACTTGAGACGAGTCTCCTCAGCAATGAGCTCTCGAACTGTTGCGGTGAGAGAAGGGAGAGGTACCCGGTGCATAATAGCCCCTCGAAGGGGTTCAAACTGTTCCCGAAGAGCCATCAAGAATTGAGTGAGGCGCTGACGATCCCTCTTTTGGATATAGCTATCCAGACTTAGCAAGTCAGACGGATCCATGAGGGCCAACTGATCCCAAAAGTTAGTCATCTCAGTGTAGAATGCTTGAATAGATTTCGCACCCTGTTTGGCAGTCCGAATATGACCTTCGATTTCATATTCTCGAACATAATTGGATTCCAGATAGAGGTCGTGAAGATATTCCCAAACCAAATGAGCAGAATCAAACTTCGAAAAATTTTGACCAATACTTGGTTCCACCGAATTGTGGAGCCAAGTAAGAACCTGAGCATTTTTCATCTTCCATTTGGCTAGATTCGAAACATATCCATTAACTTTAGGATCCATAGGTTTTGGATTAGTCTTGTCAATGTACCCCCATCATCCACGACCAAGAAGAAAATTTTCCATAACGTTGGCCCAATATGAGTAATTAGTCTCATTCAAACGGATGCTAATTGTATGAATTTTCTCGTCGGCCATGTTTAACCAAGGGAAATAGAAATTCAAAAAAAAAAAAAAAATACAAATCAAGCTTAACCAAGAGAAGAGGAAGACGAAATAAAAAAAAAATATTGTAGCGGGGGTACTGTAGCGGAACTGTAGCAGTACTGTTGCGACACTGTAACTGCGGCACTGTTGCGGCACTGTAACGGCGGCACTGTAGCGGCACTGTAGCAAAGAGGGAAAGAAAAAGGCACCAACAAAGAGAGAAAGAAGAAGGCAACAAAGAGAGAAAGAAGAAGCAATAGCCCTAGGGCCCTGATACCATGAAAACTATCTTTTAAGAGAAAAGAACAATCTTTTATTCAAAAAGTGTATTCAATATGATTACAAACCTAGAATTTATAAAGAAGCTATTACATAATTATAGAAGGTCAACTCTACAAAATATAGCAACCTAAGAAACATAGAAACTCTTAATACATGGAAACTAATAAATTATGGAAAGTAAAATATAGCCAAATATTATGTACAGCTCACATGTATATCCACACAATATACATACATTCATACATACATACATACATATATATACAGAAATGGAGTCCCGTTCCTATGAGGACTTCCTTCTATGAGGACTTGGCCTTTGGCCAATGTAAAATGGGTATTTTGAAAAAACTGACAGTTGGATTTAATATTCTTCCTATGTATAACAGGCATGCCAAAAATTACAGTGATTGGACCATTAGTTTCTCAGATATGTCATTGAGAAAAACTGTGAGTTTTCAGCGGTCAAAGGTATTTAATCCAACGGTCGGTTTTTCAAACTATGCATCCCACAATTTTCTATTAGCTTCATGCTCAACATATGCTTACTGGATCGGGACTCAAAACACACACACACACGAACGTCCTCATATGTCACAATCAGGGCTGGCCCTGGGATTTGGGTGGCCCTAAGCGAGTTCCTAGAATGAGGCCCTTCTACATTTTGACATATAAAAAAAAAATTGCATACCTTAGTTTCTCTTAGGCTAAAACTTACATCCATACTACAACAAGCAATTCACAAAAGTATTTTCATTTGGCTCACCCAGAACCTCCTATCACCATTCACTAATACACATATATCAAACAAATATCAATTGAACCAATTGGACTGTCCAACTTGCTAATGGTTTTGCGGACCACTTGTTCATCTCATCCAAGAAATTTTAAATTATCAAAATTTTACTGCCAGGAAATACGTCTATTTTCAGGAACTTTCTGCAAGTTAATCACAAAGAGGGAGAATGAAAATGAAGGAGGAATAGAAATATAGAATTGTCCATTTTGTTAATAACTAACTTTTCTAAACCAGTAAACCACCATTCATGAATGTTTCTAGCTAGACAAAATTGGTAAGGAGCTGAGAGTGGCTTAAATTACAAAAAAAATTTGGGTATTCAAACTTCAAAATAGTCCAACTATATCACCAAAGAAGAAAAAATAAAACAGTCAAAGTAATTTAGTTAATAACAAATTGACAACAAATAAGAGAACTCAAAGAAGCATTAAAAAAAGGGTATGTTTAATTGGCCGGTCCCATTTTCAAAAATTGTTCTTTGTAAAAATGGAGAAAAACATTAGTACCTTACGGAGTATTATATATAAAAATGGAGAAAAGGGCCTCTCTTTCTTCACGAAGTCTCTATTTCCACTCGGCACTCGAATCCATCTTTCTCCCTGCACAAATTATTCAAGCTTAATGATCTTCACCATTGAGTGAGGAGGAGCGGAAGTGGTCTGCCCGATGCTTCAATCGCTGAATCCTGAGGGGTGATTTTGCCCTAGGGCTAGAGAGATTGAGAGAGAGAGAGAGAGAGAGATATGATGGAATGGGCTGGGGGATGCTTCGGGGTTGAGTAGTTGGTTTGAATTTTTTTTTTTCATTTGCCTAGACTGCTTCAAACTTGAGTTACTTGAGTATAGGGCCTCAAGCCTTAAACAAAATTTTGGGCCCTTCTTAAATGTAGGCCTCAAACTTTTGTTTGATGTTGCAAATATGAAGGGCTGACACTGGTCACAATAACATATTTCAGAGGCAGGTGTGGAACAATATACATGCATACATACTGTCAAAGCATTTCACGGACTGTATTTTGAAAATCGATTATCGGATCACTATGATTTTTTGCAAACATGACATTCATAAGAAGATTATCTAATTCAATCAGTCAGTTTTTCGAAATATTATTCTTATGTCTTCAAGAAAGGACGTCCTTACGATAACTAGCGTAAGAATATCTTGACAAGATCGCTTCTATATATACACATATACGGACTGTCCTCATAAAAAAAATTACTATATATCAGAAATGTGCCATACCATAATGTCTAATATTTGAAGTTGCTTTGGTAACGCTCAGAGTTAACAACACGTCAACACGTGAGAGATGGAATTTAGGTGAAGAAATTATGATTTATGTAGTCATTTGTTGTAAAAACAGGACCAGAATTAACCTTTAGCCGCCGGCATTTCAAAATCTGGGAATGCATCACCTGGGATTAAATAAGATAAGAGGCGATGGGTGGCCTTTGCAAGTTGGATGTGTATGATGGAAGAAGACAAGACGCGGCGACTGGAACATGCATCGACCCTTTGGACTTTATGGAGTTTTTTGAGCATATAAAAATGAAGATTCTTCAGCTGCTGAAAGGCCATCCACCAACATTGTTGTCACAATCTGATGAGCACAAACCTCCTCCCTTATTTTAATAATCATGTTTTAATATTATTACTACTTGTTATTGTTCTGACTTCTCATACCATCCCTCTCTCTCTCTCTCTCTCTCTTAAATTGACTAAGAGATCGAAAGATTTGGTGGTTTGAGTGACTGAAAACTTCATCGAGAGGCCATGTTTACATTAATAAATTTTCATTTTACTTAGGGTGTGTTTGGATGTTCTTTGAAAATGAAGTCATTTTAATTAACTTGTTTTGCATCACATATAATTATTAATCAAATGAGGTGATCGACTTAATTTGGTTTTTCATATATAGTATATCTGAAATAAGCCCATTTGATATATGCATGTACTAATGAACTACTTTCAAGTTTAGTCCATTCTCCATTATTAGGGTATTTTGTACCTCAAAATGATTCCGTCTTCGATCAAGGGAATTAACCCTAATCGATGCTTAAATGTCCATCATTAGCAATGATATGTCATTAATTGTTTTTCATAATAGTAGAAATTTAATCTTTATATAGTAGAAATTTGCAAGTTGGTGATTTAATATAATGAACAAGTATGCTTCTTTGGGAAAAAGCAATTCTGTGCCACACAATTCAATTCAAACACCTTAATTAGGACCCACCCATAATTAATAAATAAACAAAACAAACAGTAAAATACATAAGCAAACAACTAGATAATTAATTAAAGGAAAATATCCAGTTTGATTCATGGATCTCTATATCTGGTAAAGCCTGATGAAACTGTTATTTAAAATATGGAATCCCATTTACTATTTTCATATAATGCAAGTAATTATATATATATGATTGCTGATAGATTCTTCTTGTGAGGTGTGTCACTATTAATATTAATAATACTCTAATCAAACCACAGATTCCTGTTTCCTGCATCTTGTAGACTTGCAGATATTTTTAATTTTTAATTTTTAATTTTTTGTGGGTTAAGCAGCTGCAGTATTATATACTGCAAGTTGACAATTGATCGATTGAGACTTTAAAAAAAAAATAAAAAATTTAACATCTTAATTAATTACAAGTGATGATTCAAGGTTAAAAACTCATACACTAAATATTTTGCTGTTATTTATGTCATTAATTATATTTTTGTTGTTAAACATTTAGAAAAAGAAATTAATTAAATAGACAAATAAATACTCGCTCCGTCCTATAAAGATAGACATTCTTTCATTTTTTGGCTGTCCTAAAATGATAGTCCATTTTGAAAATTCAAATTATATTTCTTTTAATTTTCCCACATTATCCTTTCTTATTCCAAGAATGCCTTGACATGACACTAAATGCAATTATAGAAAAAGGGTAATTTTAGAAATAAAAGATAAAAAAAAATCACAAATCAATACATTAATGAGTTTTCTTAATAAGCGTATTTTTTAAAATAGTTCTATTTTTGTGGGACGGAGAGAGTAGGTATTTTCATTGCCTTTCAAAGCCCCTTTCTTTGAATTTTATATACATTTTTTTTTCTTTGGTACCAAGTAAGAAAATAATTAAAAATCTACATATATCCCTAAATTACGTATATAATATTGATGGAAAGCTTTTAAGAAGAAATAACAAAAATTTGGACCACTTTTCCTAACCATGATGGAGTTAGCATGAATCTTAAAATATTAATTAATATCTAGACTAATTATTATAATCATGGTAATTATGTAAGGACACATAAGGATTTGTTTATAATTTAGAGACTTGTTAATAGATGTAGACTAATAATCTAAATTACAATAGTCGTTGATCACCATCATTGACAATCATCAACGTGAATAACGCTAGAAAACCTACTAGTATATACTATGCAAACTTCTCTAATACTATTAAGTGAGTATCAATGTGTTTTAATGTACTTGAATTCGAGAACTTTTACTTGAAATTGAGGATATATGCATGCCGGCTAGTAGGTTAACAATTTTTTTTTTCTCGAAACACTTGAAAAACGTTTGTTCTTTGAAAAGGACAATGATGTTTCATGATATATAGAAGATAGTTAGAGATCAATAAGTAGGAATTGAGAAGCTTCGATCCATTTTTTGAAAAAATTATTCGGTAGAAGTTTCATTCATTGATTGATAACTCAACATGATCGATGTCAAATATAACTCTAACAATATAATATAGTATTAATTATAAATAGAACTGTTCACTACATGACTTGTGAACAACTTTCACTACATGTGAATAACTTTCACTACATGAACAATTATAAGAAGAATTGTTCGTCACATGACTTATGAACAACTTTCACTTAATAATCTCTCATCGATCTTTTAGTACCATTTAGCGGATTTATATAAATGAGCATTAAAAGTATCCAATTCTTCAAAATGAGCATGCTTTTTTCACTTTTCACAAAGTCTATTTAGTTCAAAATGAACATAGCCAAAATGATCAAACCCAGCAATTTCAAATTATTAAAAAATGGTACTGACGTGGCAACATTTTATTGCTCACTAAAGATATTGGTAGGTGACTCATTGCAGAGGATCTTAGCATGCATATTTTCAAGTCTTCTCATTTTGTCCTACACTCTCACCCCATCCCCTCCCTTGTTCTTTCTTCTTCTATATAAGGAAGCCCAACAGACTGTTTTTTCTTCCAAAACTCTCTCTCTCCCCTCCAGCCATGGATTCTCTCTCCTGCACACCTTCAGACCTCCTCCCTCTCCTAGGCGCCACCACAAACGCAACAGCCGCAGCCACCTACCTCTGTGCCCGCTTCAATACAATCTCCAACAAACTCTCCGACACTACTAACGCTGTTGACAACACGTACCTCCTCTTCTCCGCTTACCTCGTATTCGCCATGCAGCTTGGCTTCGCCATGCTCTGCGCCGGTTCTGTCCGAGCCAAGAACACCATGAACATTATGCTCACCAACGTACTCGACGCTGCCGCCGGCGGCCTCTCCTACTACCTCTTTGGCTTCGCTTTTGCCTTCGGCGCGCCGTCTAATGGCTTCATTGGCCGCCACTTTTTCGGCTTGAAAGAGTTTCCGTCGCCGGATTTTGACTACAGCTTTTTCCTTTATCAATGGGCTTTTGCTATAGCCGCCGCCGGTATCACCAGCGGCTCAATAGCCGAGCGAACTCAGTTTGTGGCTTACCTTATTTACTCTTCTTTCTTAACGGGTTTTGTTTACCCGGTTGTGTCTCACTGGTTCTGGTCTGGCGATGGATGGGCCAGCGCGACCCGATCTAGCAATCTCTTATTTGGGTCTGGTGCCATTGACTTTGCCGGGTCGGGTGTTGTTCATATGGTTGGTGGCGTGGCTGGCTTATGGGGTGCTCTCATTGAAGGCCCGAGAATTGGCCGCTTTGAGAAGTCGGGTCGGTCCGTGGCCTTACGTGGTCACAGTGCGTCTCTTGTGGTTCTCGGGTCATTCTTGTTGTGGTTCGGGTGGTACGGGTTTAACCCTGGTTCGTTTCTTACTATAGCGAAAAGTTATGGTGATGGGGGTACTTATTATGGACAATGGAGTGCCGTTGGGAGGACAGCTGTCACGACCACATTGGCTGGGTGCACAGCTGCGCTTACTACCTTGTTTAGCAAACGTTTAATGGTTGGTCATTGGATTGTTACAGACGTTTGTAACGGTCTGCTGGCGGGTTTTGCTGCAATCACCTCCGGGTGCTCAGTGGTAGAACCGTGGGCTGCAATCGTGTGTGGGTTTGTGGCTGCATGGGTTTTAATTGGGTGCAACATGCTCGCAGAGAAATTAGAATATGACGACCCACTAGAGGCAGCTCAACTACACGGTGGGTGCGGCGTGTGGGGGATCCTATTCACTGGATTGTTTGCAAAGAAAGCCTATGTCGACGAGGTGTATTCAGGTCAGCCGGGGCGGCCGCACGGATTGTTCATGGGTGGCGGTGGGAAGCTCTTGGCCGCTCAGATCATCGAGATACTGGTGATAGCTGGGTGGGTCACGGCAACAATGGGCCCACTGTTTTATGGGCTTCATAAGTTGAAGTTATTGCGGATCTCGAGTCATGATGAGATGGCGGGGATGGATCTAACGAGTCACGGTGGATTTGCTTATATGTACCATGATGGAGATGATCCCTCCCACAAGGATGGGTTTATGTTAAGTAGGGTAGAGCCTAGTAATACAAGCCCAACAACCAATCAGAATTCTCCATCATCAGCCGTGTGATCAGATTTGCATGAGACTTTGATGAGAAATGCGTGATCCCACGCACCAATAGTAGGGAGATTGGTTGAGTAGGTCCCATTAGAGAGTGATATTTACCTGTTCTCTCTCTTCCCAAAAAATAAAAAATAGAGATGGTGAAGACAGTGGGTGTATTTTGTTTTTTTGGAGAGGTTGTGATTGGATCTTGGGAAAGTGTGAGAAAAGAAAAGAAAAATATACTAAAAATGGTACTATAATAAGTTTCTTTTTTTTAAATTTTCATTTTCTTTTCTATCCCTTACTCCAAGCTTATCTCGAACCTAATATCTTAATAACGGACATGCATAATTGACGAGTTGCACCAAGCCTACCTTGATATAAAAAAGAATGTTGTGATATTTGGTTATCACTTTTCTCAAACTATCCAAAGTATAGAATCAATTCTCAAGTTGGACCATACTAAATCTTCATTCATTAAAAGAGAATCAATGCTCATAGTCTCATGGAGTTCTCATCATGCTATCCTTTATCTAAAGAGATCCCACAAATTAAAGGTCATCAAATTATGGGATTTAAATTTGTGTCACCAAGCATGAATTAATGAAGTAGGACCTGAAAAATACCCCTTTCCCATTTATTTTAGGACATACAAATTAATATTTCCTTTTCTATTTTATTTCTCACTAAAATCCTTCTCATATGTTTTCTTTTATTTACAATAAGAGATAAAAAAAAAAAAAAAAAATAGCAAAAGTATGAGAGAAAATTCAGTCACTTTTTCAAAATATTCTTAAAATTCAACCATTTCATATATTTTATTATACCTGTAATAAAACATGAGAAACAATTTTTTGCCAAAAATCAATTGAAATTTTGGGGAAGTTTACTAGTTCATGAAATTTATAGTTATTGTTGAAAGATTTGTCCCACATCGGTCTCTCACACCACCCAAGCCAGGTTAATAAGTTCTAGAGACCCTCCATTTGATAACTTAAGCTATTTAGTTGGATCATGGTTTCTAACATAGTATCAGAGCTAGGTTTTGGGTGGACTCATATTTTCCATTCCCTTCACTCGTGTATCACTGCCCGGGACCCTCTTCACCATGAATCCATCGGTCACCAATTCTTAGGCTCGGGATTTGTCCACTAGCGTACAACCCGGACTGTATGCGGTATCTATCCTATGTCTCAATGCTACCAAATTTCTGGCTCAAAGTTTCATCGCTCGCGTACATCCGGGCTGTACGCGAGGGTGGGTGTTGAAAGATTTGTCCTACATCGGTTTGTCACACTACCCAAACCTGGTTAATAATCATCAAAGTTTTTTCACAAAAGAAATTTGACAAGAAAAAAAGAAGACATAAAAAAAAAAATTGAAAATCCAGAAATGAAAAATCATGAAATTGGTTGGATGGTCTAGCCCCAAGGAGAAAGATAAGAGAAGTACGAATCCATGGCCATGAGTCTTGAAACTTGACCTTTGTTTTGCTGTACATGCATGAGCCATAAAAATGTGCACAAATAATGCACAATGGATCTCATTCATACAAATGTAGAGACTTATCTTTTAGAAAGCATTGATTCCCACATTCATACATAAACTACTTTCCTAACAGTCAAAGAAATAAATATGCAATTTGGGCTGCCTTCTAATGTTTGTTGATGAGAATTCAGAATAATGAGTGATCAATGTCTAGCTTATGACCAATGTCCAACTTTGGCTGCTGTATTTGTATCTATTATATGTGTGTACATGTGTGTGTGTCTATATATATATATATATATCTATATATATATATAATTACCTCCTAACAGTCAGAACTAAATTTGCAATTTGGGCTGTTTGTTGATGAGAATAATTCAGAAAAATGAGTGATGTCAAGCTTATGACCAATGTCCAACTTAGGCTGCTGTATATATATATATATATATATTATTGATATTTTTGGAATTTTGAACACAACCCAGCATCTTAACCCATAGGTAAAGCCTACCCTACCCTAACATTTAATTTTGAGATTGTGGGGTCGAAGACTTAAACCGCTTATCGGCCTTACTGCAAGAAGAGAGATTAATATTTAAAATTGCTTACAAATGAGTTCTCTTTTAAAATTTTGAATCTTTTTTCTTCCATTTTTATTAATATTATTGAAATAGAAGGTTACCTTTGTTTGAGAATACTGTTCCATGTAACAGGACAGGGGATCCCACAAAGTGCAATGGATTAGATGGAGGTTGATGGTCTTTGCCCAATGCCCATAACAACCCCACCACCCCACATGGTGTTTTTATTTTTATTTTATTTTATTTAAAGCTGAACACCAGACAGCAGTCACACTGGAATTTATGCCAAGCCAGCCCATGGTGCCACATGCAAGATAAGATTTGTTCAATGATAGTAGCATTAAAGATTTAAGACCTACCAATGGGTCTTTGAAATATCTAACTAGCTTGGTGTTATATTAGAGATGATTAACGGGTCGGGTTTCAATTGGATACAAATTGGATCAAATGGAAGAAGGAACATAGATTTCAAGCTTGCAAATGAGTATGGGAGGTTTTAGTTCTCCAAAAAAGAGTGTAAGAAATAAGATTATTAGGCTTTCCATAATATTGTCATTGAATTGGTGGCATCCATGCCACCAATTCAATGACAATTATCCATCATAGCAATGGACCATGAGACCCAGTTTATCCTTATTAGACAGCTATTATGAGACTAGCTAAGATGGATCGATGTCGTCCTCGTCGACCGGTCGACATCGTCCTTGTTGTCTTCTTAGTTCTTATTTGAACTGAAAGTTGAGCTTCTAAGTTCAACTATTGGGGATAGGATCTCGGGGGTTATTAGAGTTCAATGGGTAATCTATAAATATTGAGTAAATGTGTCC
This sequence comes from Hamamelis virginiana, assembly GCA_017140935.1. NCBI lineage: Eukaryota > Viridiplantae > Streptophyta > Magnoliopsida > Saxifragales > Hamamelidaceae > Hamamelis > Hamamelis virginiana. The sequence goes on along the minus strand of JAESVK010000154.1, from coordinate 422,633 downwards.
CTACTAACATGTCCATATAGCTAGGATGTTTTGGTGTTCTTATGTTCCTTAAGAATTGTAGGTACGTTCCTAGCACTTCTAGTTCTGTGGCCCGAGTAGTGCAATACAAATCAGTGATGTGACCAAATTTTCTCTCCCTTTCCTTTCTTTTGGGCCTTGTTTTTTGGTTGGTTTTTTTCTAGGAAAATCCTTTTCAAACTAAGATCCGAAATTGCCTGAATTGACAATCTTGAAGGCAAAATTTTGGCCTGTTCACTAAATAATTAGGGTTTATCTGGTTGTACCGTGAAAATTGAATGGCTCTCGTTTGTATTTCATATAGCACCAGATTTTACAACCTTTCATTTAATTAGCCTAATTTGATTGTGACCAAGGAAAAAACAAAACCTGAATTTGATCGGGAGACCTACTCGAATCCTAATTTGGTCACCTATCTGATTGGGGGGAAGCTTAGTGTAATGAAAGATGGAAGAAGATTTTTAGTCTATATATCTCCAAGTCTCACCATCTTTGGAGCCAAAACTATGATTGACATGGCTAAAAGATGCAAGAAATCGAAGGAAATTTGGCTGAATAGGAGGTTCTCCTCTCCCACCAATGGCGCAAGGTTTCCTTCAAGCTAGCTTCACACAAATGTAGTTTCAAGAAAGAAAAAAAAAAAATTGTTTTCTCTCTCTTCCACTGTATATACCAAATATAGTGGATGATTAGATTCTACCCACTCCTTATTAGAGGACAAAAAGAGGACTACGGGATGTTTAGCATTGTCCAAACTGAACCGAATCTAGCAAATTAATTTATATTAAATTAATTTATATTGAATATGCGTGCATGTAAGCAATGGATTATTTTAAGTTGGCAGTGAACCCACTTTCTAAAAGGATAATTCAATTATAGTCCAAAATCCTAACCAATGGATAATTAAAATAGATTATTTTAATGTATGTTGTCACTGCACATGTTTACTTATCCTAGCTCTTAAAGACATGTGAAAATGTTTCTATGAAATAACGTTAAAAGAATCCTGTTTCTATGAAATAACGGGTAAGATCACTACTCAATTTGCATTAGTTAACACCAACGATAACGTAATTGGTTAAAAGACCCCTACCGAAAAGATCAAATTTGAAACCTTTTACTTCTTAAGGCATAAATACCAACATCGACTATTGCACCCAACTTACGTGATTTGTTGATATGAATTGTCATGTCATTTAGAAAAAAAAAAAAAGAGTGAACTTTATTTGCTCTACACACAGCATGAAAAGTAAATCTACTCATTTTTTCTCTTTTTTATTCTAAATGAAATGATGTTGCATTCCTTTACACCAAGCCACGTGAATTAGAACATAAGTTGAAACCAAAGTGTTGGGACATACAGCAGTAATCTTTCAACAGTGTCAGGCCCAAGTTCATCATAGCCTAGTTCAGCCCCATCAAAAGTTGCAGGGCCAATTACTTAACTCATGCTCAAGAGTAAAAAGACTCGTCTTTGAAGGCCAACCCTGTAAATCACATATAAATTATACATTTGAGGAAATAATTTTCAAGTTTGAAAAAAAAATATTTCTAAAAAAAATCCTAAGTAATTACAAGGCTTCATCCCTGGGTTATATATAAACCACAGTGCTAGCAAAAAAATCCTCTTATGATGTTCTTCTATGTCTTGATGGCTTCAAAAACAGTCCGGCTTCGGATATGGTTCAAGATAAAGCATCACGAGTCTAAATTTTCTATGCCCTTGGAGCAAGAGAAGAACAAGGCAATAGAGCAGGCCTGTAAGTATGCAGAATCACAGCCACCGAGTCCACGACCCCAAGAAAGGGAACACAGCAATCAGCAGCCTCAGCAACAATGGTGTATCTCTGTTTTTCACTCTCCTACTCAGTTTACCCATCTTCTGTCGCTTTGTTGGTCCATCAGCCTTTTGAAATGGTGGCCTTCTGGGAATTTTATTGGCGCCCCCTTGCTTATCTAACTCATCCCATCCGCCAAAACTTGATGCACTTTTGTCACCCTTCTTGACTGAACCATAGTTTGATGACACCCAGGAAGGATAACTCGCTCTTTCCTTGCTAGTCTCAGTATTTTCTTCTTGATCCATCTCACTCGTTCTAATATTACTTGCAGCTCTTGTAAATGGTTTCTTCTTCGTCCTAGACCGGGGCCTGGGTTTCGGACTGTTGCCTGTCCTTCCCCACACTTTATCAATTACTAAAGAAAGGGCTGTCTGTCCGAGTGGAAGTGCTATTGCCATGAAGAAAGCATTCGGGCCATTTCCTAGCAGCATTGATATGACGATGGCTGGAAACATCCAACCAAGAGCTCTGAATACCTACAATGACTCCATAACAAAACATCTCTGATTAGTTATGGCACATTATTTGAACATATCACATAGGACATTATATTTGGAAGAAACTGTGATCAGCCAAATAAACAAAAGATCAGTTGATCAAGCAATCACTATTCACTAGTAACCAAATTTGAGATTTAAGAAATGAATTTGGCAATCCAAAATAGGCAGGACAAGTAACTCGTAATATTAATGACTAGCAAGGCACAAGCAATCTTAGAAAAGAGTCAAAAATCAAATCTATAGGATTTCATGATAGATTCGATTTGGAGCCATGTATAGCCTATCAAAGAGAAAAGAAATTGGGAGATGTTTACCAATACATTTTAAAATCGTAGTTTTTTGGTTTTAAGAAAATCTTCCTTATGGTCTTCACCTTTGTTTTAAACTCTTCAAGTTTATCAATTCACTGACTGACGACTAAATTATGAGTTGCATCCACTGTATAAAACTTGGGGGGTGGGAAGAAAAGGAGAGAATTTTTTGTTCAAACTAAAATAGGCAGGTTTAATTGTTTGATGAAATAATATATGGAAAGTGTATAAGAAAAGGCATTTTTAGAAATGTACAAAAGGGAGAGAAAACACAGGTTTATACTTGTACAACATGTGTGGGTAAAAGAAGGGGTGTGTGTTAACTACAAATCAATTATTTTTGTAAAGGAAGCCAAGACTATGAGAAAAAGCTAGGCAAGCCAAAGGGAATATATGTGTGTGTATAACTAGTTGCTAACTAATCTACAAGATTAAATAGCATATATAACATATATTTTAAGAATCGAAAACAAGTAGAAGGGAATGGGAGCTTCCATGTGCATGGAAGTGAAATAATTCTATTGTCTTCCATAGCTTTTGTAATTTCCCCAATGCTTGTTATTATGAAGATACATCCCAAGCGACTAAATATGTACTTCACATGAATTATTTTCATAATTCATTGCCTTATAACATTCATAAGTAGACAAATTTACTCAGTTTAGGGGGGGAAACATTTTTCTTAAAAATGCATCTCCACAGCTTGCAAACTTAGATTGGATGGAATGTTTTTATAGCTGAAAGATTCCAATTCTTCAACTCCAACAAATGCTGCTAAGGTCATACAATTTAGATCATCCAATACTGATTTGCATGACTCAATACATATGGTTATGACAAAGTAACAAACCACACATATCATACAAAACAAAGCAAGAATTTATAGCATCTCGGACAATACGATTGTCCCTTCGGGGATGCTTAATTAAATTAGGACAATGCATTTGGAAAAATCAGCTGAGTTCGCCATCTGTATTCAGCAAATGGGTTCATTTCTAATTATATCTATTTCAAAATTGAATGCTTAAAACATAGAATACGTTGAGGTGCTAAAAGAACTCTAATACTAAACAATCATTAAGAAGCCTACAAAATAGCTAATGGTAAGTAAATCTCAGTAAGAACACCCATCAATACCAATTACAACTAAGCCAGACAGTTGAATTAGGGCACTGTTTGGACTGCCCCATTCACAATGATGGATTTATTAACAAAATTATTTACAAAATACGTGGGACACCCAAAAAAGGCCCTCAGTATTAGGCTCAGTTCAGTCTGTTGGGAGGAGGTTTTGTTTTCTCATCTCTCAAATAATGCAAAACACCAAACTTCTAAAAATTTTGAGTTTCTTCTCTTTACCACCCTTTTCCCGGCAGCAACCAAACAACGCAAATTCATAGTTTCTGGGTATTTGTTATAAACTATCTTTTCTTTTCCTACACCTTCTCAGCAACCCAACAGAGCTTTTAACCAAAAACATAATGTACCAATTCAATTAATATTTCATATCTTAAAATTCCAATACTTCTCATCTCTTCGTGCAAAAATCAAACTTCCAAAAAAATTTGAGTTTCTTTTCTTTACCGTCCTTTCCCGGCAACCAAATAAACGCAAATTCACAGTTTCTGGATTTTTTTTAACCATCTTTTTCTTTAATTTCCTACATTTTCTCACCAACCAAACAGAGCCTTTAACTAAAAACAGAGTACCAATTCAATTTATATTCCGTACCTTAAATATCCAATACCCTTCATCTTCATCATCATCGTCGTCAATCTCCGACGTATCATCTGACCACCAAATCCGCTGCTTCGCCCCTCTTGTGAAACCAAACTCATCGTCATCTTCTTCATCGTCGGCGAAAAACTCACTATCGAAATTGAATCTGGACCGTCCAGTTCTAATCGTATCGGCGTTGGAGTTCCAGTGAGGACCACCAGACCTGATGGAGCGGCAGTATAGGGTGTTTAAGAATCTAGGGTTGGTGGGGTTTGGAAATGGAAGTGGGAGAGATGGGAGATGAGTGAGGGAAGTGAGAACTGTGAGAAAACGAGTCCCCATTGCAGGGATTGCTTTTAAGGTTTTTCTACTGCATTTTGTATTATTTACCAGGAAGACGATTTCAATAACTCTTTGAAGAGTGTAACGGGTGTTTGGTTGAGAGGAATTCCGCCGAGAAAGAGGAGAGAAAATTAATCAGAGGAAAGGGTAAGGCTTGTAAGGGGCGCCCTCATCCCTGTTTCGATTAGCTCTCCCTAGTTTAGGGCGTGTTTGGTTTAACTCGGGGAATTGGATCAAGCCAGACCTTAATATCTTTCTGTTATCTAATTTTTATGTAAACCAACAATTCTATATCACCCGATACTTTTAACTCAAAATTAAAAATCACTCCGACATGCCGTGGTGTCGTGGTTTGAGCGATATGTGAAAAAGAGAGAAATAGTTTGAGAGAAGATACTTCACTACTCAAAACATGACACATCATGAAAGTTTTTAATTTCAGATTAAAGTGTCCGGTGCTATAATATTTTTCTTCTTATATAAGCGACCGGAGTGATTTACAGAAACTCGAAGAAGAACAAAAAAAAAAAAAAAAAATGCCTCAGCAAATATCGCTGAAATAATAACTAGTCAAACTCTTTTTCAGTTAGTTAGATTTTAATGTTCGCCTCGGTTTGATTACGTTAAAATCTAATAAATAGAAAATCATGGATAGAGAAATGACACTTATCTAAAATGAGCACTTGACAAAATTTAAAGGTTGATATTGCATGGTAGAAACCAACAAGAAATTACATCATCTACAAATAATCAAAAAAAGATTACAGAATGAAACCATTTTTGTTCTTGAACCTTACATGCTCAATCTCATCATTACTGTACAAATTAATTCATTTCTCAATCAACTTCCTAGAGCTCAAATGAATCATCAACTTCCAACATATGAGATGCAGCAGCCTCTTCCTCATCATCAACCACAAGGTAAGGATTCTTCTCTGTGGGCTGAAAATTGTAGAAGATAAATACATAAAAAGCCAAGCTTGCACCTTCACCAGAAGCATTCATCACCCATTCATAATTGTAACTCACTATAGCTCCCAAAGTTGAAACAACAATTCTTGTGAAGTACAAATAACTCACAACAACAATGTAAAATTGCTTAAAAAGTGTCAACTTCTCAAGGTTCCTCGCCGCCTTTCCGTCTGTTTTCGACGCCTCTCGCAGGCTTTTAATAGACCAAATGATAGGGAAGAACACAGCACAACAACACATAACATCAACCAACAAGAACATTTGGTTCCATGTCAACCAATCTTTTGTCGCTGGACCCGTCTCGCCAATTACGACGGCAGCTATGTTCTCTAATACCTGTTGGAAATATTATAATTCACAATTTGTAATATTTTAGAGCATGCATTTAAAAAATGTCTAAAATGGAGTCGGTGTCTCTAAAAATTAAATAGCAGAATATTCTGTGAATTTGTGGGAAGAAAAGAAAAGGGAAAAGGCAAAAAGTATATAGTTTTGTATATGGCTGTCAATAGTGTCATAAGAAATCTATAAAAAGAGGTGTAGAAGAAAGAAGCTTGTGATTATAGAAAAATTAATTCTAGGAATATAAGAACATCAAGTTTGCATAAACGTACATTTTGTAAGTCTTCTTATCATTCTAGGGAACTCAGTCCGGCTCTAATGGCCGTGAATCCCCATCCCTTGTTATATCATCATATTTTTAAATAGAAAAATACTAGGTGTCCGGTCCTAAGTCTCATCTCTATGTCCCGTGCATGGAGAGACATGTAAAAGGCTAGGGACACGCAGACCTACAACCTTGTGTTTGCACGGGACACATTGACAAGACGAGAGACGGGACATATAACAAGGACCTATTTTAATTTCTCCATGTACTTGCATATAGTTCCTATTAGTACATATATTACATAAATTTGTACATATATCATAAATTATACTTTTGTGCACCACAACAATACCTGCAATGGAATTACAGTCATCAAAACCTTCTTCTCTCGCTCTTGCAAATATGGTTTCAAGAAGGACCATCCAGTGCCAATAAGGATTATCACAGTAAACAGCATGATCCCTTTGAAGAATCCAAACACATAAAATGCCACATCCCAGCCATGAGGGGTACCAGTTTTTCTCACATACATTTTGTCCTCAGAAGCACAAATCATCTTCAAAGCTTTGAAGATCAACAATGCACCCATTATGAGATGAATCTTGTCCAATGTGGGTCTTTGTTTGATGCAGATAAAAACCCAAATACCACAAAATGCAGCATAAATAAGAAAGAACATAAAATATAGTTTTGGTAATGGTGTTTGGCCTGCAGGAAGGTAATCTTTGTTACCATCTTGTATATTATATATCTCAGAATGAACATCCATAGATACTTGAAACTCTGGCTGACAGTTTCCGAATACGAGGCTGTATTCGTCAGAGTCGTCGATATCAGTCGAGCCGGTGTATGTTGAGCTCGAACCGATGGCAGAGTTGTTAAATTTGAAGATTAGTTTTATGAAACGGCTTGATAAGAGGCAAAAGCTGTTGTCTGTGTATTCGGATTCGTTTAGAATTCGTGGGAACGATGATTCTCTAACGAGGAAAAATCCCATGGATGATGGGTCAAGTTCTTCTGGATTTTGGTGTTTTGATTTCCATGAAACATGTTGGATGGAAATGGATACGTGACCTTGTTGTGAGAATCCAAATCTCTCGAATAAGATCATGGGACGGGAATCGTCGATGATTCTTGTGTTCTTGATCTCGGATATGGAAAATGGAATGGATGAGATTATTAGTAATAATGGATATAGAAGTTGGAGTATTGAATGATGATGAATGTAGAAATTGAAAAATCTCATTATGGGAAGGATGAGTTTGAATTTGGAAAGAAAATTGGAAGTTTAATATTGGATTTGGAAATGGAAAAGTTTAAAATTGTTGATGGGAATGAGATTTTAGAGAGTGGATTTTTGGCTAAATTTGGGTTGTTAATGGTGATGGTGAGAGTAAAAGAGAAGAACGATTTGTGTGCCAAAGATTTGGGAGAGTAGGGGGCAATCTTACAACACGTGTTAATTTTATACATCTTTAAGAGATAGGAGATGAAGACAGGTTTTGAACATAGGCAAAATGCAAGAAAAAAAGTCGGGACGAGAATTCCAACTGGACAAATGGAGTGTGGGATCTATTTTTAACATCCATATTGCATGTGTCTTGTATAAAAATTCAAGTGTAATTAATATTTTTGTCTTCAGAATTTAACCCTAGGTAAATGATCAAACTTTATCTAGAGGCCATGGGATATGGAGCATCATATGTTTCTGCTCTGGCATATTCTATGAGCTCAAGGGCTAGGTCATCAAGATATTAGTAGAAAGTTGGGGGTCCTTTAGAAATTGCTCAAAGTTTCTCTTCCCTTGAGTGTGGGGCATCTGGAGTTATTTGGAGGACATTGGGGGAAACAATTGTCATAGCAGAAGTTCATTTTAATCACAAGCTGGACAGGGGCAGGGGTGTTAGCTATAATCTGAAATCATGGAGGTGGGCACTTGAGGAATTACCTGAAATTGGTGGGGTCAGGTTATTAATCTCTTAGGGCATCTACTTTGGAGTATTTACAGGGACAATGCCATCCCACATTCCCATCTTATCCATCCATTTCGCCCATATATTTCCAATCACCCTAGTAGACATATGATGTAAGGTTCACATAAAAAAAATATTTTTATTTTAGCAAGATTATAAAGGATTTGTCCATATGAAACGATAAGAATAGCACTTGATAGTTTTTGTCTAGCATAGAAATTTTCAACTAGACAGTGGTAAGATCAACTAGGCAAAAATTTTTTAAGTATATACATATTTTTTAGGGTGATCACGATCAAACAATGATAGCATAGAATTATATTTTTTAGGGTGATCACTGATCAAACAATGATAGACAGCGGTAAGATCAACTTCCAATTCTACTCTTTCTAGAGGCATATTTGGTATTGCTTCTTTGATCACAGCAACAATAACGTCATCAATATGAGTATATCGGCGATTACTAGCTCCTATGATTCGAATACACATCAATTCTCAGGTCCACCATATTTTTTTTTTTTTTTTTTTTTGGGATAATTCTCAGGTCCACCATTGTTCACTACATTCAAATGGGTCTGAGGTTGAATCATATCATTTTTGAATTTGTTCTTTCAATGCCAAAAAGGGCTAAGAAAAAAAGAAGGAAAAGAATACCAAAAAAAGAAACCCTGCAATTTTTTATTATTCCAAAGACCTCTTTTCTTTGGATTTTGAAAGATTTGACTTTTTGTCTATCATAGAAATTTTCAAGGGACTCTAATGATTTCAATTTGATAGAAGGAAGCTTAACAACTTGTTATCAAAACAAAATTGATGAGAGATATGAGGGCTAGGGTTGGCAATTCCAAATCAAACTCAAGTTTATATATATATATATAAAGAGCTGCTAATATGAGGTGCACTTGATGCATGCAAGATGCATCAGGTGGCCTCTTCTAGAGCCACTTGTTGAGCATATTTTTGAAAATTGGCCGTTGGATTTAAAACTATTTTCATGTATATCATGCCTGCAAAAAATCACAGTGATCGATCCAACGATTAGTTTTTGAAAAACGTAACTTTGAAAAACTGTGGCTTTTTTGTTCTTCAAAATGTCACCCTTTTTTCACAGTTGGTGTTTTAAGAAACCAATCATTAGATCACTGTGATTTTTGACAGGCATGATATACATAAAAGGAACATAAAAATCAAATCCAACGGTCAGTTTATGAAAATATGCTCAACAAGTGGCTCTAGAAGAGGCCACCTGATGCATCTTGCATCAAGTGTACCTTATATTAGAAGCTCTCTGTAGACCTCTAAAGTGGGACTATGGGAGATAGATTCCCATTCGAAAAGAACACTAACGAGAAAGAGCTAGCTCATACAAAACATGATAAATCTAACCCATTTATAAAGAAAACTATATTCAATCTAAGATTTTTGTAAACTATATCATAGGTTTTCTCTAGATCAATTTTAGAAGCATACAGTATATTATTTTTTCTTTCGTTTTTGGCTTATGCAATGGATTGTTGTGTGAACCTCCATGAAATATATGAATCTTTAATGCAATTAATTTTCAAATTAATGTACAATCACAATCCACTTCACATTAGTTAAAACTCGAATAGATTAAGACAGTGACTAACTACACAAAAAAATAAGTATCAAGACCAACAGTTTTACCTCATGAAATTCACTATTAGAGTATCTCCAATGGGGTGCTATATGAGTTGGCACTCAAAATTTGATATTGACACCCAAATAACTTGCTTCGACGAAGTGCTATTTGGAGTGTCAAATTTGGCACCTCAAATGACACTCGTCATTTGAGCATGTCATACTTTCTCTTAAAAAATGTGAGAAATACCATTATATAGCATTAATGCATTAGAGCACATAGATGCCAAAATTTGGCATTGATGCTATTTTGGGTGTCAAAGTTTGACTTTGGCACATTAGAATGAATTAGAGGTGCTCAGGGTCCGGTTCGGCCGGTTTATAGCACTAAAAAGGAACCAAACTATGAACCTCGGTTTGGAAAATTTGAAAACCTTGGCCGACCAAGATAGCGCCTGAAACCAGCGGTTCATGGGCAGTCTGGTTTGGTCGATTTAGCAGGCTGGGCCAAATTTTACATTTTCACATTTTTTGGGCCAAATTTTATGGACATTGAAAGACTTTTTGGGGCATGAGCCTACCTTCAGTCGGTTTAGGTGAACCACGGTTTACCAAATGCCAAACCGTAAATCGGACTATAAATTGTAAAATTTTAATACTCCGACCAAACCAGACCGATAATAGATTAAAAATCAACCAAATCATCCATTACGATCTGGTTTGATTTGATTCGTCAGTTTAGTTCGATTTATGCCTACCCCTAATATGAATGCATTGGAGATACTCTTATTAATTACATAGTCCTACTATATATTCATTCTACCACTTAAATTCAACTTTATATCATAGCTCATGCAACTTGCTGATTCAGCATATGATAGTTGGTGTCAACCCTCAATCAATTTTAAGAACGAAAAATCATGAAAAAGGAACAAAAATAAACTATGTTTGGGAGAAGAGAAAATAGTTACTCAAATGCAGGGGTGAAACGTATACAATTTTGCTTTCGGTCTTTGCTGATTCTAAATTGACATTGGAGGCATGGAGATTGAAGGCAATTGGTCATCAACTGAAATATGTCTCCCAAAAAGCAGCCGTCCAGCCCTATAATAAGAGTCCACATTGTAACACTCGTCAATCACCACTACCAGATAAAACTTCCCCCCCTCCCTCCCTCCTTTTTCACATCCAACTGCCAACTCAGTCCCCCTCAACACAACCTCTCTCTCTCTCTCTCTCTCTCTCTCTCTCTCTGTCTCTCCCTCTCTCTCTCTCTCCCTATATATATATATATATACGCGCAGTATTGCCGTCTTTCTCTCTCTTTGATGCGTCTCTTGTTCAATCCGAACCCAATCAAAACCCCTCTTCTCAATCTCATCATCCCCTCTCGACTCGCCCGTTCCGAGTCGCCCCGCTCGCTCCGATTCTCCTCCTACTTCTACTGTGCCGACTCAAATCGGAGGAGATCATCATCATCATCATCATCATCATCATCAATGACAACAGCAACGACATCTTCAATAAGCAACGAAGAAGGAATCGCAAGGCGATTCTGGATCAAGTTCCGGAAAGAGACGGTCTTTGCTATGTACACCCCCTTTGCGGTCTGTTTGGCTTCTGGGAATCTTAGAATCGAGAGTTTCCGGCACTACATCGCTCAGGATTTTCATTTTCTTAAGGCCTTTGCGCAAGCGTAGGTGCCTTTTTTTTTTCTTTTTTCTTTTTTCAATGTCTGTTTGGTTGCTGAGAAAATGTGGGAAATTTTGAGTTGTAGATATTTTCTTAATTGGGTAGAAATAAACTGTTTGGAAAGTGAAACTGCATAAGATACAAGATTTAAAATTTCATTATTGTTTCTATTTAATTTCATTGGCAATCAAACAGAATGTTAGGTTATTCAATTGTGGCTGTTTGATTTGCTTGTTGGGTGATTCATTAGCTCAAGTGAGACTGTTAAGTGCTCGTTATTTTTAATTTTTTTAATTTTTATTTTTTTTTCCTGGTCCGTTTAGCTGCTGAGAAAATGCAGGGAAAGAAAACAAAGATTTAAGTTTTAGATTTTTCATTATTGGGGAGAAAAACTGTTTGGCTTAGTAAAGAGTTGGTGTCTGCTGTGAATATATATTTACATTTCAAGTGCTATATTTGGTTGTTGAGAAAGTACAAGGAAAGAGAAGGATATATGATTTTGAATATTGAGCTGTCTTTGGGTGCTGAGAAATTATGGGGAAAGAAGAGAATATAAGATTTTAAATCTTAAACTTTGTTGGGTTGCTGAGGAAGCTGAGAAAAGAAAAGAAGTTGAGATTTTGAATTTGATATTTTTAACAATTTGGTACCCAATAAAATTGAAGACCTCCTATCAACTGAGCGTAATTACCTCTTTAGCTTAGTTGGTGTGAGATATTCATTTTGAGGATACCATGATTTATTTTTTTATTTTTATTTTTATTTTTATTTTTTGTTTTCCTCAGCAACCAAACAGCGGTCCAGTTGAGATGTTAATTGTTTGGAAGAAAAGCTATTTCCATTAGTTGAGTCGAGTTTTTTCCACTTGATGAAACCAAAACAACATAAAACATTTGTTTCAAGGTTTTTTTTTTTCTCTTCTTTTCCTCATTTTCCCCACTTCAAGAATTGAGAACCAAATGGGGTTTCAGTTATCAAATCTGATTTCTACTAGTTGTTGTTTGTGGAATTTTTAGGTACGAATTGGCGGAAGAGTGTGCCGATGATGATGATGCTAAGCTTGCAATCTGCGAATTGAGGAAGAGTGTTCTTGAGGAGCTAAAAATGCATGATTCATTTGTACAGGTAAGATAATGGATTCTCTTTTTCTCCCTTCACTTTTCCACATCTTTAATTGCTGAGAAAATGACGGATATGGAGAAAGAGTTATTTATTTATTTATTTTATTCATTTAAGAAAAACAACGATTTAAAATTCCAAATTTTTTTATCCAACAGTTTCTCAGCAACCCCCAAATGGAGCATTCTTTTAACTTTTTCCTTTTTATTACTATTTCTGTAGATAAAAATTGAATTGAAGTTACTCTATAAAAGCTATAAATAAACAGTTGTAATCTTCTCTTTTCAGTGGAGTGAAAATTGAATTGAAAATTTACAGCTTGAAAGCTATGTTGGGAGGCCGTGAACACCTAGATTCCATTCTTCTCCCCTTTCTCTCTCACATCATTCTTGTTCTCTTTCTTATCTTCTCTTAATTTCCCAATAATTCACTTTGTTTTGATGTTTCAAACAAAGGAAAGTGATCAAACTACTAAAACAGCCCCAAAAATTCATAATTTTACTCTCAAAATTTTATTCTACCTAACCTTAATTACCCTTAGACCAGTCTACTGAAAAACTTCACCCCAACTCTTCTTTATATTTCTGAATTTAGTGAAATGCCATCATTAACTCAAATGTGCCAAAAAGATTGCTTTCATGACAATGCCAAGTTTAGACAGCACATTTGCGTGCATTGCTTGATAAGAAAAGCATTCTTAACATGTTGCTTTGACATCCAAATACGGAGTCAGTCTATGATATAATGATAAATGACAACAATAACAACTAGAAAGAGAAATCTCCTATGATTAGAGCTAATATCACATGCAGCTTAAATCGAAGTTACTCTATAAAAGAAATTTTTTGGGTAAATACTCTCTAGGGTATGCACAGCCATCAGCATCCCTCTCGATTAATCTTATAACTTGAGCAGGGAAATTTACTGTATTGTCCAACGGTGGGCAAAAGGATGCCATAAAGTTGCACTATACTATTTAATTCGCTATAAATATGGTGGAATAGTAACAGAAAATTAGCTCTGTGGCATATCAATTGAACAGTAATTCTTAGCATCCAAGGAGCATTCTTAGTGCCGCAATTATGTTTCTGTGATTCATCCAGTTACCGGCCACAATCACCTTCTTGAGGTCCCATGCATTGAGCAATTTTGAAAACTCTTCTTCAATAAACGACTCAGGGAAACTCTTGAATTGCTTTTATTGGTACATATGATATTATTTTTAAATTTTTTTTTTTTTTTTTGGGGATAAAAAACTATATTAATTACAATAAGAGATTACCAAAAAAAAAGAAAAAAAAAAGAAGACAACCAAACTTATTAACAACCTCAACCTAACAACAACAATAACAATGTACAAAGTCTCCCTTCTAAACAAGAATACATCAGAATACTTCCAAACAAGAAGCTCAAGGAGGATAAAAATGGCCTATGAAAGTTTACAGTTCTTATCAATAGCTCAGATATAACTTCGTGGGCAAGTGGACACTTTATAAAATTTTTCCAAAGCAATGAGGTGTTTGATGTGATTCAAAAATAAACACTCCTAATTTGAATATAGAGACTTCTTATTTGTCCTAGAGAAACAACTGAATGTCCTTTTTTATTCATAAAACTAAAGTTTCTACAGACCACAGGACTTTAATGTGGGAAGCAACTCAATTAGAAACTTAAGTATAATCTAGAATTTCTTAAATCCATCTATCTTTTGACCAGAAAAATACTTGAAAATGACATTCTGAACATGCAATTTTGGTTGGACTGGATATGTAATCAAATAAGTTACAGAACATCACCAAAGTAAAAGCTTTTGGGATACTTGTTACAAATGAAAGTTTGGTTCAAAATAAGAGTATGATTCTGATTCATGTGAAACCACACCTGGCCCAAAGTTTCTTGTGTTATGGTGATCATGCTCCCTCACACTGTGAGCTCATTTAAAGCTCTCAATTCATATACGAATCATTGTTTCATCTAATTAATGATCCAGCTACATATATTTTACTTTTCAATGCTGTTTAAATATCCTATAAATGCTATTTTAATCATATTGGACCCATTCAATTTTCATACGGTGTTCAAATGTGCTCCAATAAAATTATTTTATAATCAAATTTCATTCTATAGAAGCGCAGATACTTACCATTTCATACTCATGTTGGCGATCATTTGTCATGTAGTCTGAATGTCTGTATGCAGGAATGGGGTTCTGACCTTGCCAAAGAGGGCACTCCCAACCCTGCAACTTTAAAGTACACAGATTTTTTATTGGCAACAGCCTCTGGGAAGGTTGAAGGAGTAAAAGGTCCCGGTAAACTTGCGACTCCTTTTGAGAAAACAAAAGTTGCAGCATACACACTTGGTGCCATGACACCTTGCATGAGATTGTATGCCTTTCTGGGTAAGAAGTTCCAGGCACTTTTAGATGCTAATGAAGATAGTCACCCTTATAAGAAGTGGATTGACAACTATTCATGTGAAGGTTTTCAGGTTTGTCATATTATTCAGCTGTTAAGCATTTTCATTTTGTTTTTACTGCTTAACCTGGTTACAGTTTGCTGATTACAGTCTTGGAGGAAAACACATTACATAAATGGCCTTCTTTCTTGAACAGTTCAACTATCTTATTCTTTTCATTTAGGCATCAGCTTTGCAAAATGAGGAGTTGCTGGATAAACTCAGTGTTTCTTTGACGGGCGAAGAGCTTGACATCATTGAAAAGCTATATCACCAAGCCATGAAACTTGAAATAGAGTTCTTCCTTGCTCAACCACTTCTTCAGCACATTGTAGTTCCTCTGATTAAAGAGCATAACCCTGCCGAAGATCATCTTGTGATATTTTCTGATTTTGATTTGACATGCACTGTTGTTGATTCATCTGCCATTTTGGCAGAGATTGCAATAATAACAGCACCAAAATCTGATCAGAGTCAACCTGAAAATCAACTTGCTAGGATGTCATCTGCTGACCTGAGGAACACATGGGGTCTTCTTTCCAGGCAGTTTACGGAAGAGTATGAACAGTGCATAGAAAGCATTATGGTCACTGAGAAAGGTATTATCATTAATAGAACTTTTGGATGATAGTCTAAATTTTCAATTCAATGTTTTGTATTATTAAAATGTTTTAGTAAGCATGGCTAAGGTTCCTGGGATAGATTAATGCTCATGTAGTTATGGTTCTAAGTTTTTGTAATTTTCCAGTGGAGGAATTTAACTATGAAGGTCTTCGAAAAGCACTCGAGCAACTTTCTGATTTTGAGAAAAAGGCAAATTCCAGAGTGGTTGAGTCTGGGGTACTTAAGGGTTTAAATGTTGAAGACATAAAACGAGCTGGAGAACGTCTGATTCTTCAAGATGGTTGTACAAGTTTCTTTCAGAACATTGTAAAGAATGAAAACTTGAATGCAAATGTCCATGTACTTTCATACTGTTGGTGTGGTGATCTCATTAGATCAGCTTTTTCGTCAGGTATGTTCCTTCCCTATTAAACTCTGGAGCATGGAACTCTAAGGTATACTTTTATCCTCTATGTTCAATCTTTAATTATTTTTTGTTACAAAATTATTCTCACTTGCAATTGTGAACCACACCTGATGAAACAGTCTTTCTTAATCTAATAGACTTTACTGACTATGCTTTATTCCTCTAATGCTGGTATCTAAAACGAGGTTCAGGGAACTTAAAATGCTCAATCCCTCTTGTTTCTTGCACATTGTTGGCTTGAGATAGTTTTCCATACAGAAGCAATTTGATTCTTGTCCACTGAGGTGGCTTTATGTTTGTTTTTGTCCTTTGTCCATATCTTGCAAGAGCCCATTATTAGGAATTAAATTGATTTCATTATCTTATCTTCTCCATGGTTTGAAATTTCATTTTGGGCTTGAGTTTTGTCTGGCCAATAAGTGGAAATGTTCCAGAAATGCATTGGAAACAATGTAAAATTTTGGAAGAGTTTGAAAGCACACGGAAGCATAAAAAGGAAATTGGGGGGAAAAAAAAACTTGTTTAGGTAGAAAGATAAGCGAAAATGATAAATTGAGTAAGTCAAGCCTATACAACAGCCCACATGTTAATACAGTTAAAACCAAAGGGAAGGTGCTAATGTGACCCTAGATATTATGCAGGAAATGGTGGAAGTTGTATACAGCCAATTTTTATTTATCTATTTCCATTTCAAAAATTGAAGGGTTAGTCTGTAGCAAGCAATAGGCTCATAAGCTGTGTCAGCCTCCTAAATGGTCTTTGATAGAAACTCAATCTAATCTTTAATTGAAGTCTGCTAATGTGAAAAAAAATAAAAAATAATGACAACGTCGACTTGTAATAAAGTTAGTAAAAAATAAATAAGTAAAATGGTACACTATTGTTCAAGTTCTATGTTCATGCGTGCCTGACATGGCATGGCATGGCATGATTGGGCGCCACAAGTGTTTCAGAAAGTGTAATTTAAGTTGAATTTGTATTCCTTTTGTGTGAACCATCCTCCTTGCAAGTCCTTTGGTGAAAGGATCTGCCTTTCTTGCATCATAAATTATGGAATAACAACTATCATTTGATCAATTCTCTGCTCCGAGCAGTTGGAAGCTGAACATTCCCATTCTTCACAATAAGTCTAGTTCTGTGCTTGAGCAGTTGTAACCTGACAATCAGAATGTGAAGAAATGGCTAGAATAGATTTGTTCTACTACATTCTGAATAAAAGGTGTCACACATTGAACTTCGACACCAATGTTAAATGCAATAAACTCAAATTATATCGTAAACCATTTTTTCGAGTTTGTTTGAATGATCTGCCAGCTTGCTACTTTGACCAGCGAGATGGTATTTATGTCCACCATTAAATCTTGCCTCATTTGAAATAGAAGTTTTGTTAGTGTCACTCCATCGTATAACCGTTCATCGACTATCATGACCAAGGTTATGAAATCATCTGCTTAATGTACTTGGATGAATACACCATAATTGGTACAGTTCCTCAAAAGAGTTGAACAGCCAATGATGTTTGAATGGCCTAATTGTGATATTACTATGATTCATGTTCTTTTGGAGCCTTGGAGGTAGACATTATAATCTAAAAGTGTTCCTTTTACCAATTGTGGGAATGGGGTCGCAAAGATTTAATCTATTTCCTGGTTTCTCTACATAACATACTGCGACAAAGATCACTACTTGTATCTTTGTCAATAATAACAAATATTGATGTTTGATTTTACATCTGTGCTCACTTGTGTATATTTTTATGTTAAAAGTGGAGGATGAGAATAATTATTAATAAACTTATTCTCATTATTAGCCTATAATCTTAATATAATAAAATTATGATGCCCTGAAAACTTGAAAAAAAAAAAGAAAAAACCATTATGTACATATCCATCAGATCATTTTTTAAATATAAATAGAAAACCTTTTTTTTAGATTATTTGTTAAATATAAAATATAAAACCTTTTTGACCCCTTCTTTTTTGTGCCTCTTGGGTTGGTTTAAGACAGTTTAACGACAACTCATTTATTTAGCTTATGTTCTGTGCCAGGGACTACAAATATCTCTAGTTGATCCAAATATATATATATATATATATATATATATATATATATATTTGTTTATGAACTTCTGTGAATGAAGCTTAACAAGTTAATAGTCATATGTTATATTTCTAGTTTGTGAATAGAAGCTACACCTATAAGAATGCAGATGGTAGAAATCTTTAATCAAAAGAAAATGAGTGTTAAATAACTATCTTCACTTTTTATATTGTAGAAGTCTTTAGTCATAGGATAATTGTCAAATAACTAACTTCACTTTTTTTCATTTTTAGTTTTAAATAACCCCTTTCTGCCAAGTAGTTTTACATTTGTCTATTAATTCATCTGTTTTGAGTTTCTTTTGTAACATCCAGTGACAGGTAGTGATTATATAATATTGGTGATGATGCAATATCAGTGCTTGAAGAGAGATTGTTTGGGTGATTAATACACAGCATGTTCATACTGAGGGGTGGCAATAATTGTATGAGTTGTCTAATCTGTTTTTTGTGAATTAAGAAAGGTTCTGGACTGAATTTGGCCTGAGAACCAGGTTCTAAACAATTTTAGACCTGGATTATGGATGTTTACTTGCAAATTGTCTGACCAGAAACAGGGTTCTTACATTATTATGTTCCTTTAACCGGTTGATCGATTGTGCTCATCTTGGATAAACAATGCGCGGACAGAATTCTGTGTGAAATCTGGTACTGGTTCTGAACATGGCAAATAAGTGTTTGCCAGTAAGTTGTCTGACCCATACCTGACTTAAACCTGAATTTCTGACACCCCTATTTTCAAGATCTGTGGAATTGAAATGTGTAAAAAGATTATGAAAGATGGGATTACAAATGAGCGCAACTGAGCAAAATCAGTTTAGGCAACAGCTGATAAAATGAGTGTGGGTTGTGTTTATGTTTCAAGAAAGTGATACTGTTGATGGTGAGGAATCTGACTTGGCTAGTTCAGTTTGACTTGATATCCATGTTTCCACTGTGTTCCTCTTGGATTTGTTCCTCTGATGTTTGGGAAATTTCCCCACAAGGTTTTGGGTAACATTTCAGTCTAGTGGAGGGAGATGTTTCACTGTGTTACCCAGTATATGCTTTCAAGGGTCATTGGACTATTTCAATTTACTTGCGATCCTTACAAGCTACTTACAGGCGTTCTACAATCTCTTTGTTTTTTTCTTCTTCATGGTCTCTTGTTGAGAAAATAAGTTCAATTAGGACCATGTAGAAAATGTTTTTTTTCCATCTTCATGTGTTTTTTGTATCCATTTTTTATCCAAGCTAGGAATTTATTGAATGGCTATATTATTTTTTATTTTTTGTTAATGTGCCTGTCTTTGGAGTAGTGCCTGATAAATGATGATATGTTCTCTACAATTTTTTTTTTTTTTATGTTTTCTCTTTTATCTAATGTAGCTGTTTCTTATTATAACTATTGTTGTTCCTGTTGAGCCAGGGGGTTTACATGCTTTGAATGTACATGCAAATGAGTTTACTTACGAAGATTCCATTTCCACGGGTGAAATTGCTATGAAGGTAGAATCTCCCATAGACAAAGTTCAAGCCTTCAACAATATCCTAGAGAACTGCAGCAATGATAAAAAGAAGTTGACTGTTTACATTGGGGACTCGGTGGGTGACTTACTTTGTCTCCTTAAGGCAGATGTCGGCATTGTGATTGGGTCTAGCTCAAGTCTAAGGAGAGTGGGCGGTCAGTTTGGTGTTTCTTTTGTCCCATTGTTCCATGGCTTGGTTACAAAACAGAAAAAATGTGTTGAAGGAAGTTCTTCTAGTTGGAAGGGGCTGTCAGGCATTCTTTACACGGCCTCTAGTTGGGCTGAAATTCATGCTTTCATTTTGGGGTGGTAGAATCAATGTCTTGTTCTTACGCACTCCTCTCCATGTTAGTTAGATCAAATGAAGGAATCTTTTATATATAATAGAACACAAAGATACAAGTTGTGGCCAATTTTATTAGGCGCCATGGATCAGCTGTCTGTCTTCCCTCATTGTTTTTTACAGGATCCTCCGTGACATAATGGCCGTTCTATTGGCTGGAAACACTGCTGTAAAGGGGTATATACAATCTTTGTAATCATTTTTCTTATTCTTTTACTAGCCAAGCCATTTTTTCTTTGCTTATTGTTATCATACTAACCTTTTTTCATTTTTGGTAAATCAATCTTTTCAGGTACAGAGGTTTCGTTTCAGGCAGCGATGATTTCAAACGTGGAGGGACTCCCATCATTTCTGTCCATATAAATATTTCAAATTAAATGTTATCATAGGTTATTGCTATTCGATATTTGGCAGGAATGGCAATTTAGAGAGAAGACTATATATCGATTTCAGTTACATTGGTAAAAAAAAAGAGGAGAAAAAAGATAAGTTCCCTTGAGCTTTTTCTTGATCCTGCAGCCCTCTTTATTAAACATATGGATATATACATATATATATGTTTTTCCCTTATTCTGTGCACTAATAATTCTATTATTCAGTTATTAGCCCCACTTTTAATGGTTCTTCCCAAAAAGTTTGTTCTGTTCAGTATAAATGTTTGATTTTGTCTGCACAGGCACGAACCTATTTCGAGTCATTTTCATTCTAGTTAATGTTAGTTGGATTAGATATGAAAGAACTTGACTCCAACCTGAGGCTAAACTCCTGCTTACCTGCAATTTGATAAACAATGAAATACATGTACAAGTATGGTTGGCTGCCTACAAGCAAGCAAGAGAGCTGTTGCTTTAAAAGGACTATTTGCATAGATATGGTTCTGGCCCCAAGCTTTGCAGTTTTCCCTTGTGACTGCTACAAGTCCAAATTTTGCCCACTCTTCTTTGTCATGCTTCAAGGTCAGATTATACATAAGCAACTAAGATCTTTAATTAAAATACATGAAAAATAACAAAAGAAAAACGATACTTCCTGAATGCTTAGAGGAGCTAAGGTCAGATTATGAATGCTGTCTTAATATAAATGGAAGACTCGATCGTTAGTCTTCAATTGAAAAATATTGTGATGAAATTTGGTTTGATGTTTTACTTATGGATGTATGATGACTATTTGTTTCGAAAATGCTGAACTCCAAAGTGAAGCAAAGGGTTTGTTAAAGAAATGACTTATTCAAGAGAGCTTAATCCTATATGCAGTACTTCTTACTCTTAAGAAATACAAGAGTTGGAGAATATATGCAGTACTGCTAGTTTTTGCATTTATTCAGGCATAGATTTTGTCTCACATTAATATTATATCATATGATATTTATTAACACAAAGTAAACATGGATAATAATTGAGCACACTTATAGTTTTAATCAACCATTTTCCCACTCTGACACTTTTGTGATGCCTAGCTGTAAACATTTTCCAACAAGTTATTTCTAAAATTTTATGAGTGTTTGGTGTTTAAGAAAATCATGTTTGGTGGAAATCATGATATGGTAGGGACAAAGTTTTTATTTGTAGGAGAATCATGTTTCCTAATAATGTTTCCAATTAACCATTATTACTATCCATAATATATATATATATATATATATATATATATATATATATTGAAAAAATATTATATATCTATCATAGTGTTCTCCTGACTGTACTAATGAGTTCTTTCTTTATTTTCAAGATTTTACATGAATTCCAAGGCATGCATCCATAATTAAACAAATAATTTTTCAAGAATTTTATATATAAAATACCATCAATGCGTATTTAGTTATGATAAATTTGATGATAGGACACGTGTCTTGAATTACACATTTAAAATAATTGAATAAATAGAAGAGCTGGTTGCAATTGAGATGACAGTGTCCACTTAGCAGCATTTCTCTTCATTATATATATATATATATACTGTTGATTTCCCCAATCATTATTAGCACCAAAGTCTAAGCATTTGATGGTGGGATGTAGAGCTTTTGGCTGATCAGTTGTGCTCAAGCCCTGTTATGCAACTTCTTTTTTCATTTTTTGGGCGGGGGGAGGGGATGACAGTTTGACCTCTCCAACTGTCACTTTGCAGTTTGCACTCTTAGACTTTTAATTGCAATACATTGGTCCCTTATAGTTTTATGGCATTTTGCATTTTTCTATCAATTAGCTTCTTTTATTATTATTATTATTATTATGAAAAATGGTGTTACGCTTTTTATTTTTTTCATACAGTATTTATCCTAAATTGATAATGTATCTACAAGATATCAGTCAATTTTATGATTCTTCTCAATATATTTTAGGGGGAATTGGCTAAAGGTCCTCATTTAGAAGATTTCAATGCCAAAAGTTTCCCTAAAAGATTTTTACGCCAAAAGTCATTTTGGCATAAATTGGACAAAAATATATCTCCTTCCCCAAACAACCTTCAACCCTGCCTCCAATTCCAACCTCATATTTCACTACTCCAGAACCAAACTTCACTATGCCGGACGCTAGATTTTATTACGCTGGAAATGCATTTCATTATGCCGTAAACACGTTTCACTACATTGGAAAATACATTTCACTACTTGATTTTACTACACAGGAAATGCATTTCACTATGCCAGAAAATGCATTTCATTACTTCGGACCTTGGATTTCACTACGTCGGAAAAAATTTAAAAAAAAAAAAGAAGAAGAAAAAAAGAAAAAGCTTAGCAACAAATTTGACTTTGCATCAAATCAGTGGCATCAAATCTCTGTGATGTTAATCAAAAATCAACAAATCATTTCAGCGAATCCAAATTTGAGAGTTGCATAGTGATGATTGAAGAATTTCTAGATATGTTAGATAAGTATTGATCGCTTAATGGGATGTTGAATATCGGGGATTGGGTCATGGCTCCTTGAAGCAAATGAAGTCTCTGTTTAAGAAATTTGATAGATTCAGTAAGCATGTAATTGGTGAACACAAGGCCAGGAGGGATACAGTGAAGGATTTTGTGGCTAAGCCGCTAGGATGTAGTAGACATCTTGTTACAGCAAGTTGAAGATCCTAATCTTAAGGTTAATTAGTAACTTAAAGCCAAGCATTCATGCACATATATTTGATGTTCATCAGATTTTTCGAGCCAAACATTCATATATGCACGTAGATTTCGAGGCAACCTCTCTGTTTCTCTATGTGTAAGATGACACTGCATCTTCCACAGCAGGGCCGGCCCTGAGATTTAGGGGCCCTAAGCGAACTTCCAAAATGGGGCCCTACGTAGTACATAGTGACACAAATTTTTTTTTATAACTACCAATTTTTATTATTGTATTTGTTAGTACACATACAAAGTTTGATGATGCATATCATTACTGTAATCATTTAGTAAAAGAAAATACAATTACAAAAAAAGAGGTTGAAGAGAAAAACATACCGGCTCAATTTCACTATTTTCATCCACAAAGTTTTCATTCTCATTCACATTCTGATGTTTTTCAGTCAAAACTTCTTCAAGTGAACTTGAAGCATCTGTTTGTTTATTACTAGTAATAAACTTGTCAAGAGCTCCTACTTGAGATTGAATAAATTCTTATATTTTTTGCTTCTTTTTCCTTTTTTCATGTCCAGAAATATACTTTCTACTAGGAAGGCATAATTATATGATCAAATCTAAAACAAGAAAGAAATTAAAAATCAATTTACTTTTCTAAAAAATTCATGAGAAATTTTCAATGTTTATATGTCAAAATTTATTTCTTATATGATAATGTTTCGATTAAAAAAAAAAAATAGTAATACGAAGCTAATACAAATGCACGTCTAAACTCCTAAATCAAAATCTAAAAATCTCACTTTCATAACAAAGAGCAATAATATACTATAATACCAAGCAAATATAAAGTCCTAATTCCTAAATTAAAATTCTAAATAAAAAATTTAAATCCCATATCAAATAAATAATAATAAAAAATTTGGGGGCCCCTTGAAATTAGGGCCCTCGAGCAATTGCTTTAGTATGCAAAAGCCAAGGGCTGACCCTGTTCCACAGCCTAGTTCCAACAAAATCTTTGTCGCCAGCGAGTAGAGATATATTGCTCCGATAAGCAATGCCAGAGTCTATCGGACCTCTCTCCAGGCGACGACCATCCTTCATCTTCTTATGCTGAACCGACTGCTGCTCCTCGAACTGCTCATCGTGCTACTGGAAGAAGAAAAAGAAGAAGACTGCCTGCTTCATGTCGGTCTCTGCAAATCCACGCAGGCCATCGAGATGGAATTAAGTGGAAGAAGTAAACAAAGTCAAGGGCAATTTTGACCCAAAAAAATTTTGTTTTTTGAAAAAAAATGGACCTTATGCAGTAAATTTTTCTTAATTAGGACCTTTAGAACAAAAAATTTTATCAGAGAACTTTACGCAATAAAGAGTCCTAAAATTAGACTTTTGACCAATTATCCCTATATTTTATTTGTTATAAATTTTATTTATTGTGCGGAAAAAGTAATTCATAAAAATTAAAATATATTGAAAAAATCATGAACCAACACCGATATGCTTAGATCTACATTAACAATCTAAGATAAATACTGTGTAAGAAAATAACAAGTCTAAAATCATTATTTTTCAGTCAAAGAAACAAATAGCTATTGGACCGAAGGGTGGAAAGTGTTACAAATCAAAACTAGAAGGTCAATATATTGCAATAATAGGTGTGCAAAGTCTAAATTAGTAATAGTTGAGGAGTCAAACCGTAATTTTACCTTCTTTTTTTTTGGCATAATTGGCCAAAAGTCCCATTTTATAGTTGATTACTTCTTAAAGTCCACCTACATATTTTTTGCTTTGAAAAGTCCTAATTATAAAAGTTTTAAGGGCTAAAGTCCTTTTT
This sequence comes from Hamamelis virginiana, assembly GCA_017140935.1. Lineage (NCBI taxonomy): Eukaryota > Viridiplantae > Streptophyta > Magnoliopsida > Saxifragales > Hamamelidaceae > Hamamelis > Hamamelis virginiana. The sequence goes on along the minus strand of JAESVK010000154.1, from coordinate 397,602 downwards.
TCAAAAATTTAATTATTTTACGGACAGATTTGCCCTTAGATCCCCAACACAGTCCCCCGTCCTCCTCTTCTTCTTCTTCTTCTTCTTCTTCCGAATACTGATCACAGGCCTTCCATTACTGTAAGAGAGAGAGAGAGAGAAAGAGAGAGAGAGAGAGATGAAAATCAGAAAACTGATCCATTTTTTCTTTTTCATTCCCATTATCGTCAACACCATATGTTTGCTCGTTATCAGGTGGAATCAGTACACCCCTTTAAGAACCACTTTCTTCCTTAGACTCCAACATTATGGAAGTAAAAAACCCAGTTACGTTATTTGCAAAACCACATTTCTGCTCATTCATGAATGAAACAAATGAACAACTATCAGGATTTCCTTGTTGCTTAAATTCAGACACATCATCCTTATCCAGCCCACTTTCAGATCCTATCCCCGGCGCCACTGCAGATTACAACATCGACACCGGAGCGGCAGATCACCAAACAGAGCAGAAGATCGGAGAGACGCTTGGTCATCGCAACTTCAGCCAGTTGCAGAGTGGAACTCCGAGGTCTGTCGATCTGGTTACCATGACTACTGCAAATGCTCCTATCACTATGAAATCTCAAAGACGTTTGCAATCCAAGAAGATTTCGCCGGGATTTTTTTTCTTTTCCTATGTTTTCCCACTAACCAAACATATTAGTTCTCTTTCCAATTTTACTGTAATTTGTGTTCTTCAAATTTTGATTATTTGTAGCGTAGATTTATGGAGAAAGCAGGTTCTGATTCAGCAAATGTGTGGACGCTTGAAACTGTGAGAGAATCATTGATCAAACAAGAAGATACAATCATTTTTAGTCTGATTGAGAGAGCAAAATCCCCAATTAATTCCGCGGCGTACAATGAATCTTATGCCCGAATAACTCCATTTTGTGAAGATTTTGTAGATTTTCAGATTAATTTTCATTTAAGAAAATTAATTTTTTGTTTGGTTGATGAGAAAATGGAGGAAAAAGAAAGTTTTTTTTTTTTCCCGGCGTAGTGACTTGTTTTTTCCGGCTTCGTGACTTGCGTTTCCGGCGTAGTGACCTGTATTTTCCGGCGCAGTAACCTGCGTTGGCGTAGTGACTTGCGTTTCCGACATAGGAAACTGACTCAGGTCACTACGGGTGTGACGTAGTGAACCTGGGGGTTGGGGGTGTAGGTGGCGTTGAAGGTTGTTTGAAAGGAGGGGTATTTTTGTCCAATTCATGCCAAAAGGACTTTTGAGAAGAAAAATTTGTTGAGAGGACTTTTGGCATGAAAATCTTCTAAATGAGGACTTTTAGCCAAATTCCTCTTTTTTTTTTTATAATATTTATTTTGGTAGTAAAAATGAAACTGCTAGTTTTTTTTTTTTTTTTTTCAAAAATAAAATAGGATTGTAGGCATCAAAGAGAATCCTAATATCCAAACTAAGTTGGCATCGTAATCTCTCAGTGCAAATTCCAAATATATTTTATAAAAAGAAATGCACATTCTCATCAATTTCTTTAGTGTCCAACCAATCCACTAGAATTACCAATTTGGTTGAGTTTGGAACTTGATTTGGGTTAAGCTACCCAACTCACCCCATTGTTTACAAAACAAAACATATTTAGGAACATTAGGGCTCTATTTTGATCGCTGAAAAACAAGGAGAATGAAAGAAAAATGATAAAAATTGCTTACAAATGAATTTCTTTATCAAAGCACTTCAAATTTTTTTTTTTTTTTTTTCATTTCTCTTAATTTTTTCAAGATCCAAATAGAAGCTAAATGTGTTGGATAAATCCCAGTTTGGACAGTTCGCTAAGAACCATGTCACATGAAGAGAAATTATCGGTTTCAATTCCCAAGAGCTTCTATATACTCCTTTCAAGTGTTGATATCTCAAATGGAGTACAAGAAGTCTAGTCTAACCAAAAATTTGAATATCACTTTTTTAAACAAAAATTAATAAAATTAAGCAAGTCCGCAAACTATATAACTTCAAATTTACCTATTGTTAAAAAAGAGAG
>JAESVK010000154.1:383408-395481 GCA_017140935.1 Hamamelis virginiana | reverse complement strand
CCCCCCCCCCCCCCCCCCCCCCCCCCCCCCCCCCCCCCCCCCATGACAGGTTTATGAATATGAATGTATTCTAGTTGAAACCCTAGACACATTAATTAGGGTACGAAATGATTGGAATTTGACCTAATGCAACTTACCAAGCTAGGGTTGATGACCTTAAACAACTTGTTAATCCAAAGGCATGGATCAATTTATATAGTTGGATAAGTACTTGGAATCACACCTAAAATTGTAAAAAAGGACTGCACTTTCGGCACAAAATCCAATCAATCTGAACCATCCAATCAATGTATTATTGACTTTCATACCAGATATTAAACAAACTAAATGATCCATTATAATTAGGCCATCCCCACTGTCTATTTAGTGAAACTTTATATATTCCATATTTTGTATATAATTCTATTTTTTCCTTGTCAAAATGTTAGTGATGGATTGACAAGATGTCTAGTTCATCCGACTAGTCACACCAATGGTTTTATGCTTCAACCTAGTAAAGTTCCATTTTATTAATTAATTAATTAATTTTTTTAAATAAGGAACTCATCTGGCCTCATTTAAATGACATTTAATTGGATCCACCCATTTTCAAATGTTTTAATGATTTGATCGATCTTTTGAGTTGAGTACAGATTTATATTTCAATTTGAAAAAATGAATTATGCGGTATTTAAGTGGAACATGTGTGACGTAATTAACACAGATTACCATGTAGTGATCATTCCAGTATGGCCAAATCTATACTAAGACTACAGAATAAAAAGTAAAAATCAATACCCTCCATGCTTCTTCCATATCTTCCACAAATTGTTCCAATTATCAATTTTAGAAATTCATAAAATCCTTTTTTTAATTTATTTTTTATTTTTTTTTAGCCATAGGGAATGGTAGCAACCATTCTCAAATAACCCATTTTTAGAATAACAAATGTATTCTTAGAACTATATATAAAATAATTTAGTTTAATTTAATTTTATAGGACAACCAAAGAGGTCCATGTTGAGTCACATTTAATGCCTCTTTTTTTTCGTAAGTGAAGTAATGTCAACATCCCAGCAAAGTTCTCATAAAGTGTCTTGTCATTTTTTTTTTCTTTTTTTCTTTTTTTTTTAATAATTTTTAAAAAATATTCTCCACAAAACATTCATGTTTGATAACATACATTCATGCCAATTATCAACATTCTAATCTAGGAGAGTAGTTCAGATACTTGAATTTCGGTATACCAAGTCCGAGATTTTCATTTTGAGTCTCTTGAGCCACTAATTCAGGGTATTTGCTTTGTATTTTACCCGGTATTCGTAATTAGTAGAGTATTGTAGTCACTTGAAAGATTGGTCGAAGTGCGCGTAAGCTGACCCGATTACCCTCGTCGTAAGAAAAAAAAAAATCAGCATTCCAAAATTAACAAATATGCAGCTTTAAATTTAAAAAGAAAAAAAAAAAGTATTAAGCGCCAAGGCCACGCGTCGCACTAGCTAGTGCCATTAGTGACTAATAAATTAATTAAATTAATTTTATTTGTATTTGGCTCGATCTAGTCACCGAGTTTGGAAGCCGGTCGACTCAGTAGTAAAGCCATCCATCCACGTGTCCAATTATTGACTTCTGAGTAGACCCATTTTCATTTTTTTTGTCCCATTTTTCCCTTTAAAAAAATTAAAAATAATTCTCAATGGACCCACATTTTACATGATTTACCTAAGATTCCCACTCTTAATATGAGGGGTTATTTTCTTATACAAGCATATGCTTACACAAGTTAGGTAAGCATGAAATATATAAATAATTGTAAAATGCATATTTTAAAAAATTAATCATTGGATTATATATTATACTTATGAATGCCATGTATACAAAAAATTACGGTGATCCAATGTCAGAATTTCAAAATATAATTGTGAAAACTGAGACCGATGAAAACTGTCACAGTTTTTATAAGTGACATTTCTAAGAAATTGACCGTCGAATCACTGTGATTTTTGGCACACATGACATGCATAAATACAGTATCTAGTCCAACAATTAATTTTTCAAAATATACATCACAGAATTCCCTATAGACTTCGTAAGTTCGTATTGATATAAACTTAAATAAAAATATTCTGATACGATCCTTTCTAGCTGATTCCTTTAACAAGTAAAGATTTAATTAACAGCATGGGAAATTAAGTAGGGCCTCTTAAATTGTACGTGTCTTCTATTATTATTATTAATTATTTTTCTTTTCCCTTTAGTCTTTGTTTGATCCGTCTATCATACCAACAACTATATGAAAATTCATTAACTTCTTCAAATCTTCAATATAAATATAACTAGCAAACTCACAAGCATTCACATCATCATCATCTTCTTCTTCTTCTTCTTCTTCTTCTTCTTCTTCATTTGGGTTCTGAGTAATTAAGGAAGAAGAAGATCACCATGTTGCTTTCAGAGATGTTACAAGGTCAACTTTCATCCATGTTCAAAGGCTCGCTCTCTGATGAACGAATCGTCGCCATTGGATGGAATATTATGGCTCAGAGTTATCACATGGACAAGAAACAATCACATTGAGTTTGAGGAAATGTGACCTCTAGGCAAGTCTGATGCTTGGCTTTTAATTACTTTTTTTGTTTGTTTGTTTGTTTGTTTTTTTCATTTTCTCTTTTGATCCATTTGGTTGCCAAGAAAATGAAGTTAATAAAATTTGGAACCTTAACACATGCACCTAAGGTTCTCAAAATTTCTCTTCCTTTTCTTCCCTATCTTCTAGGCAACCAAACGACATTTTTTTTTTTTTTTTTAATTTGAAGTTTTTGTGTTCTTCAAATCTGTAAGAGAGACTGTCTTTGCAAAACATGACTTTTTTGTTTCCTCTAGTTTTGTTAATTTAGATTCATTCAAACTCCCAACTCAATATGGATATATATTTGATGGTAGTATAACCTTAATTTGCTACATTTGTATTGTAGTGAAGTTTGGAATGGCACTACCAAATTAATACCATAATAATATATAGGGAAGGCCTGCAGGTAGTTGGGATTTAGAACAAAAGCTAGCATGGTGATTTTAATTTGGTGGTCGGGTAAGAAAATCAAAGCACCAACATAGAATTTGAAGCTAGCTAGATTGAAAAGGCTTGTGATTCACGTATATAATTATTAGAGTCGATTGCTTACACTTTTTATGTATATTGTATGGCTATGATTTGGCTTTAATTTTCCCTCTTTAGGTGGAATGTTGGGTAGAATGGGCATGTAATGATTTGAAAAAACAACTCTAAATGCCTATAAGTGTGGCTTGTTCAATTGTGCAAGCAAGATGCACAAGACCCTTAGCTTGTATGGAGGAAGAATGATCTAGCTAGCTAGGGCAAATGTAGGTTCAATATATCGATAAGGAGTATGATCGAGTTTCAAAAGGTTAGTTAACCAATGAGACCCCTTTAGAGTTCGTTTGGATAAATCTTGGAAAAGCATAGGGAAAAGGAAAAGAAAATGTGTAGATCGAATTCTCCGATCTCCTAAACAATTTAATCCTTTTTCTTTTCTTTCGCTTGTTTTTTCAAGATCCAAACAGAGTCTTAAGATCAAATCTAAGATCACCAGCCATATCTACCTTTCAGTCCCATGTCTAAGTACTTCAACTTAAAGGCTTCACAAAATTGGTTAACTGCCTCTTTGAATCACTTAAATGCATGCGCAGAATCACTAAAAATCATCAATGAGCTAGATTTAATTACATGCAAGCAGCTGTTAGTACAAAAATCTCATGCATTAACTGAAGATTAGACTGGTAATTCCCAACACAGGCCTGTAGCCTGTAGCACCTCTATAATGCTTAGAAATGATGGATTTAAGTTGTTCATCTTTAAAAGAAGACACAGAACCCTAATTAATAAACAGGCTAAAATGGAGGAGAATTAATGGCCTGCCCAGATTCCAGATAGTTGAAATATATAAAGCTATGGGAACTGAGTTCAAGTCCTGTACATGTAACCCAATGGAAGGTAGCTCAGTGGCAGAGCAAGCAAAGTTAAGGGCGTACCCAGTCCCTTTTTTCTACAACTTTGTCCTATCGTAATTAAATGCCAGAATACAGAATGTAGAATACATATTTTTGTAGCTGTATGTATATTATATGTAAATGTTTAGCTGTCAATAGCCATTCTTTTAGGATAAGGATGATGATTCACTAAAGTCTACTTTTCATCATCTCCTTTACCTTTTTATTATTAAAATTGAGTTTACTTTTTGGGCATGGGGTCACAATTAGTGGAATGTGACAAGCAACTAACTTAAAAATAACAAAAATAAGTTCAATCAATTAGCAATTTTCAATTGGTTCGTGACTCATCAACTACTCATCGACAACCTAATATAATCACTAAGAAATGGAGGATTAGTTCAATGACAGTTAATTAAGATACAAGATTAATCAAACATATATACCTAAACCAATACAATTGATTAAGATGCAATTAATTATCCTTAATTAATTTCAAGTTCAATCCAAGATTATGTTGCTGGTGCCCTTTTTAATTACCTCCACTTGTGGCTTTGACCTGTAATTAATCTTAGTTTAATTGTCGTGGCTTGATTTTGCTTGGTGGATTGCTTAATTGGGTCACTTTTGTACAGCTAAAATGTAATTATATATATTCAATAATTAGGGATATAAATATTGTTGGGAGCGGAAATCCCATGAACTCGTGATAGTGCTTATAGATCATGCTATAAAAAAAAAAAAATTCCGAATCCTTTATCATAAAGAGATAAATATGTACCTTTGAGATATGTCTGGAATGATCTCAATGAATAACGAATTGTAAAAAACTGTTCAAGCTCTTCAAGCCTTCTACCGTATTTCTCCCATGCCAGAACGTGAAGAGAGAGTGGCTCTCTTTGTACTCTACTTGTTAGGCGGCTGCCTCTAGGGTTTAAAAATAATATTTCGTCCAACCTAAAGGCTGCCTAACGTGGCATATATATAGGCTACGGCAGGAACCTAAAAGCAAATAAATTTCTGGCTCCCAATATAAATATTAATTATAATTTAATCCACTAAAGAATTATAATTGCACTCCCTCACTTATTCAAAATTATATTTCGAGCTCTTTGTTATTAAATACTTATTAATCTCTCCACGTTAAGATTACATATACCCGTTGATTAAATTAAATTACTGATAATTTTATTTAATCAACATCTGTTAATCTCCTTGTGACATTCCACTTAACTTATTTGATATGTCAGATAAAAAATCCACCTGCAGGGTTTGACATAATCAAAACTTATAAGCATCCTCAATGGGGTATCATCAATTCATATTACAGGACGTGGATTCCGTTAATAATTAATATAAATCATACGCTTAATATCGTTACCCAACTCACCGAGTTTATTGACCCATAAAAGATCTCACTCTATATGAATCAAGATAACAAATACTAAGTGTATGTGCATATTTAATATTTTGGGATTAAGAGCATAAGTATTCATAATAACCATGAGGTATAAATTGTTTAATATGTCAGTATAAAACAATTATCCCAAGACAACTCCCTTCAATACATACAAGTGTAGTAGCACAAGAAGTCGGAACTAAACCATTTCCCATAGTCAAGACAGACCTACTAAAATCTTGTGCTACAATCTTACCAATGGGTGTCCAACTCTATCTCAGACTGTAAACAATAAGCTTATATTCTACGAGAACGGATGATCTGATCATCTTTGTGTAAGCCGAACTCTACACACCGGATCATCTACTATGTAGAATAAAGACATATATGCATAACATTAAAAGATAATATAATGCAAACATACCTCATACAGATTCTCATTTAAAATGCAATATCAGAATTCATTAATAAATAAATACTAAGGTTTATTACATAAAAGCATGAATTTTAGTATATATCCCCCAACATATATATAGTATAATAGATATATATGATTCATCCTAGTACTATATGGGTTGCCTCTTTCCAAATTTTTGTGTGGAAGCATAATTGTCAATTCCTTGTTGAAGAGGCAAAAGTTTAATTCAGTATAGACATATAAATTAGTTCTAATTAGTTAAATCTAAGTTAGTTTCTGAATATATAACTGAATAAATGAAGCAGATATGCCTATTTAAGTGTGCTCCCTTTTCGGATTGTAAGACAAACCAAACTACTTGGGCTTAATTTGAAATTGACTCGAGAAAATGATCGTTTAAGGTTGATAAATAGTAATTAAGATAAATGAAGCAATCTTCAATCTTAATTTTGAGCTCGTTAATTTATCAAACCAAGTTCGAGTTGTAGATGATTAGTTGTGCTATTTATTTCTGCCCTAAATGAACAAGTCAAGCAAATGGTATTCATTTCTTCCTTCAATGATCTATGGCAAAAGCCTTGTCCTTGAGAAAGATGATTAGTAGTCTAAGAGCATATATATCCAATGGTAAAAGCCATTTTTGGTTAGCCAAAATAATTAAGCATTTAGTTAGGGAAAATGCTACATCTCCCAAAAATATTGTCCCAAAAAATGTATCCCAGATGATGTGGCGATGATCCGGTCCTTTCACAAATTTTTTCTTTGATAATAAATGAAGGATTTGAATTTATTTGGGTTGCATTTTTGGGATATATAGTATTTCTCTTCAGTTAGATCATTACTCGATCTAATAAAACAAACTATTTTTTGCGCTCTCTCTCTCTCTCTCTCTCTATTCCTCTCCTCCCTTGCAACCAAGTATAAACTAGTCCCCATGCATTTGGGCTAAAAGTTGAGATATATATTTTAGATAACCAAATAGCTAAACCATTATGACCCTATTGCTCTTTCCAAGGCTTCCTTAAACGTTCAGTAAAGCACCCATGGCATGGGGATATTAAAAGTTAAAGCATGACATGATTAAACTCAAATTAAAAACTATAGTTAAGGATTAATCTCCACCATTAATGTATTTCAATCTCTTTGAATTATACAATGAATTAATGAACAAATTTGCCAATTAACAAATCCCGACCCATAATTAAAAGATTGTTTAGCATTTAATCCATTCCTCACACTAAAGTTTAATGGTGTCGGCCAACAAAAGTTGCAATCAATAGGTATCTATACATTACAATATATCCCTCCCCACCTCTTTCCTTTTTCCCCTTTTTTATATTTTTTTATTTTTTACAATATAAGAATATCTAAATATATATATACAAGGAAACGATAGTAGTCTGAGCCGAACTTGAGACCATTCCCTCATAAGAAGGGGAAATGTCATGTCATTAGGTTATAAGACAATTAGATGTTATTTACTGCAGCAACTCTGGTGAACTTCAAAACCCCTGCAGCAACTCCTCCAATGCGCCTCTACTTGGCTTGCTCCAGTCACCATATTGGGAATACTGTCCTCATCTTCTTGTTGCAACAAACTCCAACAGATACTGAGCGCCTAGACACTGCATTTCATCTAAAGCCCACAAGAGGTTGGGACAGAAAGCTTTGATGGGAGAAATGATTTTTTTTAATCAGAAATAAATGATTTAATGTCATTTAACACATCAATAAAGTTGTTTAGATGTCAAGATCACAAAACCCTAACAGGCAGAGTAATCTAGGTAAAATCAAACCTAGAGGTCTTAACATGACACTGCTTTTGGAATAAAAATCTCAATTCTCAACCATTCATATATTTCATCTTTTCAACAATGAATTACAAGACTGTGAAGAAATAAACAGATTTGGATCAATTGTTTCAGAAATAACATTACAACAAAACCTCTTGGAAAACGGCATTTCTAAACTGACATATGTTCTGCAATATTTTACAAATAAATCGTAGGGTAATATATGTCAAAATAAATTACAGTCAGAAGAAAAAAACCACAGCTTATATCTCATGTTATCAGTTTTAAGAAATCGATCATTATAAGAAACATATGTTCCTGGTTCGTGTTGTGTCTCGGTCTTCCAAGCCTCTCAAAAATGATCGAATTGCAAGGTGCTCTGAAGCATATGTCATGAAAGATGCTAAAACTAGGCCTCCAACAACCATCAAACCTAACCTGCAAAAATGGAAAAGGAAAAATATATCATCTATATTCCTGTACTCGATCAAACGAAAAAATGAACTCCTAAATTTTGGCATATTCATTTTAAGGTCCATTCAAACATAGTATAAAATCATACACAACCATAAAAATCAACTTTCCTAGTCATTGAAGATGCCATACTTCCAGGAATTGATACACATTACAAGTGCCTCCCAAGGACCAAGCAGAAAGACCAGTAAAGACCAAGTGATGGATACATAATTGAGGTATATTGAATTACGGGTTTTCAATAGGAATACTGTTGTGTGAGCAGATAACAAGTATATCATATGATTAAAAGGATTTATTATGACATAACTTTGGTATAACAGACCAACTAATTGGGAAAATCCATGGTGAGGAGAAACTATTTATAAGAACTGACATAAACAGCTCTCTCTTAACAGAGTATTTACATAATAATATGATGCATGGAAATTAGGATCAGAAAAAGAGCAATATTTGAATTTGGAAAAAACTTAAAATTTTGAAATAACAAGCACGTGCTACATACAGGTTTAGAGCACAAGTGACTTATAAAATTATCTTCCGAGGAAAAATAAAACAAATAGAATTTTTACATAACAAGAGAAAAAACAAATAGAACATTTATGAGGAATGATTTCTACACATGCAAAACTATAAAGTTACCATAGTGGAAGTGCAGTCCCACAACAAAGGCAACTGATTTTAAATGTTCTCATCAAGGGAACGATAAATAAGTTTTAAGAACAAAAAATTCCCAACAATTAAGGTAGGAGAACAAAGGTATCAAACTCGGACCGGACATCAACCTAGTGAAGAAGCCAGGTCAATGGTTCAACTGGTGGGTCAAAGCGCGAAACAATAACTATATTATTATAATTTCAATTATCTATAATTTGTATATTTAAATGTACGTATTAAATTTATATCAGGAAACTAATTCACAAGGATGGGTAGGGCGACTAACAGCAATGAATCAAGGTTGCCAGCATTGTCACTTTCATTACCACTATTCATTTATGATCTCTTGCAAGCAAGGGAAGACCCATTCCTTGTATATAGGACAACTTGCAATTATCACAATAAAGCACAATTAAGGGGTTGTCTTTCTAATACTCAACAAGTAACACTGTCAACTAAAATTGATTGTCATGAGAGGGAAAAATAAATAAAGGTAAAAGAGTCATTTAAGTATCGTAAAAGTAAGTCAGGAACCAAAAAGAGTAAGTTGGGGACAAAATGGTCACTTTCGAAAATTAGAAGTCATGTGGCTGCCACATGTTCACTCTCCAGCACTTCTGCTAACAGCACACAGTGAAAGGGTCATTAATGCCACTGCATAAAAACACATGGACCCGATGTCCAGCTTTTTGTTAAAGGGTGATTACTGATTTCAAGCTATTGTTCAAGGGGTAAAACTAATTTTTCCCCCAAAAAATAATGATGCCAGCCATACTTTTTCAAGAATAAAAATATGACAAGTTCATAACGTAGGTGTAGTCAAAAGGATGCCGTAGAAAACCTATGAAAGAAATGAAAAAATTTCCCCCCTACCCAACCAAACAAACAAACAACATCCACCCCCCTCCAAAAAAAAAAAACAAAACAAAACAAAAAAAGAAAGAAGGAAAGAACTATGGGACCAATAAGAGATTTAAATCTCATACTTTGGTTGAAAATTTGTATGGAAAATATAACAAGTTGAAAACATCAATAACCAATTCTATAAACCAATGCAGCACAGAGCTGAAGTCTTCGCCCAATAAAATTTCTGTGAACATGAAATGGCATGCTGTCCTCCTACGAGAACATCTACTCAAAAGATCAGCACATCAATTGATTCATCTCACAGGTAAGATGACTGGTTAATTTGCTTTGAAGGATCAAAGACACAGGCATCAAATGATCACAACATTCAACCATGATGCATTGCCACTAAGGAGAATTCAAGAGCTATGTTACATGGACTCTTTGCTTTACCATGAAGCACCCATGTCGACACAACATGAAATGGATGTGGGTACTCCTGCTGGACACTTCCAAATAGCGGAAAATCTTTGGCAAGCATACGAATGTACTTGACCATGCATCCTCACCCGACACCAGTAATCGAGTCCATGTAACAAGGTTCAAGGGGTAGTCCCGGATAGATGGTACAACATATTCAAAATTTTCACATTGACAATTACATATCACCTCTAAATGATACATGTTTTAACTGCTAATGAAATCATGATCACAAGCACCAATGAAGTAATAAATAGTGCAATCAGCACTACCTGGAAAATCTCAAATTTACCAAAGTCCCACAAAAGTTCAAGAGATACACAAGAAATAATACTAGTAACAATTATAATTATAATTATAATAATAAATAAAAATAAAACAAGTCTAGTCATGCAGATTACCTCATAAACAGAGCAGTAATCCCAAAAACACATGGCAAAGAAGGGGCAGTAACAGCCAGAAACACCATTCCCAACCCATAATACCATGCCGCAACATCACAAGAAGATGCCTGCCGCTGATGACCTGCAATGCATAGAAGAACCATTAACTAATATAAAAAAAATGTAAAAATTTAATTGTAATTCAAGTGTGATCTTGCGTATAATATGCATTAATGTACTTAAAACCAACAAACCTTTTCCAGAATCATAATCGAAAGATTCAAGATTAGAGGAAAAGGATCCTGCTTGAGTTGCCGCTATCTTTCCCCATTGATAAATCAAGTGGAGATAACCTCCAAATAATAGAAAGAAGATTGCGAATGTCCACTCATACATCAGAAGCAAACCAGTCCATGGCATCGCTTGCCTGGGTACAATTGCAAGAGCAAGTGCGAGGGACACCACAGCAGCCATAAAACAGACAAAAACAGAAGCTCCCCCCAAATAATTAGGCATCTTGGACTGCGCACCATTAGAGAACTGTTTAACATCACAACAAAGAGTTTTAACAAACACAAAAGAATAAAATTTTAACTTTATACAACTAAAGTGGAAAAGTATGATCACCCGTCTGCACATGGAGAAGAATACCATGAGCAGCTCTATGGATATGATTAGTGGTAGCAAATGGTAGATGGGAATGGGTCAATGTGGAAAAATTTGATATGTTTAAAGGGTATCAGCATTTTATTTGACTTGAAGAAACAAAAAAAAAATTCATATAATCATGCATATTCTATTTACTAGGATGAGAACAGTAATGTAACCTGTTGATTGGAACTAATGGTAGATGATGAAGAAACACCAGAATAAGCCAATGCACCATTAGATCTAAATTTGTAGTAAAGGTGTCTGAGATGATCACATAATGAGCTTCTACAAAAAGAACCGAAGAACTCCCGTGTCTGCACCAAAATCAAAATATTTTCAGACCCAAACAATTATTTATTTGCTTATTATCTGAGGAATAAGGTGATTCTGGAAGTGCTAACCTGAAGAAAAGACCGATAGTGACAGAAAACAAGAGCGATAAACGGTAGCAGAAAAAGAAATTTGACTAGAAGATCATCATTAGGATTTCTTCCCCCTCCAGTTCCTGGAAGGGAGTCCTTAAGTTGTTCCCTAACATTCTGCAACATTAGCAAACATAAAAAGTCACATAATTGGATGTGGATTCAGCAACCGAATCTTCTTCCACAATATTGGGAATATATATATATAGTAGGGATAGGTTCTGTTTCAACATATTTTTACACATGGTTCACAAAACCCAACATGGAAGTTGTATTTTGAGAAACCCATTGTTGAATTAGATACCTTCTTATGCGTATCATGCTTGCCAAAAATCACATTAATCGGACACTAGTAGCTATTCAATCCATAAAATCACATTTCTAATTATTATAAAAACATCACAATTTTTCGCAGTTATGGATGAAGTAGCTCTTAATCTCTAATCAGCTTGATATTTCATAGACACGATATGTATGAGAGGAACATTTAATCTAACAGAGAGTTTCCCAAAATACAACTCTCATGTTGGGTTTTGTGAAAGATGTGTAAAAATATGCGTAAA
>JAESVK010000154.1:345267-357474 GCA_017140935.1 Hamamelis virginiana | reverse complement strand
ATATATATATATATATATATATATATATATATATATATATATATATAGGCATAGCACCCACAATCAACAAACCTAAGCTCATGGGAAAAACAGGCTTTCACCTTCAGCGCTCCGCATGGTATTAGTTGTAGTCTCAGTTTTATTTGATACTAGGTTGTTGCACCAAAAAGAGCAGTTGCAGATGCATTCCCATCATCAAGAAAGCTGCTGGCAACATGCTGAGAGAGAGAGAGAGAGAGAGAGAGAGTACATAAATTTACTGTATCCACATCAAAAGTAAACATTATTCTAAGGAAAATACTAATAATTTATTTTTAGGAAGCTATTAAGGTCCTCATGATTATAATGAGAAGTTAAAGCCACAGTACACTTTGAGATAATATTCCCAAATTACACGATTCTTTTCATTGAGTTTATGTATTGTTAATTTGTGAGTAATAGTTCAAAGACTTCATGAGTTATTTGTGAAAATCAAGAATACTTGCAAAATTATGTGCCAAGATCCCATTTTATTCTGAACAAAAATTATAGATAGACAGCATCTGCATCATTTTTTATTTTTTATTTTTTATTACCGAAAATACATTGCTTTTCCCATTCAAAATTCGTTTTTGAATTTTCTCTAAAATATTTTTATTGTTTTTTTTTCCCAGTTGACTCCTCAGTTAGGGATTATACCCAGCACCATATAATCCAAATATCACCAAGTCATCATAATGTTAATACCCTAGGGCAGCCCTGCTGGTATTATTATTGTACAAGAATGGAATCCACTCTATCCCATATCGCCTAAATAAAAGGCTTGCTATAGCTTCATATACCTGTATGGGCCCTCTACCTTTAAGCTTAGGCTTTTAGGTTGGAAACTTAACATGGTATTAGAGCATTGGTTATCCATGTGACAAGGACCACTCTATCCAACATCACCTAAATAAAAGGCTTGCTATAGCTTCATATACGTGTATGGGCCCTCCACCTAGCTTAGGCTTTTAGGTTGAAAACTTAGTTACATTTAAGTTTTGTTTGTTACGAGGGAAGAGTGAATGGAGGGAGGGAAGGGGTGGGGGTTATGGAGGGAAAGTCCATCCATTCTACTGCCAATTTTTGTTCACCCAATTTTGGGTAGATGAGAGGACGAAAAGATAATTTATTTCATGAAAAGAACCAAAATGGCAATTTTCTAAACGAACATCTATTATGTGTGAGAGAGAAATAGTAAAATAGGTATTTTTGGTGTTCCATCCTTTCCCACCCTGCATTACCAAACGAAAGGAAGAAAGCTATCTTTCCATCCACCTACCAAACACACAGGAAAGAAAGAAATCCTTCCTACCCAACAGAGCATTAGTTAAGTCAAGAATCATTGACAGGTTTACTGGCTTTAGAAGCAAAAGGGGAGTTTATCATAGAGAATCAAAGTCGTCATTTGTCTTGTGACATAAAAAAAAATGCTAAATATCTTAGAAACTACAAATCCTATCTTTTTTTTTTTTTTTTCTTCGGTTGGTGAAGGAGAAAGGTATGCATGCACCAAGAAGAACACTGCAAAGAGAAAAGCGCTCTTCAAGACTATAAAAGTGTCTAATCACAAAGTATCAAAACTGTTTATCATAAATTTCAATTGACTACCATTCCATTCCGTTCATAAGTATACCTCTTCAACATAAACTTCCGAAAGGAAAAATGGCTCTTTCTCCCGAATCCCACCGTTGTCTTCAACCATTCTTTCTAAATCCTGCTACGACAATGGACAGTTAAACATAAAAGTAACAAAATTAAAAAGTTGTTTGTAAGTCTCATAATTCCTAGAAATGTAGCAACAGAATTGGAAAGGATCAACAAATTAAGAGTTAGGTAATGCTAAAAAAGGGAGCAAAAAATAAATAAATACATAAATTAATTAAGAGTTACGCACATTCATGCTCAAATTTGCCTGCAAAGAGATCTCCTCCGGAAGTTAAACATGGCAACTCGTAATGATTTTTCCCTTTCCCATTTACATAATTATGAAGTGACTAATAATATAAATTATTTAACTTTGTACTAATCCTAAATAAATGCAGTTGATGTGGTAAACTGTTAACATAACGACCAAACCAAATGAGGCAATCGATCCACAGAAAAGTGAGCAAGGACCAAGCTTTATGGAGCTTAGGAACCCAATTGTCCAGGCTTGAAAACTAGCCTAGGTACCAACGCATTAACTTGACAACACTGGGTTCATTAAAACGATGAAAGTACAGTACCAAACAGTAAATTTCATTAGAGGAAATAATTCATTGCTACCAAGTGGAGACTGAATGGAGGCAAGTATCATATTGAGAGAACTTTTAGAATGGCTATTTTTACCCAAACAGCTTCCAGACAACAGCTCCTTACCTTTCCGGTCAAGATTTCAAACTCAAGTAATTCATCCACAATCTTTTCAAGCACTCGACGATTTTTCTGAAGCATTTCTTTTGCTTTATCATATGCTAGATCATATATCTGCACAAAACCAAGTATCTAGTGAAGGTCTTAACATCCAATACTACAAATTAATAGGAAGCAATACAGTTTCCATTGCTGGTGTTTGGCTCATTAGATAAGACCTTAAGAGTCATCTGTAGTTAAAAATAAATAAAATTGAACCAAGATTTATAATAATAATAATAATAAAAAAAGAAGAAGAAGAAGAAGAAAGAAAAATGTAAATATACACTGCAGCAACAATATAAACCTTTTCAACTTTAGCAGCCATCTCAAACTCATGTTTGTTCCCCATACTCAAAGCTGTAGCCTGCGCCAGCGAATAAAAACATTCAACATGAACAATCTGGCACAAGATCAACATAACCATCGATCTCATGAAGCAGGTAAAAAATTCTATGATAGTGAACTTGCACCTTATAAATGAGTCAAAAGTAAACCTAATAATTAATGTAAATTAAAATTGAGTTTATTGTAGTTATCATACGAAAAACAAATCCACAAGCAATGCATGCGTGTGTTGGTCCATTAATGACACAAGGCGCCTATTTGTGGTTCTTTCACACCAAGGAAGTCCTCCCATTGATCGACCTTCAGCCCCCACAAATTAGCTGGATTCATGCATTAAAACCTTTACTTGGGGTATTTTCACACCCAGATTACCGTAGCAAACAGATTACTTCAGCAGGTAGTGTAACAGTGTACTCCACTGCTGCAGTAATCCAAGTGCAAGAAAATCCATGTTTTCAACAAAAAATTAACTGTTGAACATAAAGAAAGCTGAATACCGCATTGCTATGGTAGTAAATTGCAGGATTGTCATCAGGTCCCCACCCATACTGAATCACCATCCGTGTAGCTATCTGTTGCAACTTGCAATGAATAATCAGGATTGGATACTAATCATATTCTACAAATTTTCCTCGCTTAACAAAATAACCAACATTATCGTATCAATGAAACATCGAAGAACTAACATGTCCAACATATACATGATGATACCCACCTCCTGTGCCTGCTTCAATTCTGAAGTAGAAAGAAAATTTTCCTCTCCAAAAGGAAGTAGCAGTTGGGCTGCAACATATGAACCAAAGCAAAATACAAGCTTTTTCTCAAGGTATGATCTTGATTCCATGTTTCCATACATGGAACCTTCATTCTTAGCCTTCGTAATCTTGGTACATCCAATTCCCTACAAGATGGGTTGAAATTCATCAGCACTCTTCCACAAATGATTCCTTAAAATGATATGGTTACTGAGATCTGTCTCCAGCTAACTGAAATTTAAAACTAATAGTTTTACACAGGGACCGCATTACACCCCACTGGTTTGGCCATTGTATCACGTGATATCACAAGATACATGCGTATCATAAACACACTGTATCAAACTATTGGATGATACAATAATTTGAATCTGTTTGATAAAGTCAACTACCTTAACAATGTGTGAAAAGACCTACTTATAACATAGACGTGTCATATATGCAAGCATATACACCTACTTTTTCTATCTATATTCTAAAGTCCAAGTGTATCTTGCCATAACAATACAATATGGAACAATACCGAAAAATAGGAAAACAAATCACAATACAGTTCACCAGTTCAAACTATGGCTTTCTTCTTTCCCTAACTTCCATTACATATCCAAGGAAATAAATTTTATAAAAAAAATTAAATTTTTTTTAAGAAAAATGTACAAGTCGGGGGACATAAAAAGAAAGAAACTGCTTGTGAGTGGCCTAAGATTTAAAATTATGTATGATAATCACTCTCTCGGCCGAGCTGTTGCCATTGGCAAGAAAGAAAATGAGTTTATAACACTTGAGGCTAACAACCTAATCATTTAACAAGAAGTAGTGTAGCACACGGTTTAAAATATTGCCAAGATGACAAGATATCACAAAAGCTCATTATATACCATTAACAGATGAACAAAGCTGGACTTCTTACACTGAAATAACAGGTTATTTCAGGATATATCTTCAGATAAACAAAAATATTTGACAAAAATGACAGAAAACAAATAGACAAAAGTAATGAAACTAATGAAGAATTATAGCATGAAACATAATGACGCCGTAAGCTATCACAGCCAAACCCAAAATAATGGTCCCATCTGGAGATACAAATGAAATTGAAAACCCTGTAGTAGCACCATAATTCTTCAGTTGTGAGAACAATATATACAAACCATATCATAGAAATGTAAGCAAAAATAAAATTGACTGACCTCCCAAGACAATGGCTCAAGCCATAGATTATCAACAACATCAAAGTTTGGTAGAAGAAGGGCAATGAGACCACGACCAGAAGCCCAAACAGCATGTGGGAACTTCGTCTCCCTTGTCCACTAGCAAATTATTAAACTCCTGTTAATTCCAAAACTTAAAGCCGCAAAAGTAAATCAATGCATTCTACATCATTTAGAGTAGTGCTTATTTGAAAAGAGTACTAATATACCAAAATAAACATAGAAGTGAAAACTTGTAAGTTGTTTTCTCATTTGTTAGATAAGAGGAACACTACCAAAGAACTCAGTGTCTTCCAAGACTAGAAGACAACATGAAAATTAATAAATATTACTCCCTCCGTCCCAATTTATGTGATCACCTTTTCATTTTGGGATGTCCCAAAATATGTGATCACTTTGACTTTTCAAATTAAAAATTAAAATGAATTTCCCATTATAACCCTTTATCGAATAGCTTGGAGAATGATTCTTTCTTTTAGAAGGGTAAAATTGGAACACAAACTTAAAAATATAATAAAGTCAAAGTAATCAATGTATTTCTTAAACTGCGTGTTTAGTCAATGTATGCACATAAATTGGGACGGAGGGAGTATCAAAGAACAATTAATAACTTGACCAAGCATTTCGACCAAGGGCTTTGCTTCTTTCTTCTTTTTTTTTCTCTTGAATTTAAACAAGCCACACCTATCCTTCTATGACTAAGTATCAAGTTATGTGATGAGGACAATGAAACAGGGTATTAAGAATTTTTTTGATCAAGTAAATATGTGTATTCATCAACAAAAAAGAAAGGGCTCAAAAGCCACTGTACAAAAGATGAAACAAAGTATACTACCCCAAAGACTGAGGAAAATCAATAAATAAATAAATAAAACCAATTACAAACTACGAGACTCAACAAAACTGTAAAACCTATTCCAATCGCCAAAACTGCCAGACATTGTCTCACAAAAACTTTTCTAAGTACACTCCTTACATGGGTCTTCATTAAATCTATAAAACTTTGGTTTTATGTGAAATTGAAGGTGTAGGCACAAGTGATGATTGAGACAGTGTTGCTGAAGTTGAACCAGACTCGGAGATTATCCACCTTGACTACAAACTGTCTTAAGAAGTTCCTGCCCAGCATGGCAGCCCAAAGTTTTTCATAATCATCAAAGAAAGCCCCAAAGTAACTAGAAAGCTCAGTAGTTGTGACCATGATAATGGAATGAATTAAGGAAAGTTTAAGATTTAGAAAAGATACGACCTTTCACTATAATACCAAATTAATGGTACCAAATTAACCATTAATTAAACCCTAAGTAAAAGGATACAAGAAGACACAAAAACGATTAGTAGTTCATTGCAACAGTAGTGTAAATGGTACCCACTATAGTAACTAACTAAAGCTTAACTAATTTGCTAAATTATTGCTGATGCTGACTGCCTAACTCAAATCAGATAATTAACTACGCAAGTACGCCGACCACATTTATTATCCAATACAAAAAATATGCCAAATAAACCAATAGTTTTAATTTCTTATTAACTGAACAGCATAAACTTAGGCACCGTTTGGATTTGTTTTTTATAAGTACTTATTTGCTTTTAAAAAAAAATTCTAAGAAATTACATAGTGCAAATTTTTAAAAAAGCAAATAAGTACTTATAAAAAAACAAATCCAAACGGTGCCTTAGTTTTTCAACACCACTTTTGCTTAATTTTCAAAACCTAGTACTCTAGTAGTAGTAGCTGGACATTTGGGGCTGAACAACTCATACATAACTTAAAAAATAAACAAATACTTGACTCTGAGGTTGAACAATTCAAAGGAAAGATATTATGAAAAGAATCAATATAGTCATTTTTTGAACAATTCAGAAGAAGATATTATAAAAAGAACAAATTATGCTCTGTTTTAGAGCTGATGGTTTCTAATTTCGAAGTTTAGAACTTGGATTTTTAACTTGCAATAATTTTTCTTATGAGACCCACCATAAATATCTTCTGGAATTTTCATAAATAGGGTTTAACTTAAATTGAAAATTCTAAAAACATTTCATTCATGTTGTTGATCGGTAAGAAGTTGTAAGAAAAGAAAGGGAAACTTGAAATCTTGAAACAGACACCCAATCCCAACCTGTTAATTGATTTCAATTTTTCAATTCTTTTCCTATGTCTTCTCAGCGATGAAAAAGAGCAGTATGGTATATTACTTAATGCACATGAAAGTAGATTGAAGGGAAATGAAGAAGAAATCAACAATGGGACATGCTATGAACAGATGGGGAAACAGGATAAGCAAGTGTCAGATAAATATAGGTGGTGGTGGTAGTAGTAGTAGTAGTAGTAATAGTAATTACAAATGAAAAAGAAAACTCAGAAAAGTATTCAGAAGTCTTAACTACAAATGAGATAGGAAACTAGACAGATTAACAGAACATAAGAGAAGCAACACAATTTTCCATTTGTAACCTTGATGAACAAAATAGTTTCTTACATCAACTGGAGGATTTAGAAGTTCTATTCCATTGCTTATCTGACCATATGGTTCCATTAGATCAACCACATTCTGTAGATCCTCTTGGGTCAATATCAGTCCGAGATGATTTACCAGCATTTTGCTTATCTTCTTCACAACTGTTGTTTCCCTTACCCATTTGGGGACAATACCACTGAAAGTCTACACAAAAGTAGTATTGGGTTATGCCTATATTATTTGGGAGAAGTATTAGAAAGAGAAACATGCATAAAAGACAGTTGCAAAGTACTTTAACAAAAACTTTCGGAAAAATAATATGCATAAAACCAAAATCATTATTGACTTAACATAATGAACAGAAGAAAAAAAAACGTATGCATTGATCATGTGAAATAATTCTAGAATGAAAGAGACAACCAGATAAAGCATGCTACCATTGACATGATATAGCCATATTTCAAGTCAACATTAAATTGGAGCAGAGCAATATACAAAATCACAGATGACATCATTGATAAACACCAGGTGCAAAGTGATTTTTTTGTTATCTGATCAAGCTTATCAACACTGGCATTAATGAGAAATAAGTGACTAATTTGGTGTCATGTGATTTTGCAAAATTAGTCCATAGGGAGAAGTGTCCAACATATCATAGGTTGGACCAGAATTTAATAAAGCCACATATATAAAAGCTGATAATCCTTTTGGCTTGGGCAGCTTCAGGTCGAGAACATAAAAATGTTAAAATTTAAAACAACTCAAAAAGACCGATCATGCATCTTTTAACTGGTCAGGACCAAAGCCTAACCTTAACCTAACCCAATGATGAATAGGCTGTGTTTCAGACTTTCAGAAGTTTAACAAAACCAGTTTATTTCAGTGAATCACCTGTAGTGGATCAGCTTTTCCCAGCTTATCCTATACGGAAAATAATAGTAATAGCCCCGACATTTATATTAGAAACCCATTAACTCCAATGTGTGACTGCACAACTTTCCCAAACTTTCTAACTTCTACCGCTTTATCAATCATTTATTACAATTTTACTGTGCAAGAAATTCAACAAGAAAATATCAAGAATAATACTTAAAAAATCACACAACCATATATTTGAAATTTTTTGAATCATAGAAGAATTTCTTCATAAAATTTAACCCAAAGCATTGGCCCAAAGGCCATCTCCTTCCCACCAGTTCAATATCTGCTTGAGGTCTTGAAAACCCAAATCCTTGAACTCCCCAGAAAGAGAGGCAGCTGGTACCACTGACCTACAAGGTCTGTGGTCCAAAAGAAATAATAACAATAATAAAGTTGTCGGGTTTTATAAGGGAATCGGCACCACATTATAAACCTAAGCTCCCTTTCCTGTAACAGGTTTGAGTTTAAGATAAAAATAAAAACCATTTAAAACTAGTGGGACCTATAATTACACTACATTCAACCAAATATTCAGCAAGCATATTTAAGATGACAATAATATAATAGCATCAGTTATTTCTTACCGCAAACCAGCTACAATAGGTCATAAGTTCATCTGTATCCAGAAATTTGCTCCTAAAGGCACTACCTTCCAACGCTGCAGGAACAAGTTTAAGTTCTATAGGCCGTAGAAGAGCTGTCTTCTCAGCAACCTGAAGGAAGATATTGTTGATGCTTCAAGAAAACATTACACCAGAATTTTGATGACAGAAAATGATATAAATGAAGC
The DNA here is from genome assembly GCA_017140935.1 of Hamamelis virginiana. Classification (NCBI taxonomy): domain Eukaryota; kingdom Viridiplantae; phylum Streptophyta; class Magnoliopsida; order Saxifragales; family Hamamelidaceae; genus Hamamelis; species Hamamelis virginiana. The sequence goes on along the minus strand of JAESVK010000154.1, from coordinate 348,575 downwards.
TCAGAAGATCCTACTAAATTGCTTTTCAAAGTAACAATAACAACTGGCCATGAATAGCAACTAGATCTTACCAGGTAATAAAACAATTGTATGATCAAACAAAGGAAGCATGGTTGCACCGATTTAAAGGAACATGCTTGAGGCACTGTTTGCATTAGCTTTTTCTAGAACAATTTGGAGAACTATCTCTTCACATGTCTCTTTAAAGGTAAGTTCAAACCATATCTTCACATATCGCAATTGTCATACTAGAATGATTGCAACAAAAGCTAGAGGGCTCAACTTTTGCCACAATCACTTCTAGTATGAAAATTTTGCCAACCATCCTATCATCCCCTCAAGCCATCTAAAAGTAACTATCATCCCATCTCTTAGATCAAGTGGATTTTTGAGCTCTAAAAGTGATTATAAGAAAAGCTAATATAAATGGGGCCTAAATATGCTAACCTTCCAATACAAGGAAAAAAGGGACAACATATAGCCAATAATAGTGAACTGCTAAATAACTGGTTTCTTCTTTCTGAGACAAATTGTCTCTCCACAAGATAAGGGACAGAAAATTACAGATAAAGATGATATAAATCATATCATCAACAATTAACAGAAGTGCCCTTAAGAAAATGAGCAGCAATAACAATCTTCAATTTAATTTGTGCACTTCTCACCGACACAACAAGCTCATTGATCCTGTCATCCAGATGAGAGTTAAATGTACATCCAAATAACCTAAGAAACTTATTGGAAAAATGATTACCTTTCCCCAATCTACAAAATCAATGAGCTCATCATCCATAGTTTCTTTTGCAGCAATTTGTAATATCTTCTCCCTTTCTGTTTGAGTTGGCCTTTGAAGATGAAATACTCTATCCATCCGACCAGGCCGTTGCAAGGCCTCATCAATTTGCTTGAGATTTCTAGTAGTAGCCATCAAAACAACCCCATCTTGTTTTTCAAATCTGCATGAATACATTGAGGAAAATTTTGTGCAAGTCATAACTAAAGTCAAAACACAAGTCAACGGCTGATTAAGCTTTTAGAAAACTAAATTGCATAAATCTGATTGATCTAAGGTTAAAAGAGGAAATGTTGGTTCCTAAAGGTGATGCGAGACAAGCATACAAAACTTATTATATAACTAACTGAGAATTCATATTGTTTGGGATCCAATTAGATGGTGTATTGGTGTTAGAATCATAATTACTAAGGAAAGTACATTAATGCAAAATGCAAAACACTGGACTTGAAAGTCAAGGGCATGATCCCGATAAATAGGAGAAAGAAGAATGGAATTCATATATAAAATCATTAGATGAAGGGTTAGAATATCAACAACAAACTAAGTGGGTAGGAGAAAAATATAAGGAAATTAAAAATACAAAATTTGAATTTTGGTACAATAATAATAATAATAAAATCCAAAAACAGGAATAGGGTAGGACTAATTGTGGAAAAATACTAAAAGGAGGAAGCAATAGACTCAACAAGAGAAAGAATATTGATGAAACTTGGTTTTGAAAAAAAAAAACAAAACAAAACAAAACAAAACAGATTTAATATAACTAGTATGCACCCAAAGTGGGATTAGGTGGATGCATTAAACAACAATTTTGGAAACATATGGCTAAAGTTCATCTACAAGTATGAGTTTCTATTTCTTTAAAGCTTTGAACTAGACTAGGAGCCCTTAAAAACTGTTATTGAAGACAATACAAGCTGCTGCCACTAAGTATTCCTACATAGGTGAGTCCTTTCCAGTTGTAATGCATCAGAAGTGAAATTATTTAATCAAGCAAATTTCTGCATAGCAAAGGAGAAAGGTCCTAGTTTTGTCACGTTGGTGGGACACATTCACAATCCTCAGTTTCCAATTGTAGATCTCCAATGGTACAGCTTGTCATCAATGCCAAATTGTTATTTTAACTTTGGTAATCTTTTCATTTGTTTCTAGTCAAGTAAAAGATTAAGATATCAAAGTTCCCATAAAGCACCAGTTCTGGTATCATCCCACTTCTCTACAATAACATTTTCACTCACATCATAGAATAAAAATGATGATGATTTTAACCCTAATGTGCTCGGTTAAATTGATAAACTATATCAACACATAGGTAAAATATATGAAATTCATGGACTGGTCTGTTAGAACAACTACTGGTAATGGTAGTTGCAAGTGGAAGGTCAGAGCTCTCAAACAAATTCTGGAGGACAAATAAGACCTTAAGCAAAAGAGATAAATATAAACATTGAGCAATCCCCTCAGCTGATGAAAATACTTCAGCTGGCATTGGAGTAGACACATCATGCTTCTCCATTATATAACTGTAGATGCAAATGCAAATCTAAGCCTAATCATTCACATCTAATAAACACCCCATATGTACAACTTAATTTAACATCATTTCTAAGTTAGAAGACATTAAGATAAACAACAGGCAAAAAATCTCATTCAAGTAAAAACCTTTTTTTTCCTTTTTTGGTAGAATACATGCAGTAAAATCTTCGGTCAATTACTCTATGAACAAAAAACCCAACATCTTGGGAATAATCTTACATCAAGCCATGCTTACAAATTTTGTTTGAAGATCCTTAGTCCAATGAACAAGAAGAGAAGTTGAGATTTACCCGTCAAGTTCCACAAGAAGTTGATTAATGAAAGCCTCGTGATCCTGCTTTTTAGTGTGGATAAACTTGCCACGGACACCAGCAAAGAGATCAAAATCCTCCACAAAAATGATTACAGGTGCCTTGAAATGGCATTTATAACTCATCAGAATTTAAATGATAAAAATGTTCAATAAATATCTGTCTTTCAAGGAAAATTGATAATAACTTCTACACTTAAAAAAATCCCTCCACAACTCACCAACATGAATAAGACATATTACATGACCTCATAATAACATAAGATTTAGCCATCGAGAGTAGAACACCACTAAACGAAGGGAGGAATTGATTAAATTCTTAAACAGAAGAATTTCTCCAAAACTCATCAATGAAAAGAAGAGAAATCATCCAACCTTATAATTACACATGATTTAGCTAGTGACAGTAAAACTCCAGTGAACATAGGAAGGAGAAGCTCCATGCCAAATATATGCATGTGGTTAAGAACAAGGTTTTAAACTGTGACTTTTCACATATCAGATTTGGTTCACTCAAAGTGAAATAAAGCTGCAGAATTTTGCGCCCAAGAAGAAAAAGATACCTATGGAATTCATAATTACACTCCACAATTTAAGGAATTCTAAATAAAGGTTTCAAATGAATGCATGATTTAAGACTCAAAGATACCAGAACAAACAAACAAA
>JAESVK010000154.1:333206-345167 GCA_017140935.1 Hamamelis virginiana | reverse complement strand
AGGAAAAAAAAAAAACAATCCATCAAAAAAAGAGGAAAAAGAAGAAGAGCAGTCTATTTAATTCAGGTTAATCTAAAATCAAAGGAATATCAATTTTACAGGTTTAAAAACATTGGTTCAAAATTTAAAAGCCATATATTTATCCAAATACTAAGGCAAAACTAAACCAACTTCATAGAACAAACAAATGCTGAGCAATATAGGAGTTATTTTCCAATTTTTAAAGCATATAAATGCTGATATCAGAAAGTTAATGGATAACTTGCATTTGAAGTTGAGCTTCAAAGAAAATGATCCCTACCTTTAACTGAAATTATCTAAAAGATTAAAATCATGTGGAATTTGACTGATTCAACTGAGTTGATAGATATGTTTGCTAAATTTTAAATAAAAAAAAACAAAATTAAAAAATATTGTATTTTTTAACCACATTTCTGTTTTGGACTGTCTTAGTTTAACTTATAACTTTATAAGTATCATTATAAATCAAAATTAATATCTACGTCCATGTTTAAGAAAAGAATGGAAATTAAGAAGTAAAGATTATAGAGGACAACCAAATCCCTAGCTGTTTGGAAGAGTTCCCTGACATTTGATGCACTTTGACCAACCCATAATCCTGCCTCCAACTGTTGGGCTTTAACTTCAACAACAGGCACCTTAGCTTCAGCAGCTATAGCTAGTGCGAGGGACGTCTTTCCTGTTCCCCTCTCACCAACAATAAGAACTCCCTGCAATATAAGTGTAAACCACCTTAGAGGCTAACCATACCATGATACCACATGAGAAAAATATATACATATATATATGCCCTTGCAGCACAATAAACATCCTGAAACAATGTATATAGTGCACAGCTGTAGACTATTATAGTTTATTTAGGAGTTAAAGTTTGAAACACAAATCAAGTATAATAGTCTACATGAAATTTTAAGGCATCGTGCTCTTCAAATTAAAAGGCCTCACCTATATGCGTAGATATTTCAACAAAGCATAGGCTTTAAATTTAGGACAGCCTTCCCAGTTAAATTTCAACCATCCAGTTGATGAGAACAGTGAACAAATGATATATAAAACACTCTGAGAACAAAATAACCTCTTTGGTTTAGCAGTCACATTCAGTGTTAGAAGAAATTAATAAATGACTACACAATCTGTACTAATACAGCAAAAGCCCACTGCTACAAATCCTGTTCATGGAAATTAAATACGCAAACTGACTAGTTTCTTGATTCCATTAACATGCCAAAAACTTGTGAATGTTGTGCAAAAACAAAACATGAAAATTTATTTACTGGGTTACAATACAACAAGAAAAATGTGTGGCCCACCCACAAGGGACAATGTACACAAGCAATCCAGCGAGAGAATTTTCAGAAATTACAAGGTACAATCTTAACTCAACCGACAACCATCCCTCACCACCTCTGTCAAAAACCCACAACAATAATTTGATCATACAATGTAATATGCCTTAGACCTCTGGTGTTTACTCCAAGAGCTACAAAGGAGGCAACTGCCAAGAAAACCTAAGATAACTTCACTCTAAAAACCCTCTCCTAACCTTCCATTAATTTCTCACACTCCTCACTTGGTATTCTCTCTTAGACACATAGCACTTCCATCTAAAAAAAGAAACGTGTAAGAGTATTGACCATTACTTAACAGGAATTGCGAACTGCAATCATGATTTTTTATTTTTTTTTAATTTCGTTAACAAATTTCTGAAAATTTTTAAATACACACATTTTGACCCCATTTCTGCATTTTTTTTTATTTAATGATTTTCAGTGAGTATTGTAATGTACATAAATAACTAACTGTGAGTCTCATTCACCTTTTTATTGCAATTATATCAGTTTTCTTAAAAAATAAATAAATAAATACTCTTGTTCATGGAAAAGAAGAAGGAGAAGGAGGAGGAGGAGGAAAAAATGGATGAGGAAATTCTGTGCAGATTATGCATAAACTATAGAAAATTAAACCATGGTGTAGATATCATATAGAATGGCATACTTGATTAATGTTTTAAACAAGGGCGAAGCTAGGAATTAGGGTGAGGGGGGCAAACTTTAATTAATTGTTAATAGTTTATTCTATTTAAAAAATCGAGAAAATTTTTGTTCATTTTTTTCTACCGTGTTAGTTTGAGTCCAAAAAATTGCAAAAACTTATAATCCATTAATATTTTATAAATGATATTTTAATTCAATACATTTACAATTGTCCTCAACGGGGACCTATCTTTTGAAAGTATTGTATAATAGTTTCATTAAAGCATCTCTAATACATCCATGCCATTTGATGTGCCAATGCCAAATTAGCACCTCAAATGGCATCATGCCAAATTTTGGCACATATGTGCTCCAATGCATTAATGTTATATTTTAGCATTTTTCTACTTTTTGAAGGAAAAATATGAATTAGCACAAATGGCATTTTCCATTAAAGTTGTCAATTTTGGCAGCTCTATGTGCCATTGCCAAAATTTGGCACCCAAAATTGTAAATCATTTGAGCAACTTATTTGAGTGTCAATGCCAAATTTTGGCAATGATAGATCAAATGACGTACGATTGGAAATGCTTTTATCAATACTATCAAATGCCCTGCTCTCAATCAACACAACCAAGCTATCATTCTTGAAGCCATAAAAGATTTGCCTAATTCCTATAATTGGCAAATCAAACCTAACTCTATTTACCAAGCACATAACAACAAATTAAAAAAAAAAACAGAGACGTAAGAGAGTAAAATAAGGGGGTCAAAAAAAATGAGGGGGGGCGAATTTAAAAATTTTAAAAATTGCAAGGTATAAAATTGATATAAAAATATTTGAGGGGGGGCATTTGCCACCCCTCACTCCTACATGGCTTCGTCCATGGTTTTAAACCTAAATAGTTTGAGCAATATATGACCTTCATTCCTTCTACATGCCAAAAGCTGGATAACAATCCACATTGGAAAATATACAATTTACAGACGACTGAATACTGTTAACTTCGCCTCTGTTTTATAATAAAGCTCAATCTTTAAGCATCAATTCCACTTACAATGAAAATAGAAACACATGTCCATGTGTCATAACTCTAACAGGGCAGATGTAAAATACAAATAAATGATCAACTTACAGAAAAATTGGTACATCTACATGATAACTTAATAACATACCCGAGGTGCACGAGCTCCCATTTCTTGGAATGTGCTAGGATTTTGCAAAAATGCCACAACTTCATTAATTTCCTCTCTCATAGAGTCAACACTCGCAAAATCTTTCATGCGAATTGGTGGATTCTTCACCCTCTGCAAAACAGCCATGGATCTTACAAATTGTTCCATAAAAAATTCTTGTGATTATCTAATACAGAAAAGCTTTTTAAGTTCCGAGTATGAACCTTCATTTGGTCAAAAGCAGTTCTAATTGGATCAATGCCAGCCTTCTTCTTACGTTTTGTTCTCCTCATCCTGTAGTCAAAGTAGAACTTCTGCAAGATGGCAAAAAGATATAATTGCATTCAGTCAGCCGCACCTCAAAAATTCCAAACAAGAAAAGATGCCCTAATGTGCAAACTGATTCCCTAAGCAAGGATAGCAGAAATCTACAAGAAGGCTACATAACATAACACCACTTGATCATTATAAGAGAGGCATCTGTCCAGGTAAACTAGATAACGACTACCAAAGAAACTATCAACAATTTGAACAGTACAGGTTTCTTCAATGTCTCTCCTCAACTAATGTCTAACACATATTTACAAAAAATATAAAACTAAAAATAAAGCGACTCAGAGCATATTGAAATTGAAATATCATTTATTGGCCTTAGGATTTAATAAAGTTTAGCCAAATGAGATTTCCATTTAATGTCTTTTTCATATTGATCCAGATGGATGAGAAAGAGCACGTTAGTTGATATGGGGATACTCTTAAAACAAGAGTTGGAAAAGGTATCTATTAAGTTCCCAAAATTTTGTTTATTGTTAAATACTTTAAATTGAATTTGGGACTTCACAATGTGGTAGCAGTTTCTGAGGCATTGATCATGAACAAACATTCATTTGCACCAGTCAGTAAATACATATTATAGATTAATTTAGGACTAAATAATTGGGTAACAGGTTGAGGCCCCAAAACAATTTCAAATTTCAAGACAAAGGTTAGTCTGAGAACGGATGGTATCATCAGAACCATTTTATAGATTCTTTAAAACAATAATGATTATCATCAAGATAACAATGGCCTTAGCAAGTAGTAACAGGGTCTTGTTCTATGGCTAAGGCTACACAATAACTTGGTCACTTATAAGCAACTGATTATAACAGTTGAAGGACTTTTAGTAATAAAAACAAAATTATACCACTCTCCGCAACTTCTGCAAGTTTGGATCTCTACGTAAAGGCCCAAAGCCCAAGAGTCTTGGAATTTTTCTCTTTAAAAACCGCAACACATGAAACAAAACATATCCATATATGACGCTTCTAATGAAAAACCAAAGAAACCATTGGAAGTCATCTGTCTTCCTGGATTTAAAATTCATTTCTGCCTCAGATTGCCATTTCAAATACCATGTTGAGCCAACAGTTTGACCTATCTCCTCTGGCCATGCCATTCCCAACTGCAACCTTACCTATAATAGAACAGCAACTATGAGCATCAAATAGAAGTGGAAACTTAAAAACACAAAAATAGATAATAAACATTAGTAATAGTGGAACATTAAATGAAGGAAAAAAAAAAAGAAGATACACGTGCGCATGCACAGAAGGTGTGAGAGAGAGAGAAATAGTGAGAGTGAAATTAGAAGCTAAATATATTAAGTGGAAAGTTGGGCTTATCAGATAATTACCGAAAATGGAATGATAAACTCCACAATAGGAAAAACAATCATCATCATTATGTCATCGTTTATATTTCTGAATTTCTCAAAAACCCATTCTCTCGCATACGACACAATTCTAGTCTTCCACAATCCATTCAAGAATTGATGAGACAGCCTCATTGTCAAGAGAAACTGTTGACGAAAATCCAACTCTGAGAAAGGGATCCACATCAGATGAACTGCAGTTGGAATACCACAAGCAAGCATTTTCAAATACAACCCATCAAACCCTCCAAATTCTTCATATAGCATTTCAAATTCCTGGAATATGAATACTGGAGTTAGAATCATACCAACAAAGATTGGCATAAGAGAAATAAAACAAAAAATACACATGCATAACCTTGATGTCAACATAATATTCCTTATCATCCCCTTTTAGTGCAATATACATGGCAGCCCAATCATGCCTAACTCGGGCATTTTGTACAATCTTCTTGGACACAGCAAAAGGAACTGCCATTGGGTCCATTTCCCACCTATTTCGTTCTTCATTGTACCAAGTTTTGGACATTACTCTATCTCGGTCTAAAAGGATACGTTCCTGAAATGAAAATTTAACAAATAATGCATCACATAATTCCACCCAACGAAATGAATGAATCTTCACATGCAAATAACCAATGTTAAAGTTAACCAAAATTTTAAAAATAAATAATGCCATGAGCACAAATACAAAATAAAATTTACATTATTGATAAGAAATCAATTGCAAAGTAGACAAATCAAACCATTCCACCATTTTGTCTAGTACTCCAACCTATCCCCCAAATAGAGTTAACAAGAATAATAAAAGTAATAATTAGGAATTTGGGGAGGAAGTTTATTGTAGGAATGAGATAGTATGTGTGAGGTAGAAGACTCCCAAAGGAAACCAAATATTCCTAACCAGATGACCTGATAGTAACTTCTATGAAGTTCAGCTGTTCTTCTCAACTGTTTCAGATGATGTGAAGGATGTGTGGATGATGGAGAATCAGTGTTGCTAATTCTGATTAAAGAAATTATTGTTACTAATAGAAACAGTTGATGAGAACAAAACTTGATGGAAGAACACAAACTGGCAAATCCTAAGTGTCAAGATTACAATGTAAAAGCAGAAAACATAGATTCACTCAGCCCATATGGCATTTGGAAATATAACTAAACAAGAAGCATGTTGCATGGATCTTTTCAGAAAAAAAGTGGCATGAATCCATCCAAAACATTTGATGATCCTCATATATATGAGGTAACCAAATTTAAATCAAATACATGTAACCTATTCTAGAAGACAAAAATTAAATCATATAAGTGGTTTGTTTGAAGTCAAGGTGCTAAGCAGAGGAAAACAAAAATGGAAGGAAGCAATCAAATACTTGATATAGAGAAATTTAGGTAGCAGATAAGTAGTAGAATCAACTACAAATACCAGCACCAATTATGAGGAACATCATCCATGACTAACAATGCCAAGAGCAGCTGAAGGAGGTTACATGTTTGACAGAATAAATTTCAAAGCTGTCCAATATAGGAGTGCATAGGTCATGTGCATGTCCACTCAATTTGCCATTCAATACTATTACCACTAGTACTACCAAACCTAATTATCATCCCCAGAAAAATAGGAGGCCCTATAAGCTAAAAGATTCATTACTCCCCTTGAGCATACTCCTTCCAGGTTCCAAATGAAGGATGAAATAATAATTTTATTGCGAAATGGACGCACAGAAGGACATGTTCTTTCCAAATAATGCCACTACTACATAGTTAAAGCAAAAGCTACCTGTTGTTGGGCCACATACTGTTTACCAAGGTCAACATTTTCTAACAAATTTCGTTTTAGGTCTGCCTTAGCTTCTTCACGCCACTTCTTCCAACCATGGAACAAATGAAGGCCAATAGCTTTAGGAACCACAACCTCCTTGTTTCCAAACATCCACTTCAATTCAACATCTGGGAAACCCTTCACAACCTCATCTGCTGGCGTGTTAAGAACATAACGCTTTTCATCACCAAATTTCTTCATACCTTTTCTAATACGAGCCTCCAGATTCCTTTGTAGCTCCTTCGAATCTTTAAGGGCTTGTTTTACACGAAGTACAAAATCCATTGAATCTTGATGAAAAAGGGGTCCAAGATCTTCAACTTCCAAAACACTAGGCAGAATCATTTGTTCCCAGTATTTTTTTTGTGCAGTTTCCAATTCTTTCTGAATATCAGATCTAGAAAGCTTGGTAGCAGAACTTTTTGGCACACTGCAACCATATAACAACCAATGCTCACATGAGGCAATGAAATGTCGTTAACTTCACTCTGAAACAAAGAATGCTTTTAGGAAACACATTAAAGAATTTGCAACCGATGAATTAGAAATAACACAAAATAGAACTGGAAGCAGAAGGTCTATTTCATCAACACCATCAATACAAGATCTATAAATTGAAACTCTGTCAAGCCTATTGCATGCAAAAAGTAAGTTCACTATAGCAACTAGAATGCAATATCAACTTATTTGCGATCCAGCTTAATGACTTTCCGCATAAAGTATCTTACAATAAATGGGTTTGGATATTAAAAATTTAACAAAAAATAAAAAATAAAAATGTGTTTTAATGTAGTCCTCAAAACAGCCAAAATTTATACAGCCATATTACAATTATAAATTCGTGGACTTAAAATCCATAAAACAATATGTAGCTCAAACTCAAACTGGCAACATTACAATTTGCAGCAAGTGTAAGCTTTTTATGTCGTGTAAATTCTAATATTTACTATTTTAGGTCGAATAACATTAAAACTGAAAAGGAGTGAAGCTTTAAGATAGACTAATCTCTCTCGCATTAGCATACTTGGCACTTCTTTACAATGTTGGAACATCTGATGCTTTAAATAGTATACCAGGTGGTATAATTACAAAGCATATGAAGTGTAAATCAAATGCAAGCAGGCATTACTAATAGCTGGTAAGAAAAGCTAGAGTAGTGGTTCATTGACTTTCAACTTTTCAGTATTATTTTTCATTTTCAGTCAAAGAGTTCCCCATTTATCCTTTTATGTTTTTCAATAACATCTTTCTTTCTCACTTTGCATGAAGTGAGCACCAAAATTAGCTCTGCTTCTCCTTTGGCATCTTTCCTCAACTGTCATACTTTTCAAGTGATATGCACACAAAACCTGTCTATATTTTTAGAAACTATGGCATCTAAACTGAAGCATCATGGACGTCAAAGGTGGCGTTAGCCTATATGAATATATTTTGTTCACTCGTGCATCATTTCAGACTAAAAAAAGAATTGGATTGCAAATTGGATGGGCTATATCTAAAGTCCCACCAATATAGCAATCTTATTATACTGTACAGAGATCTTTAAACACATCACATCCATATCCCACCATCCAAGTTTCAGCAGAGGATTAATTTCAACTAGACAATCTCCTATTCTATAAGTTCATGGACCGGACATTTCCTTGATGGTCCCTACTGATTCAATGATATCAAATGCATGGGACTGCAGAAAATATAGCACCAACCATTAATGGTTCTTCACCACAGGATAGAAACAGACACAGCCAGACGACCAAAGTCCTGTACCAAGACCACGTAACACCATATCCAAGAATGCAAAAACATGCCCAAGAATGTAAAGGGGGGAAAAAGGACCTTTCAAAGCTGCACATTCGCCTACATCCACAATATCTATATTTCAAGTCCATAACCAAAGGAGAAGATATCCAATGAGAGAAACTATATAATCAAAAAATCATACATAGCAAGTCCAGCCAAACAGGCTGCATTTTAGTCAGAGTTGCAATCTTGTAGTGTTAACTGTTTATTTTTTGCCTCATTTTGCCAATACATTGACATAAACAAAAACATAAAAATGGAGCATGAAAGCAAAGCCATTAGAACATAATTATAACTTACTTGTTAGCTTGGCACTTAGACAAATTTAATGGATTAGTTATATATTTTTCCCTAATCACCATTTTTAACAAAACACAAGTTTAATCCACCAAAATCAAACCCAGGCACATTCATTGAAACTCTAGATTTCTACTAGATGTAATTGTGATTTTACCTGTCCAAACCCCTCCGCCTCATTTCCTGCCTGAACCTCTCTACCAAGAGCTCACTCTCCCGGGCAATGAACGAAATCTCCCTCACACCAACGCTCAAAGCCATCGTTTCCCTTCTCAAAATCCGATCTTCAATGTCGCCAACCTTCTCCCATATCCCATTATACTCCTCCTCCATAGCACTCAAACTCTCCTCCAACTTCGCCATTCGCTCCTTCACCTCCTCACCACCACTCACCTTCCTTAACAATTTCTCATGCTCCCTCTTCACTTTCAACACAGTATCGAGAATCTCCTCCGATCGCTTTGCCAAACCTTCCTTCTCTCTGCTCAATTCCCTCAATTCTGCATAAAGGGCATTCAATATTTCCTCCTGCAAGTCCTCCTTCTTCATTTTCACCTCCTTCAATGCTGCCTCGACATCCTCTATATCCCCATTCCTTTTTCTAACCTCTTCCACTCTCCTAAGTAAAACCGACACCTTTTCGAGTAATCTTCGAGTATATTCTGAGTACTCATGATCCCTCGAATTCACCTCTTTCTCTCTCTTTCTCAAAGTCACCTCACTTGTCACCGGTGCCGCTATTGCACGTACTTGAAACCTTCGAATTGGACAAAACCCAACAACAATACAGAATAACGCTAATGCTATCTTCTTTGCAATGTGTTTGATAATATTTACAGCCGACCCAACTGATTCTTCTTCTTCTTCTTTTACACATATTGAGCTTCTAGAAACTTCTACAACCGAATGTTCTTCCTGTTTTCTACATTCTGAGCTTCTAAAAACTTCTAGAGAACCAATGGAGCTGCAATTTCTCACAATTCGAAGGGAATTTCGGGGTTCGTATGAAGATTTGAGCGTGCATCTTCGGACTGTAATGTGGCGTTTTGTTTTGAATGAAGAGTTTTGATGTGGTGGAGGGAAAAGAGAGAGGTGGGTGTTGAAGAATGGGCGAGAAGTGAAAATGGAATCCATTAGGGAAAGATTAAGGGAAGGCTAAGGGTAGAGAGAGAGAAAGGGAGAGCAGACTAGACATGTCAAACATGTCAAGCTCTGAGCAACATTTATGGGGTTTTTGGGTTCACTGCGAAGGATGACTGAGGCCTGCAAGAAGGTGAAGAGAGGTGGGATTGTGAGAATTTGAGGGGTTTATCGCGTGTATGTGTATAGGTCAGGTATAGACAGATCTACTAATATACGGCCGACCGGATGTTCCTTGTATCAGGTCAGCCCATGCCTGCCGTTAGATATCAAGAACGGCTTAGATTAGAGCCCAATATAAAACATGTGCAGACCTGATAGTAAGTGCCGTTTGGTTAGAGAAGCAGAAGTTGGTGAAGCAGCTTTTCACAGTTTCGAGGCAAATAAACACTTCATGTAAGTGTTTGGCAATCCTAGCAAAAGCACGTTAAGTGCTTTTCTTGGCTTTTTTTAGAATCACCTCTCGGGTGATTCTCAAAGACGCACAAGTAGCACAAGTAGCTTTTACGTGACTCTTTTAAAATTAGCCATCTTACCCTTTAACAATTAACTCCAATAAAATTTATTCCTTCCATGTCCCACCATTAACTCACTTTTATATTAATATTTGTAAACCTTCACACTTTCCTTTACATTAATATTAATATTTAAGGTATATAAAATATATATATATATATATATATATATTAATATTTAAGATAAAATAATATTAATTTTTATATTAATATTTATATATATTTTCTATTATTTATTATTTAATTATTTATAATTTTACATTTATATTATTTAATTATAATTATAAACAAGATTATTTATATTCATAGTTATATTTATATTATTTATAATTATAAATAAAATTATTTATAATTCTATTGCCAAGGGTAATTGTGTCAATTCATAACTAAAAGCAACTTCTTCCATGTGGTATCCAAACAGATAGTAAAAGCACTTCTAGTGCCAAAAACACTTTAAAATAGAGTATCCAAACACAACTGACTTCTGATTCTGCTTCTCTTCTACTTCTGCTTCTACTTCTCTTCTGCTTCTGTTTCCAAACCGGCCCTAGGACGGCCCCACCCAATAGTGCACAGGAACCATCTTAGGCTCTTAGCACTTCTTTAATTTTTCATTTTAAGGGAAAATATAGAAACCCTTCTCAATTATCATCTTGCGACACTTTATCTCATCAACTATCGATTGCAACACTTTGTCCCCATAAACTATTGAAGTGTGACAAATAACTCTCTTCCGTGATTTTCACAGTCTATTTTATGGCAAATCAACCGTTGGATCACTGTGATTTTTAGCGTGCCTGACATAAATCAACAAATTATCTAATCCAACGGTTGGTTTTTTAAATTCAAACCGTTAAATTAAAAAAAAAAAAAAAAAAAAAAAAACAACATTAGATTAAAAAACAGACCATTAATTAGATTAGATAATTTGCTTGTTCATCTCAGGCACATCAAAAATCACAGTGATCCAATAGTCGGTTTGCCATAAAACAAATTAAACTATGAAAAATTAAGGAATGAGATTATTTGTCACAATTCAATAGAGGTTATCAGAACAAAGGATTGCAATCAATAGTTGAGTGGGGTTAGAATATCACAAGGTGATGATAGCTAAGGAGAGTTTTTGGTATTTTTATATATCGTGAAATGCCATTGAAATATATGCAGAGGAATATTGAATCCAAGAAATGGTACGTTCTTAAAAATTCTCACAAACATATCCTTAAAATAGGCAATTATCCATGACTCATTCATCTCAATGTCTTATACGGAGCATCATGCCGGAATATTCCTCACCAGTGACCTCAACCAACCAATACAAAATCATTCACAAATACACACCCCAAAAAATATATTAAAATTAATGGTTAATTTCAAGATCCAAATCTGATTATATATTTTTTACAAAATGAACAATAAATAGAAATTAGATATATTTTTCACTATTGGATCATATAAAATCTAAGGGTCCAAAATGATGCTGACATCAATGGTTCACTCTCCCTCTTTCATCCCATCCAAACC
>JAESVK010000154.1:220830-238206 GCA_017140935.1 Hamamelis virginiana | reverse complement strand
ATTGCATTTGACAGATTCAATTACATTTGACAGATTCAATCATCTTATACAATTTAGCCTCTATTTGTTATTGTTGCATTTTTCCTTAGAATATTAATTTTGGTAATTTCTTGGTAGCATTGTTCTATTTTTATATAATACATTTATGGAAACTATAGTTGAATTAATTTCATTTTAATGGAATTATATTCAAGAGTTGTAATCAAATTTTGTTTATTAATGTAATTATATTTGTAATGATGATAAGAGGCTCAGGGTGAGCCTATTGAAAACCCTCATTGTGAATTGATTGTTGATTTTGTTGCATGTCTTGTTTATTTATTTGATATATTTGTAATCATGAGAGAAAATTTGGGGTAAGCCTATTGAAAACTCTCCTTATGAATTGATTGTTGTAAGTCTTTTTTATTAGTTTAAGAAAAATTCCATTTGTCCTCCCTTTCTGTCCTACCTCGTGCATTTGACCAACTTGTAATAGTTATTTCGAGAAACCGACCATTGGATTTGATATTTCACATATACTTACCATGAATGCAAAAAATTACATTGATCCAATGGTCGGTTTTTTCAATTATGAAAAAAATTGTAAAATATAATGAAAAAATTGTGAAAAAATTGTCACAGTCTATTTTTTGAAAGACCAACCATTGGATCAATGTAATTTTTTGCATTCTTGATACGTATAAGTGGAGCATCAAATTCAACGGTCAGTTTTTCAAAATATTTGTTCCAAGTTGGTGAGATGCCGGCCATGATTTCAGTCATCACCCGCATACAATCTCGACCGTAGGTAAGAAAAATTACTAAAAGACTTGAAATCTTGTTAAATTTCCAATTCTAAATTCTAAATATATTAGGTGGAGGGCTCAAACTCCATTATTTGAAGGATGTGAGACTTAACAGTGCCAAACATTTGCCACTCCTAGGATTGAGAATTAAGTTAGCAATGACTCGATTAAGTACTTATACAAACGTGTTGGACTTGGAAGCCATTTCCACAAACTGGACCCACTCACCCGTTCAATTCTTTCTCTCTTTTCTTTAGTTATTGTTCTTCGTTTTGTGAAATAAGATCCCAATTTTTTTTTATTTGGTGGAAGATTAATATATAAAATAAAGGTGGGAATATATGGATGTAGATCGGACACATGTTAGACTTGTATTTGGAATAGATGGACTAATGGAAGTTCAAATGTGACATTCCCATGTCCTGATCGATATTATGGCTTAGGAAAATGTTGTATGTCCCAAAATAATTATCCCAAAATTACCCAACCAGAGTGGAATAGAACAAGATTGAACCTTAATCAATAATAATCTCTGCACTCAAATGTCCACTTTCTAACCATTCAGTCAGCACATGGGCAGAAGGGAGAAAATATGAATAGAAAACCAAAAACAAAAAAATTAAAAAAATTAAAAAAAAAAAGCAAAAAAAGACTATCATAAGGATGCCCTTATCAACTTGCTTGCTATCAGTTTAAGATGCATAATTATGACACAAAAACGAATGCACAGACCAGATCACCACTCAAAAACCTTTGGACAATTCAATTAGTATAAAATTTGCTCAACACATATGTAAGTTATTATCACATGCTCCAATTAAAGCTCACTTATAAAATTGCTATTTTTGTTAGTTTTTGGACTATGGTTCTCTAGGAACAAGTAATAGGGCTCTGACAGTCACATTTCCAAATTATGATTCATTACAATAATTTATAAATTTTAGAATAATTTAATATTTTAATTTTATTATATTAATTATTATAACTAATTTATAACTAATTTCAGTGATTGGTATTCTTTTCTTAAAAAAATAAAGAAGAATAATTAGTTTTCTAATTATAGTAATTTACAATTTTATATATTTTAAATAATAATTTATACATAATATGCAACAAAAATGCCCAACCAATGCCCTCTCCACCTTTAATTAATTCTTGATTTAATGCATGAGTCATTTGATTATGCAATAGTTATGCAATATTATGCTATTGGTTAACGGCCGTTTAACTGAGGGAGTCTTACTGCAACTTCTTTTTAAAAGTAGGGGGTGTTTCTGTCATTATTGAAACCAGAGGGGGTGTCTCTATAATTGTCAGAAACTAAAGGGGGTGTAGGTGTAATTTTCCCTTATATTTTTAGAAAAGAAATCAACGAAATTAACAAATGAATTAATTATTAGTATTTTTAGAAGTCAGAAATTTTCTATTTATCTTGAACTTAATTATTGTATTTGACTGATTCAATTATTTATTGAGATATTTGCCACTTCTAGTCGTGAGAATTAAGTTGGCAATTAATGACTCGATTAAGGCAGTCAACATTTGGACATGGAAACCATTTCCTTTACACTTGTTATCATCTCATGATTGGACATGAAATCATCTTTAGCTGTGAGGAAGCAATGATTCATTCATACGAACGTGATGGACCTGGCAAACCATTTTCATAAACACCGGCCCCACCATTATTTATTTCTCTAATATGTAGTTATCGTTCTTTGTTTAATTTTGTGAAATATATGGCTACAAGAATAGATGATAAATTGCAAAGACCTACAAGGAAAGTGATGGCTGAATATATGGAGGAGATTGAGCAAGAGTTCTTGCATTTGACGTGGCACAGGATCAATGCTTAGATTTTGCAGACAAATCCCAACCGTTCACTGCACCAAACTGGATGGGCAGTGGAGTACTGGTCCTCAAAACAGCCAAAATTTTTACCGCCATGCTTATTACAATTTGCAGTAAGTGTAAGCTTTTTATGCGTGTAAATTCTACCCAGTAATATTTACCAATTTAAGTCGAATAACATCTTAACTGACAAGGAGTGAAACTTAAAGACAGACTAATCCCTATCGCCATTAGCATACTTGACACTTCTTTACAGAGATCTTTAATTCAGCACAAGATTATGCAACATTTATGGGCTTTTTCGGTTCACTGCCACGGATGACTCAGGCCTGCAAGAAGGGGAAGAACAGGGAAAGAGCAGTGAGAATTGAGAGGGGTTTATCATGTGCATATATGTGGAGCATCAAATTCAACGGTCAATTTTTCAAACTAACTGTTCCAAGTTGGTCAGATGCCAGCCCTAATTTCAGCCATCACCCGCATACAATTTCGACCATACCTAGGAAAAATTATTAAAGGCTTGAACCTTGTTAAATTTCCAATTCAAAATTCAAAATTATATTTGGTGGAGGGTTCAAACTCCATTATTTGAGGGATGTGAGACTTAACAGCGCCTCACATTTGCCACTCCTAAGCGTGAGAATTAAGTTGACAATGAGTCGATTAAATCAGTCAAGAGATGCACTCATACAAACGTGTTGGACTTGGAAGACATTTCCACAAACTGGACCCACTGATCACCCATTCAATTCTTTCTCTCTTTTCTTTAGTTATTATTGTTCTTCGTTTTGTGAAATAAGATCCCAATTTTTTTTTTTATTTTGTGGAAGATTAATATATATATATATATATATAAAATAAAGGTAGGAATATATATATGGATGTAGATCGGACACGTGTTAGACTTGTATCTGGAACAGATGGACTAATTGAAGTTCAAATGTGACATTCCAATGTCCTGGTCAATATTATGGCCTAGGAAAATGTTATATGTCCCAAATAATTATCCCAAAATTACCCAACCAGAGTGGAAGAACAAGATTTAAGCTCGATCAATAATAATCTCTACACTCAGATGTCCACTTTCTAACCATTCAGTCAGCACATGGGAAGAAGCCAGTAGGGAGAAAATATATATGAATAGAAAACCAAAATAGAATAAAATAAAATAAAATAAAAAAGAAGAAGTTAAATGTTCTTAAAAGGGTTTTGGATTAATTAAGGGATAAAGGTTATCTGACTGAAAAAGGCATGGATGGTAGATGATAATCATAAGAACTACACTATGTTTTAGTTTTAGGTTTTTTTATGTGGTGGAAGATTATATAAAATGAAGGTTCAGGATCCACCAAACTTAGCCACCTAGATATTGTCAGTGACAACATTCACTGCTAGCCATACCTCAAAAAGCAGTTTACGAAAATCCTCAATATATTTTTGATCTGTCACTCCTATGTCTCTATCCAGCCTTTAACTATCTAGTGAACTTGAGTGTCTAAGTCTTTTATCTAGAATTTATCTTTATGTAGAATTTCAGTCATCACCCGCATATAATTTGAGATTGTATGTGAGAAAAGTTATTAAAAGCTTGAAACCATGTTAAATTTCCAATTCAAAAATTAAAATTATTAGGTGGAGGGATCTAACTCCATTATTTGAGTTTATTTGAGTTATGTGAGAGTTAACAGTGCCCAACATTTGCCGTGAGAATTAAGTTGGCAATGACTCGATAAGTCAGTCAATAATTTGGACTTGGAAATCATTTCCATTACACTTGTCATCATCTTGTGATTGGACATGAAGCCATCTTTAACTATGAGGAGGCAATGATTCATTCATACGAAAGTGCTGGACCTGGCAAATCATTTCCACAAACACTGGCCCCACACACACATTTTTCTCTTTATTCTATTGTTATGGTTCTTCATTTAATTTTGTGAAATAAGATCCCATTTTTTTTTTATTTGGTGAAAGTTTAATTTATAAAATAATAGTGGGATGATGTAAATCGAACACCTGTTAGACCTCTATTTGGAACAGATGGACCGATGGAAATTCAATTGGGACATTATATATGGCTTACGAAAATGTTGTATATCTCAAAAATGTAATCTAGATGATGATTTATCCAACACTTTTCTTTTTTAGTAAATTATCTCATGAATAATGAAAATGCTAGAGCGATGCTTCATTTATTATCAAGGATAGGAGAGAATTTGTTAAAAACGAGAAAGGCTGGAGCATCCGCATTAATTATCTAGGATAGGAAAAAATTTGTTAAAAATTCAGTGATTGTTAGATCACTGAAGTGGCTTAAATCATCATTCGAGTTGCCAAGATCTAATGGCCATTTAAGTGCTTGCCGATTTAACTAAAGTCAGCATTTATTAACTTGATCATTTCTCCCCATTTGGGCATGGCTTAAAAATTTAATAAGCTTCAAATTAGGATTCCAGCATGCCCAAAGGTTATAAAAATTGCATTTAATGACACCATTCTAGTATGAACTATTAATTGTAGATGTTGCAGTAAAAATTCATAGCATTTTAGGACAATCCAAAAATACACAGTAAAGACTATTAGAAGGATGCCCTTATCGCCTTGCTTGCTATACATCACCACTCAAAAACCTTAGGATAATCCAATTAGTATAAAATTTGCTCAACTCATATGTAAGTTATTATCACATGCTCCAATTAAAGCTCACTTTTAAAATTATTATCTTTGTTAGTTTTTGGGACTATAGTTCTCTAGGAACAAGTAATAGGGCTCCGACTGTCACATTTCCAAGTTATGATTCATTACAATAATTTATAAATTTTAGAATAATTTAATATTTTAATTTAATTATATTAATTATTGTAACTAATTTATATCTAATTTCAGTGATTGGTATTCTTTTCTTAAAAAAAAAGAATAATTATTGTTCTAATTAATTTTAGTAATTTACAATTTTATATATTTTAAATAATAATTTATACATAATATGTAACAAAAATGCCCAACCAATGCCCTCACCACCTTTAATTAATTCTTGATTTAATGAATGAGTCATTTGATTATACAATAGTTATCCAATATTATGCTATTGGTTAACTAGGTACACACACAAAGGGCATTTACGGAATTTTGAAAAAAAGTTTGCATGACATCATCAAAAAAGCAAACGGAAGGTAACGGCTGTTTGATTGGGGGGTCTTACTGCAACTTATTTTTAAAAGTAGAGGTGTTTCTGTCATTATTGAAACCAGAGTGGATGTCTTTGTAATTGTCAAAAATTAGAGGAGTGTAGGTGTAATTTTCCCTTATATTTTTAGAAAAGAAATCAACTAAATTAATAAATGAATTAATTATTAGTATTTTTAGAGCTCGGAAATTTTCTATTTATCTTGAGCTTAATTATTGTATTTGACTGATTCAATTATATATTGAGATATTTGCCACTTCTAGTCGTGAAAATTAAGTTGGTAATTAATGACTCGATTAAGTCAGTCAACATTTGGACTTGGAAGCCATTTCCATTACAGTTGTCATCATCTCGTGATTGGACATGAAACCATCTTTAGCTGTGAGGAGGCAATGATTCATTCATACGAACGTGATGGACTTGGCAAATCATTTCCATAAACTCTGGCCCCACCGTTAGTTTTTTTCTCTAATCTGTAGTTATCGTTCCTCGTTTAATTTTGTGAAATATATGGCTACAAGAATAGATGATAAGTTGCAAAGACCTACAAGGAAAGTGATGGCTGAATATATGGAGGAGATTGAACAAGAGTTCTTGCATTTGACGTGGCACAAGATCAATGCTTAGATTTTTGCAGACAAAACCCAACCGTTCACTGCACCAAACTGGATGGGCAGTGGAGTACAGGTCCTCAAAACAGCCAAAATTTTTACCGCCATACTTATTACAATTTGCAGTAAGTGTAAGCTTTTTATGCGTGTAAATTATAATATTTACTAATTTAGGTCGAATAACATCATAACTGAAAAGGAGTGAAACTTTAAGAGAGACTAATCCCTATCGCCGTTAGCACACTTGACATTTCTATACAGTAGGAACATCTGATTCTTTAAATAGTATGTAAGGAGTAGGTTTAATTACATAGCAACCGATTGACTCATTAATGTCAACCGATTGGACTCATAAAAGCATGATAATGAGCTATTGGGGATTGGGGGTTATATATTAATATTGGGATTATTTGTTAATGTGGGATTGGGGATTATATGTTATGGTGGGGATTACGTAGAAATTTTGAATAATTTTCAAATTTTTTTACTGTTAAGAGGATATTTTCGTCCAAAAAAACAGTGATTGGTACATTAACGTAAATATTAAAAATCCGGGCCCATTGACATAATATTTTAAACTCCGAGATCCGTCGGGCATAAAATGCCCCCTTTTTTTTTTTTCCTTCGTCTCTTTTTCATTCCCTTACTTAACACCAACTATTATGCATACTGCCGAGTTTGATTGTGGGTTTGATGATGGATTTGAGTTATTTGATCCTTTTTTGCAAATCCTCATCTCTTTTCAAATCATAAGCATCTTTAGAATACTGACGTGATAAGAGAGAAGGTTGCGCAGT
Organism: Hamamelis virginiana; assembly: GCA_017140935.1. Classification (NCBI taxonomy): domain Eukaryota; kingdom Viridiplantae; phylum Streptophyta; class Magnoliopsida; order Saxifragales; family Hamamelidaceae; genus Hamamelis; species Hamamelis virginiana. Next base: position 230,972 of record JAESVK010000154.1, on the reverse strand, counting down.
CATGGGATGGTCGTCAATGAAGGTGGTTGGGGTGGGTGCCAACCAGCGTGGGTTTGGAGTTGAAGTGTGGAATAGAGAAGGGGTTTGGGGTTTATTCTCTTTTGATGGGATGAGAGAGACTAAAACATTAAAAACTTTTTTTTTTTAAATAATGTTAGCATCATTTGGACCCCTAGATCTTTAAGATCCAAATTTTACAGAGAGTCGTGGCCATAAACGTGAGATTGAGCCATGAGCTAAACCAACCCCTTCAAATAAGGGGGATCTAATCAATGGTTTTAAAAATAAAAATCCTAACAGATCCCTGGGTTTGGAGAGAGAGCTATGCAATAAATTTTAACAACATTAAATTCATAGAAACTTAAACAAAGTGTACATATATATATATAGAGAGAGAGAGAGTAATAATAATAATAATAATGGTCGGTGCGTGTAGAGTGAGAGAGAGAGAGAGCGAGTTCCGGCAAGTGAAGCAGCGACAACGACAAAAGACGAATGGGTTAGGGTATGAAAAGGATTTGGGAGACAGAGAAGGATATTTGGGTGCTGCAACGTGGGGAGCCATGCACTATAGGGTCGGGTCGTCTCACTTTTAGGTCTGCATGTGTTTTATATTGTGATTTCTAACGGCAGGTAGTGGTGTCAATTTGGGATGATCAGTCGGCCCGGCCCGTTAAGGAAACTGGCTATCGGATTGGATCGGACTTGGCCAGCTAAGTTATCGGACCGGATCAGGCCGGCCCAATAAGTTGAAAGGCCTGTCTAATCCGATTCATTAGACTAATCCACTAAGGTAACGGGCCGAATCGAGCTAATGGATCGGATTAATTGATCACGTAAACAGGCTAATGGATCGGGCTAAAGGGGTAATAGATTGGGTTAACGGGCTTTTCCAATTTTATTTTTTTTTCCCACTTTTTTTAAATTCAAATTTAAGGTGTCGACGGGCTAATGGACGGACCGGATCGGACTAGGCTTTTGGATCGGATCGGGCCTCTTATCTGACTCGGATCGAGCCGGCCCATTGGACAAAAAACCTTAGCCCAATCCGTCCATAAGGGTGTGCAAAAACCCGCCCAACCCGCCGGACCCGACCCCATCCACAAACCACAGTTACAATGGTTAGGCGGGTTGGGGTGGGTGGATTTGATGAATTTTTGGCGAGTTGGGTCGGTTGGCAAGTATAGAGGTGACAACCCGCTCCCACCAGCCAAATAATTATATATAAATAAATAATACATTTATATAAAATAAATTTAATTACTACCTTATATTTTCCCTTAATTGGATATGCTTGCAAGTTAAGTTTTTTTTATTTCTTTAGAGATATTTATTATGATAGTTTGAATATACACTTATTTGGTTTGATATCCTTTCAATTTTGAATGTGAAACCATATGTTAGTTTGTAAGATTTTTTAATAATAATGAACCTTTATTATTATGTATCTAGTTAATAGCTTCTATTGTTGTAGGGCAATTTATTTTGGCATTTTAGTTTATTACTATTGGAAGAATTGTTTGGATTATAGTTTAATTACTAAATAACACAATATTGCATTGTTCGATGCGAATTTGAGGTGTTTTTGCTTGTTAAAAAGGTTTTAAGAACTTTAGGTGTTTATTAAAAAAAAATAATAATAGTAATGCGTCACCCGCTCAATCTGCCAAACTTGCCGATTGAAACCCGCCATATATTTAACCAATTCGTTGGTTATTGAGGTAGACGAGTTGGTTGGCGGGTGAGAGAATTAGTCACCCGCCAAGGGCGGGTTGGTTGACAATTTTACACTCCACCCGCTCTCACCCAACCCCGCGCACACCCCTATCCGTCCATTTACTATGGATCAGATCAACACAGTCCATTAGTTATCGAACTGGATCGAGCCTGATCCATTAGCTTATCGGACCAATCAGTGGGCCAAATGTCAGCCCATCCATTTTGACACCACTAATGACAGGCTTGGTCTGACCTGATGGAAAGAGCATCCAATTGGCTGAATACTAGCAGATCTGCAAGTTTAGATATTCAAATCGGACAAATCGGCCGTTTAAAATGAGTTTCACCTGGATCAGAAAAAATTCTGGCCTAGTTAAACCAATAAATTGAATTTTATTTTTGAAAGATTAGGGCTCAAAATCTAGAGCAATAACAATTATAATTACAAGATAGAAAATAAAGAATCAATCTAAAATGTAAGGCCAATGATTTAATTCTTCCATTTTTTATACCATTTCTTTAGACCAACTCCAATAGTTGAATACATTTTTTGGATGTGCTACAAAGAAATGCATAATCATTTGGATTAAGTGCTCCACTGGTAGTGGATTTTTTTTTTAACAAAGCCACATTTTCTCACATCCCAACCACATTCTCCGTTCCATCTTCAACCACCATTTATCAGGAATAAAAATAAATAAATAATAAATAATTGAGTTTGATTAACTTTTATTTTTATTTTTATTTTTTATTTTTTATGGATCTATATTTTTAAACTTTGAAATTTTAATTTTAGTTTTGAGAATGTGGATGAGTATGAAGAAATGGAATTTACTGAGTTTGGTTGCTAAAATTTTATAATATTTGGTTGCTGAGATTGTGATTTTTTCTATCAAATACTGTTTGCTTTTGGGGTTTGAATTTGCTGATGATCTGACAAGCGATCAACAGGAGTTGATCACCCACTCGATGCCACGGTAGCATCTCACATGATCCAATGGCTGGGATAAAAACGCTTGATTTTCAAGTCGTTTAGAGGGGCTTAAGCACGTTAACCCCCGTTAACGTTCAGTTCTCAGTTAGTCGATTATATGAGAATTTAGTTTGACTATAATAGGTAAATAACCAGAGATTATCACCTTTGAAAGACGAGAACAAAAGATTGACACTCCCAGACCATATCTTTACACATTCCATCTTCCTATACCATTCCCCCAAAATCAAATAGAAACAAAAGTACCCATGCCACCACCATCTAAAACCCAAAAAGTTTCCAACCACATCTCCGAATTTCCCAGCACAGCTACCCGTGTGATTTCTTGAGCAGCAACTCCAACCCCTGCTCATAGCTCTATTGATTGAGATCCTCTTTTAAAACTTAATATTTTCCAAACTGAAAATATACAAATATATTCAAATGACTTACCTGTTAGCTAGATAGAGATCGATGGCACATAGGATTTGTAGTGCCGTGAGAGTAGATGAAATTCTTACCTTGTGATGAGAGAGACAGATCGGAATTTGTTGGCAGTGCCGTGGGTAGAGAGAGTGAGAGAGAGAGAGGGAGAGAGCGAAGGTACTATCTCGCAGTGAAGTCCATGAAGGATTGAGAGAGAGCAAGATGCCGATGGTAGACAGAGAAATTGGGAGAGATCGAGAGGAAATTTGGAAGATTTCGGTGTTGATGAGAGATGAAATTTGTGGCGGAGAGAGAGAGAGAGAGATGGGTGATTTGGGAGAACTGAATGTTAACGTCGTTAAAGTAGCCTAAGCCCCTCAAAACGACTTGCAAATCAGGCGTTTTTATCTCCAGCCATTAGATCATGTGAGATGTTGTCGAGGCGCTCATCCAACGGCGATCAATAGGGCTGCATTTTGGAATCCCAATCTTGGGAGTATCCATTGTCAGGAAAAAATAAGGGAAAATAATCAAAATGACCCTAAATAGGATCTTATTTATTAAGTAGTCCAATGAATAAGATTCTATATCAATTATCCCCTACAGGTCAAATTTAAAGTCAACTAATAGCTTAAATTGTCTATTATATCCGCAATTCTTATTTTAAGTAAGTTGTTTATTTTATCCATATTGATATACATTTTTTATTTGAATTATATGCTGAATGTGATTTAGTTATGGTAAGTGTTTTTTTTTTTGAATTGTGATTTTAGATATTCTAAATTTACCAAAATCAGGTTACCAACTTCACTCCCACCACTGGAGTTACCTATTTCATATCATAAGTCATATCGTTTTGACTTTTTCAGAAAAATCGGTCTTTGGGTATCGAGGCATGGTTTATGCCATGATCAGTACAGGTGTTCTTGGATATCTTGTTCGGGCTCATCATATGTTTACTGTGTAAATAATTGGAGATGCTATTTCAACATAATTCAGGGAAGACTGGTGGCTTTAGGCTGTTGTTCCTAAACTGCGGATATTGGAATTGGAAAACCTTCCCGAGTTGAGGACTATTTGCAGACAATGAGTCATGGCAGAGTCTACAGCGGCTTCTAGTGTTCAACTGCAATCTCCTCACAAGGCTGCCTCTCACCACCCAAAATGCAAAAATACCATAAAAGAGAAAAGAGGTGAACGTGGGTGGTGGATGGCATTGAAGTGGGATGTGGGATGATGATGATACCGAGCAGAGTCTCCTGCCTTATTTCAATCCTATTGGTTGAAATTTCATCAACGAATTTCTCCATGCTTGCTGGGCTTCAGTGTTGGGTTCAACATAGTTCAAAGTTGGTACTTTATTTCTCTCTGTTTAGTTTATACTACTTGTAGAAATTAAAGAGTCTCTTAATTGAGAGGCGGTTTGAAGCAATCAAAACACAATCATTTGATAAATTGTTCAACTTCAAAGACGATAATACAAATAAAGAGCAAGGGATCATCATCATTTCACGTCAATCATCATCATCTCATGCGTAAACATAATAATTTGTATGAAAATTTAATTGAAATTTTAAGAATTTTAACTCATTCTCGGTTTATATATAAATGTATATATGTATATATTGTGTGTGTATGTGTATATATTGATACCGTCATGTATACATTAAAGTTCAATTATCATCTCGGGCTCATCGTTTAAGCATAACACACAATGTATACACAGTTTTTCCGTTTAAACAGACCACACAATGTATACACAATGTATACACAGTTTTTGCATATTAAGTAATCATGTATACATCAAATATAGATGTATACATCATTTATACATGTATATACATGTATCTCCAAAATCTGTTAAATGTATACATGAAATTTGTTTCTAAGATTTTTTTGTATATTTATATTCATGTTTATTTTTTTATATAATTGAAGGTATAAACATTTATTTACTTTCTTTTTTAAAAAAGATTTTGCTATCTGGAAATCTTGTATAGATAGCAAAATCAAAATTTGAATTTTCAAACTTGATGAATTGGCGGCGAGATTTTATGAATTTAGATAGCTAAATATGGAATAAATCCATATTTGATAATTTTTCAAATTTCGGATTCTTAATTAGGGACAAAATTGTCTTTTAAAATAAATATTTGAATCATTTTAATTACTATATTTAATTCAGGACTTTTGGGTAAAGTCATCTTATACCAGGGTCTTATTAGTATAAACCCCAAAAAATAATAGGTTTTATTACAACCCACGCCTATATTTGGCAAGCCGGCCGGGATTTGATAATCAAAACCCTAAAACATTCCTAATTAACTTGTTTGGATGGGCAAAGAAACGTCAATAGAAATGTTATTAAATCTCCAAAATACCTATAATCAATATCATATATTTATCCCCGAATTGGACTCTCTCGAACTCACTCACTCACTCTCTCTTTCTCTCTCAACATTTTACCATAAACGACCAATTTAACATAATCCAAACAAATTTTCATTAATCAAGTGTGAAGATGCACGAAAGATTTTAACATTACTAAACTTTACTTAACTTTATGATTCTCACCATCAAAGTTAAACATGATAATACATGAGTAATCATCAAAAGCAAGGAAATAAATGAGTAATCACAACCATGACACTCAAATAGTGTTATTCCAACTCAAAGGATTCTCTCTTTCTTTTTTGCCGGCTAAAAATGTACTATTTGGTGCAGTGGTTGCTATTTTGCCTAGAGTTCTCTCTCTTCTTGCCTTACTAGATTTGCCTCCCCAAAATATCCTGCATTTTTTTATTTTGGTTAAGCAAAATACCTAGCATGAAGTTCTTCTTCTTATGATTGGAGATGCTCTTAGACCAGTATACAAAAAATCTTGGATAAAAAATAAAAATAAAAATCAAATCCAAACAAATATCTAACTTCAAGAAATGCACTCTATATTACATAACTCCAAACCAAAGAAAAAGAGATTTAAGGGGATCTCGTTTATCTTCAAAATTGGCTGCTCCCCTCTTCAAAATTTCTTCCATTTCTTTCCTTCCACACACACAACATAAGATAAGAATGAATCATTCTATGAACATAGGGCATGCTTGACCAGGGTGGAGAGTACACATTTTGAGTCAAAGAGGCAATTTGGATGTAATAAATTTGGTTGCTCGCACTAATTTGAATTTTGAGACATCATGGTCACATATAGGGATGAGATGGAACGGAGATTGTCAAATTTGTCAAATTTATAAATCTTTAAATGCAACCGCCTCCAATACGAGGGTAGGCTTACGATGATGACCCTTATGCTTGCCATGCCAAGGGGTAGGGATGTCAATTTTGCGGGTTGATCCGGGTACCCGTTCCGCTCCGCCCCTACTGGGACGGGTTTGGGGTCATCCTAATAGGGTTAGGGGTGGGTTTGGGATTTCTTTTGAAAACCCTATAGGATTCAGGATGAGTTTGGGATGAGGGCTTAAAAACTCGCCCCGTCTCTATTATATATGTTTATATTTTTTTATTGTATTTATTTTTATAGGTATTTTACAATCAAGTCCCTCCTTGATAAAATAAAATTTCAATCATGCCCCTTGCTTGAACTAAAAATATGATGTGCGCAATAAACTCCCAAGCGTAGGAATTCACCGGTCGTCAAGCAATGATTTCTAGGAGTCCCTAGGTCATGTCCACAGGGAATGGAATAGGTTCTACTCGATTCTTAGGTCTTGCTACCCAATAAATGCAAAGAAAATGTAAAACATGGGGGTTTGTTTGTTGTGAAAGATTTGTGCCAATTTAATGGCAATTTGAGAATGAAAACTAGTAAAATAAAGGAGGTGGATCCTATGAGTTCATTCTTTCCAAGCCTTTGATAAATGAGCTCTCAAACAAAACTCAACCTAGAATCCATTTACTCTATGGTCTTGGTTGGAAGATTTGACAATAGAGGCTTAAATAAAGTGAAATAAATGATAGAATAAAGTTCAACTCTCACTTGGGCATTTTTACAAACAAGTAATTTGCATATGTGCTCATAAGCCAAACACAACAAGCTTAACTAGTCATGAAATTGTCATAAATATGAAATTACAAGGATTCAAAAGATGAGAGAGTGTTTGGACTTCATTCCATTGACATTTGAAAGCTTTTGAGATGAGAGAGCATCATTTACCTAGGGCTTGGAGAAGAAATCCACCATAGAATCCACCTTTGGGTGATTAGCTGGCCATACAAAGGAGTAAATGCACAAAGAAAGACAATAAATACATAAGAACTGAAATAAATGCTTCTATATTACCAAAAAGATGAAAATACAAAGTCTTTAAACCAAAAGTAGGATGAAAACAACTAAACTATGGATTACAAGTGAAATAAAGCAAGAACTAACTAAATCTAACATAAACCAAGTGATTAAACTAAGGATTAACTAACCTAGAAGAAAATCTAAGAGAGAAATTAAAAGCCCTAGAAAATCTATGGAGGAAAACCTAAGAGAGGGAGAGAAACTAGAGAGAGAAACGTAAATGTGGGTATATTCTCCCATTTCCACGGCTGCTGGGTAAAAACCCCCATTCCTTGCTTGAGTTTATCATAAAGTTGGAAGGAATTACAAGTTTGCCACCGAAAAGTGAAAAACAGAAATCTGCTGCGCGGGCCCTCTACTACCGGTAGTAAGTTCACTACCGGTTGAAAAGCTTACTGGATCCCTGCTTGAATTCCCTGATAAATCCCATTACTGATAGTAAGGATCTACTTCTGGTAGTGAGGAACAACTTGAGCCAAAAAGCTTCGTTTTGCTTCCAAACTTCACTAAGCTCAATCCACTAATGCTTCAATACTTTGCCACAAAAAGGATCGCCGAAAAGGAGGGCCTTCAACCCACACTTTGACAACAAAAACCTATAAATCACTAAAAAGCAATCATTAAATCAAATGCAACAAAAGAATGATATTTGAGTTAAAATGTATGACAAAATGGGGATAAAAGTAATGCTAAATATGTAATTTATGATGCTAATCACCCCTTAAGGGGTTTAGTTTATTTTACTCCCTTAGAAGTATTAATAATCTTTAATGTTCATCGATGTATTTTGTAATTTGTTTTAGTGTTGAGAAAACTAAAGAAAGTATAAAGAAAATAGCTTTTGGAAATGACCTCAACTATGCCCAATATTGTATTTGGTTAAGTTGAAAATGATTGATAAGTTAATGTTCAGAGCTCTAGTTTTGTTTCTTCTCTTTATGTTTATGAGGCATTACTGCACATGCATAATCTTTATTATTTTTTAAGTTTATTTAGTATTGTTATTTATATTAGTTTAAAATAAGATATGTCCCGTCCTGCCCTATTAAATGGGACGAGACGAGACGGTAATTGGGATGAGATCATTTAAATGGAACGGGAATGGGATGAGATTTTCTTAAATGGGACGGGGTTGGGAAAGGGGTGACCTGTCCCAAACCAGCCCCGTTAACATCCCTACCCAGTGGCGGAACCAAATCATGTCTAAGTGGGCTATTGCCTTCCACCCTTGTGAAAGTTGTTATATATAATTTACATACCATATTATATTTAAAATATATGTCCTTAGAAGTTAGAAATAAATGTAGCACCCCCATTCTTAATATTGAATTGTATAATATATATTTTTTCTTTTATTTTTTTTAAGTTGAATAAATATGAATTTTATTTTTTATATAGTAATTTAGTTTTGAATTTTAATAAATTTCTCTAACTTTTAAAAATTTTGACACCCCTAAGACAAAATCCTAATTCCACACCTTGGTCATACCACATAAACGGACAATTTTTATTTCAACACTAAAAAAACTTGAAGATGTTGAAAATTTTGATTTGATCATAAGAATAAATTGTAATGACAAAATCTTTACAATCATTAAAAAGTTATTCTAAAAGTTGATGGAGGCATTGCAAATGGTGACTTAACATTTTATTACCTTCAACTTTGGAATGAATATCAATATGATCCCAAAACTTTTCTTGTATTCAATTTAGTCCAAATTTTTTATAAGTTGTATTAATGTGAGATATTAATTGATGGAATTAATATTTGTTAAAATTAACGGCTACTAATTGGATTGTTGACGGAATTAATACAAATTGATTGGCAGCCCAATCAACAACCGTCAATTTTAAAAGACGGAATGGTAATTCCAATATTAGTTAATGTACTACATTGGTATAACTTTTAAAAATTTTGGATTAAATGAAATAAAAGTAAAATTTAGGGACTACATTTGTAATCCATATTCCAAAATTTATTTTTCCTAAAAAAAAAAAAAATGCAGAGTTTAAAAAATATATTGATGGCCTCAGCACAACGTGAATGGGATTTGCCATTACGTAGGAGACTCCCTAGTAGAAGCTTACGGAGGGGTGCACGTGGAGTTAAAGGAAGGTGCCACGTGAATCTAAAGCATAGAACTTTAGGATCTCCACCGGAGATGGCCTTAAACAGCCGAGCCCACAGGAAAGCCCAAACTTCCACCAGGCCCCGCTCACCTTAAGTGCTGAGGCCATCTCCCCCCACCTCCCTCCACCCTCTCTCTCTCTCTCTCTCTCTCTCTCTCAACTCACCGATTCACCCGTGTCCGAAACTCGCAATACTTTCCCTTTCGCGCCCGAGTTGACTGTTCTCCTTCTGAAACCCTAGCTTTCGCAGGTGAGTTTTCGATTGAACCTGAATGTTAGGCTCTGTTTGGTTCTCGGGAAACAATGAGGGAGACGAAAAATGCCAGAAAGTTCCAGAAAAGGGGCAAAAGCCATATTGAACCATTTTACTTCCCTTTCCGTCATTTTCCCGTGGACCGAACGTAGGGTTGGGTTTCTGTTATGTTTTCACTGAATTTTGTCTTGATTTTGAACTCTAAAATTTTATGTGACGACTCGTTACGAGTCAGTGACTTTTAGCTGCGAATTCTGTGCGTGTTTTGAGTTGGTCTCTTTTATTTAATGCTGTGCTGCATTTGTCATCTTTTTTGTATCTTGTGAAGTTAATGGTGG
>JAESVK010000154.1:192245-210830 GCA_017140935.1 Hamamelis virginiana | reverse complement strand
AAAAGAAGAAAAGAAAAGAAAAGAAAAAGAAAAAGAAAAAGAACTAAATTTAGAGACTACAGACTGCAGTTAAGAAGTTGAATTTGTCTTTTTCATTTTTCTTATAAGAAACTAATTTATTATATTATATACCAAGGGTAAAAAACAATAGTTAAGGAGAATTATCTGTTCATGTTTGGAGTTGTAATTTTAATTTTCTTTCTTATGCTTTAAACATCGTGCAGGAACCTTTGACTGAGGAAGAAATAGAAGAGCTAATTGCTGAAATATTGGAAGTTGAGAGCAAGGTATCATTTTTATTTGCTTGAATTTTTCTTTGTTAGAGAGTAAGATAACATTTCTCATTGTGATAGGTTTCTCTTTCTCTCTCTCTCTCTCCTCTCTCATTCTCCTTTTAGGCTGCAGAGGCCCAAGAAGCGCTTGAAAAGGAGTCGGTTGCCAAAGTGGAGTTAGAAGTTAGAGAAGAGTTGGCACAAACTCTTCATGGAGATGATGTTAGTTTTTTGACCCCCCCTCCTCCTCCCCCCTCTTTATTGATTTTTGCAGCTCTTGCCTATTACTTATGCTTATTTACTTGTGGATAGTTGGAGAAGGCTGTTGCAGATGAAATGACAACTTTCAAAGAGGAATGGGAAGCTGTGCTTGATGAGCTTGAGATTGAGAGTGCTCACTTGTTGGTCTGCTTCTTTCTTCAATTTTGAGTAAATCTTTTGTTCTTAAAACACATCTCATATGCTTGGATGTATTTTGAGACGAAACAATATCTTTTACAAAATAAACTTGTGCAAATGAGGTTGTTTTTTCTTTTTATTTTTAATGGAATAATTTGCCTCTTGGTGGATAGATTGATTATGATTATAGGAAAACCTGTATCCATTGATTATTATACTTTTTGTATATGGTCTATAATTGATTTTATTGAACTTTGTGTATTTTGTCTCTCTATCTTGTTATGAAAGTAATCTTTGAACCATGGATACTTCAAAACCCCCTCTATATCCCATACAGATACGATTTGTCCCAGATACTCGAGGAAACGTATTGGATACTTTAACTATCTGATTTTATTTTATTTTTTTAAAAATTGGGTAAAAGAGCATATTTCATTAAAAATGGACAAAAAAGGGGTCATAGATGACCCTTGTACCCAAAAATAAAAAAGATATATTTTATATACGGATACTTGGAATATATTTAGGGATACTTTGGAAGTTGATTTGTATTTTTTTTTTATCCAAAAATAAAAACAGGGGCTTGAGCCCTTTTCTTTTGTCATCCCTCTCTTTGCCTTTAGTTTCGTAATCACTTCTCTCTTTCAAGTTTCAACTTGTACTGCTTTCACTCTCTTCCTTCCTTTTCAAGAGGTAAACCAAGAGGCTTTGGGCTCTTTCTCTGTTCCTACATCTTCATCTCTGTTTCTGTTTCAATGTCATTTTGTGGACAATGAATGTGTTTTATGGTCATTTATTCTTGCATCTTAATTTGTTTTATTTATATTTTTGACTTTTTATGTTTGTTATTAATATTTTAGACCAATGACTAATTTAATATATATGAATATATTTATTTATTAACATATCCTTGGTGTTTTGTATTGTACTTTTCCAAGAATTATCATTTCAGTGTATGCATATTGTATCTGTGTCCCATATCTTTATCCATGCTTCATATATGGTCAGCAACCTCCACTCTTTGAAGTTACCAGGCTGCTGGTGGTAGCATGGGCCTTGGGGGCATGGTTCAAACCTGCATTATTTACCCTGTGCAAATGGTTATGATACTAGTAAAACAAAGAATAGGAAAAAAAAAAAGAACACTATATTAAACATCTAACAGCTTGCTAATTGGAATCTCCCTCTTTGCTCAATAACTTGGTTTAATTTGGAGCAAATTTTACTTAAACAAATCAACTCAACATAGTTTTGTTGCAAGTACTCGACATCAGCTATGAAAATCTTTTTTCATCATTCTACTGTATCTAGGACCATATCTTCTATTAATTTGTTGGTTACCTTGTGTTTTCCTATAGCCTTTGACCTACGTGTCTTTTAGCCTTCTTGTTCTTGTAGTGTCTCCAGCTGCAACCAAAGCTCTCGTCATTGTTGGTGCTGTCATTGGTTTTGTTACTCTTGAACAAATTGATGTGATTCAACCATCAAAGCAACCAAAATGGATGAAAAGATGCATTAGTATTGAAGTAGAATAGCTGGAATTACAGAGAAACTGGAAAACAGAGAGGGAACTCCTCTGTCCAGATCTGATTTCCAGAGAAAAATACATCAAAATAACTCTAATTTTCTAACCATCTATTTATAGTCTACCACAAGATTCTAACTAACTATCATGAGTAAAACTAAAACAACAAGGCTGTTATAAGGCTTAGAAGATGAACAATATAAAAATATACTTCAGAAACTGTAGGCAGTAACCAGTAGCAGAATCCAAATGCAGCAGTAAGGAGAGAGTGCATCATACTCCCCCTCTTAGAGAAACTAGCTCTCAAGTTTCAATTGCAAAGGAGAGTAGCAATCAAAATCAACCAATCAAAGTTCCCATCACGTGTCTTTAAGTTCTTAATCATCTTTGAAACAAGAATTTCTATCACAAATGCTGCAACTTGTATCAATTGAACGTCAATTCTCTTTGTAGTGTCCTCCTTGTTATCCAAATGAATGAACTCCACAAGTAAAGCTAACCTTCTCCCATCCTTGCAGTCAATGCCTTCATCCATGGCCATAAGCATGTCTCCTAAGTTCCTGGTATCACTAAGAACATTTAAACTTCCATTTTCATCAACTACCTCAATATCAGTCCCCAACTTTCCCATTACGGACTCCAAGTGTTCGACCTCTCTTCCTTTGGTGTTATAATCTTGTTCTTCATTTAAGGAATGATAATGAAATAGGAAATGTCATCTGTTTCATCATAAATGGGTTGGACGACTTCAAAATCATTCACATATGGCTAAAACAAGTCCCCAACGGCACTGAAACATCCATCTTCACTCTTCAGCCACTGTTTCTAGAGAAATTAAGGCCAAGATAAAGCTACTTTCTTGGTTCTTTTGAATGAAACTTTTGGAGGCAAGTAGAGAGGTTGTAGAAGGCTTAGAACGTACCTTTTCTTTTATGGGTAGCAAGGTGTACTATTGATTATCCTTGCTCAGAGTGTAGGTATTCTTCCTCCCATCATGAATTATTTGGCGATCATATTGCGAAGGCCTTCCAAAAATGATATGGCAAACATCTATTGGTACCACATAACATCAAACCTCATCAAAGTACTTCTTGCAAATAGAGAATGACACTAAACATCGCTTTGTAACCTTCACTTCCCTTTCCTTCTTGAACCAAGAAAATCTGTGGGGATGAGGATGATCATGAATAGGAAGCTTCAATTTGTCAATAACTTCTTGCGACACTACATTCTCACAACTTCCCCAATCACTAATCATATTGTAAACTTGATCCCTAATGGTGCAAGTAGTGTAAAATACATTGGATCTTACCAATCCTCCTCTGATTCAAGCATGGGGCGACACCCTCTTCCCCTTCAAAGTCACCACCAACTTCATGATTTAAGAGAAATGCATTTTCAGGTTCATCCTTCTCCACTTCTTCCATCAAAAGAGTCTTCTTTTGACGATCGAAAGACTTATGCTCCAGCTCTCTATTCTTGAAACACTTAAAGGCTCCACCTTGGGCTGATTTTCTTCCTCCAAATTGATTAAAATGAGGCTGTTTTGGGGATGGAAATACATCTTTTTTCAGGCTGTATATGCTGTCCATATCTTGATAACCCTATAGTTTGTTGCTTCTCAACTAATAAAGCCCTATTATAAGCTTTAAGACACCCCACAAAGTTTGTAGCCCAAGTACATCTTGGATGGATGGCTTTAAACCGCTCAAATACTGTGCTACTATTTGTTTGTAACTCATTCAAATTCATATTAGACACAAGTTGGTGATTTGCTTCGGTGTATTCATCCATGTTTCATTTTGCCTAAGGTTGTGAACATTCTTATAGAGAATTTGCATGTAATTGAAGGGAAGAAAATTTACACTAAGTTTCTTCATTTTTTCTTAGCTTTTAATTTTTCCTTTGCCTCTTCTTTGGCAAAATGTTTGCAATTGCTCCCACCAAGTGGAGGCCTGCCCTTTGAGGCGAATGGAAACAAGCTTCGCCTTCCTTCAGTCGGAGACCTCATAATAATCAAATATTCTCTCAAGAATATTTAACTAATCAACAAACTCATCAGGATTGGCTCTACCTTGGAACTTCGGAATCTCAATATTAATGTTATATTCAATTCTAGGGTTTCGGCAGATGAGGAACAAGGAGATCGGGGGTTGAAAACTCGAAAATTAATGTGAAATTGGATAAGAATATGGGCTCTGATACCAAATGAAGTGATTCAATCATCAAAACAACCAAAAGAGATGAAAACATGCATTAGAATTGAAGTGGAATTGCTGGAATTACAGAGAAACTGGAAAACTCCTCTGTCCAGATCTGATTTCAAGGGAAAAATGCATCAAAACTCACTCTCTGACTAACAATCTATTGATAATGTACTACAAGATTCTAATTAACTATCAAGAGTAAAACTAAAACAACATGGCTGTTACAAGGCTTAGAAGACAGACAATACAAAAATATCAACCAACTTCAGTAACCTTAGGCAGTAACCAGCAGCTCAGTAGTAAAATCCAATAGCAGCAGTACGTAGAGACTGCATCACAAACCCTCTTACCTGACTTCCATTCATATTTGCATTAATTTGTATCAATATGTTCATTTATATGGATTTTTTTTGTTGTTGTTGTTGCTGCTTTGGAGTTTGACTATGCATAGCCTAGGTGATGCTCTCAAATATACTTGACGACAAACCTTTTTTTGGCCTTTTTACTCTTCAATAACCAAGTGATGCAATTGAAATTGTATTTTATTATTGTATGTGATTATATGACCATGCTATAGTACTAAGTTATTCGGCTATATGCTTACTTGATGTGTGTCAAAAGAAGTTTAGTCGTGCTTTCTGATTGCATCTTTAAAGAAGCATAATTACATAGCACTGCTGCTGCTTTTCATCGACATGCTTCTTTGAACAGGAACAACTTGATGGAGCTGGTATCGAGTTATCCTCCCTCTATAAGTGGATTGAAAGTCAGGCTCCTAACGGTTGCTGCACTGAAGCTTGGAAAAAAAGGACACACTGGGTGGGATCTCAAGTGACCAGTGACGTTACAGAGTCTATTGCAGATGCTGAAAGGTATCTGCAGACCCACAGGCCTGTTAGAAGGTATGGTTCTGTTCTTTTGCTATCAAGAATTCTGCAAGGCATAAGCCGTCAAGTTGATTTCATATGGATTTATTGTGGAAACAGACGACATGGTAAACTCTTGGAGGAGGGTGCTAGTGGATTTCTGCAGAAAAAACTTGTTGATGACAGCAAGGAGGCTGTAAAAGAAAATTCAGAGGTGGATTGGTGCTCTTTCAACAAAATTTGTTCTGATCCTACATCTGTGGATGGTGCATCATTTGGCAGCAAGCACTGGGCTTCTGTTTACTTTGCCAGTACTCCACAGCAAGCTGCAGCGATGGGGCTCAAATTTCCTGGAGTTAATGAGGTGAAAAATCTGGGTTCAATTATGTCATTACTGTATATTTTTCCCTTTATGTAAGAACCTGATTTCAAATATGTAATGCCACAATTTCATTTATTTATTTATTTTTGATAAGCAATAAACAAATTTAAATAATGAGAAAAAAGTGTGGAAGAGGACAAAGGTCCTACCAGAAGAAACAAGAATAATATAAAGGCATACAACTTAAATTTCACACACTGCCATCCAATGTTACCTAATAACAAATAAAGGCACCCCAAAGAATTCCTTTGAAACAGAGTCCCATAAAGAAGCGAAATGCAAAACCCTATCCCACAGCAAATCTAAACTTTGAAATTTGCCATTGACCATTCTAGCATTCCTTTCCGACCAAAGAACCCAAATAGTAGCCAAAATTGCAAAACCGACTATTGGATAGAATATTCTTCCTATGTATGACAGGCATGCCAAAAATCAAAGTCTGATGGTCGGTTTCTGAAATACAAACTGTGAAAAATTATGAACATATATATGCACACTTAATTTTTCACAGTCTGTATTTCAGAAACCGACCATCAGATCACTGTGATTTTTAGCATGCCTTTCATACATAGGAAGAATATTCCATCCACTGGTCAGTTTTTTAAAATACTCATTTCAGTTTTTCCCTCATCTTTTTTGTTTGGATCTGAAGTTGTTATTAAAAAGAATGGTTCTTTTATTTGCTCTGCTAGTTTAACCAATGGTCTTTATCATATTACTCCTAATTCTTATGAAATACATGACACAGAAATGAATGAACCATCAAAGACTTTACCTTTAAAGAGAAAGTTTTCTTCTTCTAATTCAACACAACTTTGGCAAATGAGGCTTGGTCATATTAATCTAAATAAGATTAATAGACTGGTCAAAGAAGGTATTTTACCTTTATTGGTTGTCGAACCAATACCAGTTTGTGAATCTTGTTTAGAAGGAAAGATGACAAAGAGACCCTTTTCTGCAAAGGGCAAAAGGACCAATGCCACACTCCAACAACAATTGGATTTCCTAGAGAGCACGGGTCAAAATTGATTTAATTTTAACAGAAGGTGGAGGCTTCCAAAATCACACTTTAGCTGACCGACATTGAGTGGAATTACTCAATTGCATGTTTGTAAGCAACGTCTTACAGTTACATTTCCCTATTCATATTAAATTTATTCTTTTCTTTCTTGTTTACATGTTTGAGGCCTTAAGATTTGGTTTCTAATTAGGCTTCTTTGTTTTCAACATAAAATACTCCTTTTATATTGGATTGGTGCAGTGTAAAATATTTTACTCTATAACCTTTTATGGAAAATGAAGCTTTCCTCACAATGCAGTGTACTTCATAGCATTTTCTGTGCAAGACACTCACTTCAACTTAGGTTCATGTTCTGTTTCAAGTTGATTGCAAATTTGCTGATCTTTTTGTCATTTATTTTTTGGATGAATATTTGAAAAATACTTTTTGCCAGGTGGAGGAGATAGATGACATTGATGGCGATTCTAGTGATCCATTTGTTGCAGATGCCATAGCAAATGAAAGAGAACTGGATCTTTCTGAAGAACAAAAGAGAAACTTCAAAAAGGTCTGTCAATATCTTTCTGTTCCTTGAAAATAATTTTCTTTCACGAACTTCTTCTAATTGGGGATATAAAATAGGGAAGCACTCTGTTTTCCTTTTCTAGAAGCCTTGTTTTAGGTTTTTATGGTTGTTGAATGAACTGCTCATTCTGTATCGGATATGTTCTGTTTGTGGAAATTTTATTTTTTTGGTTGGATGCATTTATTGTAGAGGCTATACATTAGAACTTTGAAGTTTTGAATACAAAGTTTGGTTGAGAGAATTTGGTTTGTGTAGATTGATCTTTTTTCCAATAGGAGAGCACATCTCCCGAGGAGTTCAAAGTTTAATGGTCGATTTAGGCCATATTTAAGTCCTATAGTTCACAACTATATTCATTGACAGGTCAAAGAGGAAGATGATGCAAATATTGATAGGAAGCTTCAACTTCATTTAAAACAGAGGAGACAGAGAAAGAGATGTAAACAGGTTAGTGTTTATGCATTTGGTTGTCATGGTTATATTCTATTTTATTGGTGCAAATTCTGTTGAAAGTTTCCGTTTCAATTATACTTTATATATATTGATAAGAAATGAAGATACTTTTTTTTTTTTTTGTTGATAAATGACAAATTTATTAATGGTTGAAAAGAGGACTAGATGTACTACTTACAAAAAATAGAACAACAAACAAGGAAATAAAAGCAAAGAAGAAGAGACCATCCTCACTGACTACAAATAGCCACCCAATTGCCCCTAATTATAAACAAAGGAATACCCTTAAATTCACTAGTGACCGAGACTCACATCGAAGCCAAGAAGCTAGCTTTATCTCACATACAATCAATAGACAACCTTTTATCCTAAAAAACTCTAGCATTTCTTTGAAGTCAAATAACCTAGAAAATAGCCAATACAAAACATCTCCCTAATATAGGAGCTTTCTTTGACAAGTGAAAAATGATAAAGTCAATCTCCATCATTTGAGAAGCATGTGGAGGTGCGAGTTGCGCGACCCAATTCACATCAGCAAGCTGAAAACCATAGTTTTAAGTATCGGGTAACGGATCCGTAACGGTAACGGTAAAGGTGTAACGGGACTCGGGTGTATCGGGTGATACGTAACGAGTATCGGGTGCCGGGGCTGTGATTTTTTTTTTTTTTTTTTTTTGCACACCAACCCTAAAAATAGTAATACACATATTTTCACCCCTATAATCTTGTGTATTAATATTTTTAAATAGTTTTAGTGAATGTACAATAGTATTTATAGACTTATAGTTTATAATTTTTGTACATTCTATTTTTAATAATTTTTAAAATTATTTTTTGAATGTTTTTAGAAATTTTCATATGAGAAATTTAATTTTTTAAATTATTTTAAATATTTTTATAACTTTAAATTTCTTTCATAATTTTAAAATTTTAACATTATTATTTTTCAAATTTTAGGCATTTTCTTATTTTTAAATTTTTTTCCGAAATTTTTATAAATTTTAGAATTTTTTTTTTTAGTTTTGTATTATATTTTAATTTTTTTAGTTTTGTATTTTAAATTTTATAATATTTTGTTAATAATAATTTTGAAATTTTAATTTAAACGTTATAAATATTTTTAATAATATTTTTCGAATTGTATCATAGTTTTTCAAATATTTTAAGAATTTTTATTAGTTTTTAACATATTTTAAAAAATAATAGGTGATTTTAACACGTTTTTATATTTTAAATATTTTAAATAATTTATTAAAATGATAAAAATAATTGCAAAATAAAAAAATATAAATAAAAAATAAAACAATTACGATAAAACAATAATTTTATTATTTATATTTTCAGTTTATTATTTACTTTGACTTTTCGAAGAGAAAAGAGAAAAATATAAAATAAAAAAAAAATAATGTCAGCTTGCTGGATACAAAAGGCAGTGGGCACCGACTATGTGTGTATATATACACACCAATTGAAGACTTGGGCTAAAATCAGTCTAAGACTTACCTCACCGACGACCTTCAACGGCAACCACAGTTTGCCGGCGGCAAGAGAAGATCAGCAACTGAAACGACGATTGAACCAACGACTAAATAGTGTATTTTCTATTTTCT
The DNA here is from genome assembly GCA_017140935.1 of Hamamelis virginiana. Taxonomy (NCBI): domain Eukaryota; kingdom Viridiplantae; phylum Streptophyta; class Magnoliopsida; order Saxifragales; family Hamamelidaceae; genus Hamamelis; species Hamamelis virginiana. The sequence continues at coordinate 201,530 of JAESVK010000154.1, read as the reverse complement.
CTTGACCCACGACCCCTTTCTTCTCTCATCCTCTGCCAATGCTTAATTAAAGCCCTCAAATCTCATAAAATGCACAATAATCTCTGCTCTCCTCCATTATTCTTTTTTTTTTTTCCTCAAAAAAAGCCAGAAAAATCCTTTACGCATCGGCTAGTGTAACGGGATATCGAGTGATACACACCGATGCTGTACTGTATCTGCCCGATACTATGAGAATACCTGTACACACGGTGTATCGCGTATAGAGACTGCGAAATCCGATACGACTCGGCCGATATGTATCGTATCGGGCGATATTTGATACCCTGGCTGAAACAAATAGATCCATAATTCCCTAGCAAGTGAACAATGCAAGAATTAATGATCAATACTTTCCCCTTCTCTACAACACATCACACACCACTGGAGAGATAGACACAAACTAGGCATCTTCCTCTGAACAAGATCATTAGTATTAATTCTTCTATGTGCCAATGACCAAGCAAAAATTTGAATTTTAAGGGGTACTTTAGATTTCCAAATATACTTTGTAGGTACAAAAAGAGAGAAACAGAGATATTATTGAAATAACAAAATAGTATAAGTGAAGAAGATTCCACAACCAATTATTGAAACACCTTAATCCTAGGATTCCACCCAGAGACAGGCCTAAATTCTTCCTAAGCCAATCACTAAGAGCACAATTACTCCTAGGATTCCACCTATATAATCTTTTAAAGCTTTTGTGCTTGTGACCTGTGAGTTATGGTTTGTAACAAAGGTTTGAATTCAGAAAATTCAACTAATTTACGGAGACCGAGTATTATAGACAACATAATATTATAGAACATTATTACACTAAGGAATGCTTTACTTCAACCAATATCATGTATTACAAATTGCATCATTGATGTAAGAGGAAAGGGTTAACGGGCTTATTAGAGTTCCATTATGTCAGTTTTGTAAGTTTAGACATACTGCTAAATCGATGATGTAAAGATGAGAATAACGTAACCTAGAAGCGCCATGCTAGCCCATGGAGTCTGACATGTATTGGACATTATATTTTACTCATTTAGAGGTGTCCATTTGACATGGTGAAGTTTGAATTGTCCTTGATTTATTCCCCATTTTTTATATTCTTCTTTGTTCTGTAATTAATTCAGGAGATCATTCAAAAAGAAGTTTTCTTGGTTGATCAGGTGATAGAAAGCAGCTTTCCAGATCCCTTGCCTTTGATTGACAATTCTCATCCTGGCTCAAGTGAGAAAACTCATGAGGATGAAGGTGTATCTAATGATAGCAATGAGATTTCATGCCAAGATTTGAAGAGCGATGTTCTTAAAAGTATTGAAACTTCAACTGATCTTGACAAGGAAAGGCCAATGAGTAATGGTGCATCTTTGGTGCTTTCTGAGTCTGAGTCTGCTTTGCCTGATTCAACTCAAACCAGAGGGTTCAAGCGTTCACATGATAGCGAAGAACTAGACATTGATAATAAGAGGAGTCGGACTGTTGTTATAGATAGTGATGATGAAGCTCATGCAGTGAAAAATAATTCAGCTTCTGTTATATGCGATGTGAGTAAAGTGGAGGATCAGTCTGTTTTGCAAGAAAATGAGGGTGATTCTGTTGGTGCTGAATCTGTTCCTTCACAGAGTCTGAGTGAGAAGTTTTACTGCACTGCTTGTAGTGAAGTGGCTGTTGAAGTGCACCCACATCCACTTTTGAAAGTAATCATTTGCACGGATTGCAAATCTTTATTGGAAGCAAAGATGCATGTAAAGGTGCGATCTTTAATAATTATTTACTTTCAGCAAATTGATTCCAAAATTTTATAATATGTTTGTAATTTTGATTAATTGGGTGGAGGTGTGCGAGTAGGGGTTTTGTTTTGTTTGGCTGATTTGTAGTTTTTTGGTTGTTCTTTTTCACTTTTTCACTTCTTTTTTCCTTTGTATTGTAGGATATCTTGTCCTCTTTTCCTTTTAATAAAATTTTGTTGATTATCAAAAAAAATATATTTTGATGATAGATTACAAAATATGACTTAAGTGGTAGAAATGTAGAATACTAAATATGCATATGACTGAATGGTTATGGTTATAATAGAATGATGAGTGCTAAATATATCTGACTTCGTATAGTGATTTTTTCTCCTATTGATATGCCTTTTATTTATTTATTTATTAAATTTATAAAGTAAATTGTATTGATACTATGAAAAAGCTGAAGCCCTTGTACACTTGTGGTATACCAAAAAAACTGAAAATTACAGGGAAAGCGAATCCAAGAAATTGCAAAAGGATTTATGGTTACCAAAACTCAATGATCCTTTCCAATAAAAAAAGATACCCCACTAGGCTTAATTTTAACTTTACAATAGACAGATGAAGCCCCTAAAAAAAGTCTCATATTCCCTTGCTTCCAAAGAGTCCAAAAAAAAAAAAAAAACAAAACAAAACAAAACAAAAAGAAGGAGAAGACAAAGAAAGAGAAAAAGCTCGTTGAACCATCCTCCAAACCAAAAGAGAGTTTTTTGTTATTGGATCTAACCCGTCAGCTCTTGATCTAATGTAAATCTGTTAAAGGTAGAGCCCACCTAATACCAAAAATGGTAAACGCAATGCCCATAACTTTAAAGCCACCTTACAATGCAAGAAAAGATGATCATCCAACTCGGCTGTCTTTGCACATAGTGCATTAAGTTGGCATTGCAAAGTTCCTTCTAACTAAATTGTTGATTGGCACTTATCCCACACAGCTGCCTACATAAGAAAAATCACTTTAGAAGGCACCTATGTTAACCACACTGTAGAAGATGGAAATTATGCCCTGTACACCTTGGTAAGCAATCAAAAACAGCTTTACCAAGAGAACCTTGTCTGTCCAACCTTTTCTTTCCAAGTGATCTTATCCTCCACCCCTTTATCCACCTTAATTGAATATATCTTTTTAGAAAAGGACATAAGTTTTTCTAACTCTTAATCATGGAAATTTCTAACAAAAGCTATACCAAAACATCATATCCCCTTCGCACACTGCATGATCTTTAAACCAAACATTCCCATCGAATGTTATCCTAAAGATATGTGAATATTCCTCCTTAACACCTCTTCCCCATACCATCCTTCAAAAAACTAATATGACTCCCGTCCTCCACTTTGAACACCGCTCCCTTCACAATGGTCCAAAGCCACTCACAATAGCTTTCCAAATACCAAATCTATGACTATCCTGCATTTCCTTTGTACAGCACTCCCCACATCATACCCATACTTTCACTCCCGCCACCTTCTTCCACAAACACTCCATTCGTGTCTTACAATCAACAAGATGAGACTTAAACTCATATCCCATTCCCGCCTTAAGGAAATCCTTTTGAAGCTTTTCAAGCCTCTTTGCCATAGAAACGGGATTTTGAATAAAGACACAAAATATGTTGGCAACCTTGCAGCGTTGCTAGATTACTAAGAATCAACATAATCCATTTCGCCTTTTCTTGAACTTTTCAATCATGGACTTCCACACCACCTTAGCCTTGAAAGAAGCCCTTGAAGGTAAACCCAAATAGGTAACTGGTAGATTCCCCACACCACATCTGAGATTTGATGCCAAAACTCCCACATCAACCACCTTCCCCACTAGTAGCAACTCAGTTTTTTCAAGACACACCTTCAAACTGGACGTGACTTCAAAACAAAAAAAGCACACTTCTCAAACAACAAAGTTAGTCCTTTCTTGGACTTTAAATAATGATAGTATCATTTGCATAAAGAATATGAGAAATGCACCCCGTCTCTCTAGCACCCTCTTAAAGTCTCCATAGTAATGACAAAAGGAAAAGGCCCTTGAACTCCTAAAATAACCACGAGGGCTCCCATTCACCAAAATGGAAAAAGAAACTGTTGAAATGCAAATCTCTACCCATTTTCTCCATTTGTCTCCAAAACCTATTCTTCTAAGCTAATGAAGGAGGAATTTCTAGTTCATGATCATAAGCTTTATTCACATCCAACTTGCAAATCAAATCCAGATTCATGCTTTCAAATATTGAATTTAACTTTTATTAATAATTAACATCATATCTAAGATCTGCTGTTCACCAAGAAAAGCATGCTGGCTAGAAGAAACTATATAGGCCACCACCTCTTTTGACCTTTCCGCAGACATCTTTGTAATTATTATGTACACACTACAACCAGGCTAATTGGTCAAAAATCCTTTGAACTCCTCCGCATCATCTATTTTTGGATTAAATGACGAAAGTTGCATTCAAACGTTTTTTGGAACACTCCTCCATGACTCTCATCAAGTCTCCTTTGATAGCTTGCCAACAATTTTGAAAGAAAGCCAAAGTCATCCCATGCGGTCCCCAGGCTTTATCTTTATTTAAACCTTTAATCACCTCTTAACACTTCATCATCCCATGGGGTTTTCTAGCTAACGTGCGTCTTACTACTAATAAAATTGAACTCTAAATTCTCAAGCAATGGTCTATGGGCACCCTTCTCTTGGAACGAAATTGAAAAGAACTCCTTCGATCTTCTAGCGATAATTCTTTCTACTTCCTTAGAAGCCTCATCAACTACTTCTTGATCAAGTTGTCTTCTATGAGCATTTGCCATTCTCTGGAAATATTTTGTATATTTGTCCCCCTCCTTGAGCCACAGTTCCCTTGACTTTTGCCCGAAAACTAATTTTTTCTAATTCTTCTATAGTGGGAAATTCCTTGTCTTCCTCTCTCCAACTCAACTCTTCTACTGATAAACCACTCACCTCAGCTTTTTCTTCCCAAACTCTTGACTCTCCCAAAATCTGCCCCCTTCCAACTTCTTCAGCTTTCCTTTTAAAAGATTTCAACTTGCTAGCAAAAACAAAGCGAGGTGTACCTTGAAAAGAGAACGAGTTCCCCAACCCTCCATCATGGTCTCAATGCCATCAACTTTCAACCACATGCTCTTAAACCAAAAAGGGCCACACCCAAACACAAACCCTGCACTATCTGCCACAACAAGAGAGTGCTTCAAACAAGGCTTTAGAAGACTGATTGAACAACTTTGGGAAAGTACCTCACACAATCCATCAAAAATAAGAACCTATATCAAAACAAGGCATTGTTTGTTTTGATTGATTATTAGACCAAGTGTACAAACCCCCAACCAAAGGCAAATCAAACAACTTGTTTCTATTGAAAAAATCTGAGAAATCTTTTAGGTACAAAGATGATGCAAAACATCCCCCTGCCATATATGCCCAGAGGAAATAGATGTGGAAAACCTCTTAATATTTGTCTCTACCTTCACAATTGTAAGTGTATGCAAAAAAATATAATTAGCTATTAGGGATTGGTGGAATGCGTGTGATAAGGTGGGCGCTTGTGGAATTTTTGCTTAATTGTGATACCATGCCAAAAAATTTGGCTGAGGTTTATTATTTTTGTTGTTGTTGATTGTTGTTGTTGTTATTATTATTATTGTTATTATTAATCAACTATTGAAATACTTAATTGGGTTTCAAAAATTTCTGCTGGACTTATTATTTGACGATCTTTTTATAGTGTTTCCTATTGTAACTTGTGTTGACCTAATTAGCTTTGGCAGGATCCTGATTGCTCTGAGTGTTATTGTGGATGGTGTGGACAGAGCAGTGACTTAATAAGTTGTAAGTCATGTAAAAAGTTATTTTGTACCGCATGCATAAAGAGGAATATTGGTGAAGAATGCTTGTCAGAAATCCAGGTGTCTGGCTGGCAATGTTGTTGTTGCTCTCCAAGTCTGCTGCAACAGTTGACACTAGAATTAGAAAAAGCCATTAGCTCTAGTGGTCCGGTAGTTTCTAGCTCTAGCTCTGATAGTGATTCAGATAGTTCTGATGCGGACATCGGCATTGCAATCAGGTATATTTTTATTCCATTTTATTTTGAGACTTGTAACTTATTTCATTGATAGTTTGTAATTCTTTATTGTCTGATTTCTTGATTTTGCGGTGTTAGATTTTTTTCTCCTTTCTGTTTTATTTTTGTCATGTTTTGTGGTTGAACTAATAGTAGTTCTCGTGAGCATAATTCTAAAAGGTGTTTGAGAATAACTCTTTAAGGCCATGTTGCGGCGAGGCCAAAGGGAAACACTTTGACTCATTTTATTTTCCTAAAGTCTGGGATGCACAAAAGGTGTACATCTCACACTCCAATGCCCATCCTATGTTCAATGCATGCAGCTCATAAACCAACAAGAAAAATGGTGTTAATTAACTCGACTATAATCTGAATATTCTTTAAATAACTGACACTGTATGTTTTATGACAATAGATTGAGTTTGATTATTGCTGTGGGTCTCTGTTAAATATTAAGGACTTGTGGTATATGTTTTCTTAGTTCTTAGGGTTTGATTTTTTTCTCTCCTAAAAACCTTTTCTCAATTTAAACCGAATTTAATTACTAAAAGTGAAAACATGAGGTCAAGCGATACTCTTTGAATTATACATCTATTGTGCTTGGTTACCTTAGTGCCTCTTCTCTTTCCTTGACCTTTTTAGGACATCATTCATGAGCTCTGAAGTCCAGTTTTAGGGATTGGAAGATAAAATCCAACTATGAATTATGAGTTTTCAGTTTGTTCAAAGAATATGTCAACCAGCTTGTAAATGAGACTTAACTTCTAATTACTCTCATTTTTGTATCAGCTCTAAGAGAAGACGAAAAAAGAAAATTCGAAGGATCATTGATGATGCTGAATTGGGAGAAGAGACCAAAAGAAAAATTGCAATCGAGAAGGTACCTGGTTTTTCTCGTTAATTATTCAATGAAAAGTGCTTTTGTTACCTAATTATTTACTTATTTTCCAATTTTTTTTAGGAACGTCAAGAACACCTTAAGTCTTTGAAAGTACAATTTTCTGCCAGATCCAGGATGATGAGTAATGCAAGCTGTAATGGAAATTTATCTGAAGGTGCTAGTGTCGAAGTGCTCGGTGATGCCTTAACAGGTTATATTGTCAATGTTGCGAGAGAAAAGGGTGAAGAAGCTGTGAGGATTCCTTCAAGTGTCTCAGCTAAATTGAAAGTCCATCAGGTTTTTATTTTATACTTCTGCATTTATGAAGTCCTTGTGTGATTGTTGCTATTTTTCCGAATCATCTTGGTTTGAAGCTTGGAATGTAATATGTTTGATGTAAGACAACAATAAGATAATACCGTCTACCGATGAGTTATGGTGGGTAAAGGTTCAGGATAGGGTTTGGTTTTAAAGTTTTAAGGAGTGATGAAGGGTAGTAGGTTTTATAGATAATTTAGTTTAGGAATCAGCTATGGCTAAAAGTTGCTAGAATTTCAGGAATAAGTTGGTGGAAAGCGTAGATGGCAGCTGTTTATTTATTTATTTTTTGGTAAGGTGAAGATTGTATTACAAAGGAGGCAAAAGACACTGTACATGCAAGGTATACAAAAGAGACCAAAAAAGATACAAAACAAGTGGGCACACAAAATTAGGAAAGGAAACTTGATTCCCAAGATGATTGAGTCTTTCTAAGCAAAGAGAGTTCTAAGAAAGAAAATTCAGTCAAAATAAGTGATTTTAGGCTTATTAGTTTGGTCACTTCATTATAGAAGATTTTGTTGAAAGTTTTATCAAGGAGATTGGGAGCAGTTCTTGTGGAGACCGTTTCATTGTCTCTAAGTGAGGTGGTTCATGAATATAGATCTAGAAAAAGGGGTTTGTTTTTAAGGTTGATTTTGAGAAGGGTTATGATTTTGGGAAATGTTAGTTTCTTGACTTTGTGTTGGAGCAAAAAGGTTTTGGTAATAAATGGAGGGAGTGGATTAATGGGTGCTTGTCATTTGTTCATTTTTATGTCATAGTCAATAAGATATCTATGGAATGTTTTAGAACTTCTAGGGGGTCCAAGGCAGGGTGATCCTTCGTTTCCTTACTTGTTTACTATGGCGGTTGATGTTTTGGGTAGGTTAGTGGATGAGGCTAGGGATGCGGGGTTGGTTGAAGGCTTTATGACTGGTAGGGATAGGATATCAGTTCGATGCGTTGGGTGATGATGCTATTGCTGTGACTTTATTATATTTTTAAGTTTGTGTTCCAGTTTTACCCTTCTAAAAGAAATGGTCATTCTCCAGGTTATTTGATAAAGGGGTATAATTGAAAATTCATTCTAATTTTTAATTTAAAAAGTCGAAGTGATCACATATTTTGGGACATCCCAAAATGGAAAGGTGATCACATAAATTGGGACGGAGGGAGTATATTTTATTGTTTGATTACGTGATGCTCTGCCAATATATATATGGATATGTATATACATGTTGGTTTCACTATTACTTAATTGTTTATTATTCTGACGATTAACCCATTCGTCTTAAATTGGGTGCAAATTTATTGTCTGACCTGCTTGACTGACCTGGAGAAACTGGGTTTGGTTTTCCTGTTAAGATTCAGGTTTGGGTTAGGACGTGCTACTACTTTAACTCTATTGTCCTCGTCCACCCTGGGTGCTGACTATATTTCTGTCCAGCTCGGTTTGAACCCATGAAAATTGTTTGAGAGTTTCTTGTCTGGGAGTGAGGGTTTTGATTGTTGTGGACGAAACTATTACGTACTAGACGTTCCCTTTTTTCTTTGTAAATCATCTTTTTCCAATGTAGCTCTTAGGTGATTTAATACCCATCTGTTATCATCCTTCCAATTTATGATCATAGAGGTGTTAGTTTATTTGTATTCTTATCTGATCTGTTATTGCAGATTGCAGGGATACGGTTTATGTGGGAAAATATTGTACAATCAATCAGAAAATTGAAGTCTGGGGATAAAGGTCTTGGTTGCATTTTAGCTCATACCATGGGCCTAGGAAAAACTTTTCAGGTATTATAATTAGTTTCTCTCTGGAACGTACTACCCTTTGCTTGGAATTTTTGGATGTGTGTGTGTGTGTGTGTGCACACACTTTTCTCTTTCTGTGTGTGTGTGTGTGTGTGTGTGTGTGTGTCTTCACATGTGCTATTGCCCCATTAGAAATATATATAAGCTTATTCTATGGGAATTGTAGTGATGTAGGTTCTTCAAGATTCAACACTATAATGAAAATTAGGTTTAGGGTTTGCTGAAAATTGTTATAATTATGATTCAGGGATTGGTAGGATAGGATTTACGAAGCAGTGTTAGTGTTTAAGGGGTTGTTTGTGTGAAGCGAAGTCCCACATCGCCTAGGTATGAAAGTAATGTGCTGTATATAAGCGTGAGGGCACCCTCATCTCTTGAGCTAGCTTTTGGGGTTGAGTTCTACCCAAAACCGTGTAAC
>JAESVK010000154.1:156503-192235 GCA_017140935.1 Hamamelis virginiana | reverse complement strand
TCTTGAGCTAGCTTTTGGGGTTGAGTTCTACCCAAAACCGTGTAACAGTTTGATGGCTTAATGCAAGGCTGTTGTTTAAAAGCTCGAAATAGAACATTTGTATAGAAATTGATAGAGGAAGAACTAGAAGCAAAGAAGAATTGGAAGACGAATAATATATAGAATTGGTAGAATAAGAAGAAGATATAGAAGAAAGGTCTAGGCACCAGGACCTCCAAACAAAGCTTCTAAAGCTGCAATTTCTTAATTCAATATCCACTCCATTAAAAACAAAAAAGATTATGATTTCTTTTATGCATAAAAAGAACGTAAAAATGATAAATTCTATCCCTTAAATCGAACAAATCCATGCTATCAATTAAAACCCCAAGTAAAAGGACGAAAGAAATCCAAGCCTAATTTATTATTATTTTTTAAAATTGTAAATTATAAAAATACTACCTTGAGTTAGTGTTTCTTCTAGTTTTTTTCCTATATAGTTTTTGGTTCCCTCTATAATTGTCCTTGTAGATTTGGTTAATGAATGAAAATTGATGTATAATGATTATTTAATTGTCTTCTAGGTAACTATATTTCCTCAACAATTACCATTTATGCTTTTAAAATGGTGCAAAATTAAAAGGTTATAGTTAGCCAATAAATTTTTTTTCTAAAATTTGTTTCCAAATGGGCATGTATAGCTGGATTTGAATCACTCATCGACTGGTGCATTTATGGGTCTTTGTTGCACATGACTGAATTATTTTAAATGACTTCCCCTTATCTAGCCTTGAATGGGTGCCATATCTAATTTCTCACAATTGAATCCATATTGTAAGCTATCCTTTCCCATGCTAGTTGTTACTACTCATCCATTGCATCATCCTTACTTTGGCTCCATTGATATCTAAACATGTTTTTTAACTGCCTAACAATTCTTACCTTTCTCTTGCTTGTCGCTTGATGCAGGCTAATAGTACTAGTAGTTTTTATATTGTTAATGATGATTGTCATTAACTCTTTGTGACAACTATGAGTATTAGTATCTCTCATATTAGTTAGTTAGAACCTTATGGAAGCCTATAAATACCTGTCTGGTTGTTAGAGAAGAAGTTTATGTCATTTATAACAATTTCCATGTTTGAAACAGAACTCTAAATTCTCTGTTCTAGCTGTTTTCTGTAATTCCAGCCCTAATTCTTCAATTTCTCTTCTGTTCTTGGTTAATGTAAAACAATTAATTAAGTTAAAATCAAAATGGGCATTTTAATGTCTGTAAAATTCATTCTGCATATATATAGGTAGGGGAGAGCAGATCTGGTAGTCATTTATGCCCCTTTGCTCAAGAGAAGATAATAGTCGTGGAAAAATGGGAACGATTTGAGGTGTTATTGATTCTCAAATTCACCATGGCCATTAAAATGTTATCCCATTAGAATATACGTTTACCCAAAGTTATCAAACTTGGACCGAACGCTGACCCGATCAAGGGAGTGGGTCACTGGTTGGACTGGTGGATCAATTGATTGGACTGCTTAATAATATACATATTTGAGCTTAATGTAAGTATATGGAACTAATATAGGTAAATAAAATATGTAGTGACTATAAAAAAACAAGAAGGGTAAAACTGTATTGTTTAGGGATATACCATTCATATCATGTCTACGGTGTTTTGGATAATTGTTATTTTTTTAACAACTATTAACTGGTTCAACCTGCCGTTTTTCATGAATTTCATCCTGTCTGGGCGGCTCATTCTAGTCTAATATGATTCTCATGCTTAAACGGCCTTGATATAGGTATTTAAATTACCTCAAGTAGATGTAAGGAGTTCTTAGCGAAAAGAAAAGTAGAAATCTTGATGATTTTTGAGTCTAAAATATGGAGAGTTGTATAAAATTTTAGGAAAGGATGGCTTTCTATTGTTTTCCATGCCCCTCTATGGCTGTAATCAAGTGTAAATGACAAAAAAAAAGAGAGTAAAAAAGAGGTTTCACAGTGACATGTTATTTCCAGGCAAGATATTGGCGAGATGTATCATCTGAGATGCCATTCTGTGTTTTCTTGTATTGTGAGGTTATCTTGTACTGTCCTTGGTACTTTGAACCACGGTTGCTGCAGCCTTGAAGGAGATTCCTTGTGTTGTAGTCAGGACATTTTTAAAGATGATGCGAGAAGATTTAGAGATTATCTTCATAGTCTTTATACATGTACTGTATACAAAGAGTGTGGTTTCTATCATAGTCTGAACTGTAAATATTTTGGCTCCTACTTATCCATTTGAGGTTGCTAACTACTCTTCCCCTCCCCCCCTTTTCTTTTAAAATAATTGCCTTGAGAAATGCTAAGGTTAATTTTGTTTATGTTTGCATGTGTATTCCTTTTAGCTTTTAGACAGGACTTTTGCAAATGTACTCTACATGTCGAGCACTATCTTGTTAAGTGCTTATTCTGAATGCTCTGTTTTGGAATCTGACAACAAATTGTAGCATCTTTGCCTGGTTTGTACTATTATTCTAGTGGGTTGATGAATGAATTTTGCCTTGATTTGCCAAATTTATATGCAGGTCATTACTTTCCTGTACACTGCTATGAGAAGTGTTGATTTGGGATTAAGAACTGCACTTATTGTTACACCTGTAAATGTGCTGCACAATTGGCGGCAGGAGTTTATAAAGTGGAGACCTTCGGAATTAAAGCCTCTTCGTGTCTTCATGCTGGAAGAGGTTTCAAGGTTTGAGTGGTTTTAGTTATATAGATTTTGTATATTACCATTTGTTTTTGCAATGGTCGCATTTCTTTTCAGATGACTTGTTTGATTTTTGGCGCATTTATATCCATGTTCCTTGTCTTATCTATACATTCCCATAGATATTTCTGTTAGTGAAAATGTTGTGTTCTGGCATTGCTACTTGACATGATATGGCTTAAGTCGTTGCCACTGTCAATAATCAGGGTTCAAGTGCTCTGTGACATTGATGGGCTGGATTATCTACTCAACCGTATAGTTGCTTAATGGATTAGGGAATATTTATACAATACATTGTACTTTTATAAACTACATAACAAGTATAGAGAGTAGCATTCTTGCTCATTATTTGGTGTATGCGAAGGGAAAGAAACTCTAGAGTCTTTGAAGGAAGGGAAAACAATAGAATTTCTTTATATATATATATATATATATATATATATATATATATCTTGTCTTCATTTTGGGTTTTTATTTTGAAGGAGGGTTCCATGGTATCCCTCTCCACCTTGTTTTAAGGGATTGGAAAGCAGATTATTTTGATGGACTTGGAAATTGGAATCCAAAAAAGTTATGCACTTGGTTTTGTAAAATAAAGTTCAATTTTGATGGATGCGCTTTAGGAAATTTGGGTACTGTGCTATTTATTCCTTCTCCATGCCCAATGGTGAATGATTTGCGATCAAGGCGGAGAGTCATTCTCTTTTGATTGGTTCAAGGTTGGTAAGGAGACTTGAGATTCGTGACTTAGTGATGCAAGGACCTAACCAATACTCCCAAAAGCTGTAGCTAATAGGAGCGTGAGATTAAATCCCTTTATCACCTAGATCCTAGCATCTCGATCAAGACCTCATGAACCCATGCAAAGGCAGTCTACCCTTAGGGCCCACCCTACTACTCTAGTGAGGAAATGCTCTTGCATTATCCACCCACGCCGGTGAGGAGACTTGAACACGAGACATCCCGCTCTAATATCATTTGATGCAAGGACCTAACCAATACTCCCAAAAGCCACAGTTGATGGGAGCATCAGATTAAATCACTTTATCCCATAGATCCAAGCGTCTCGATTGAGACCTCCCGAACCCCAAGCAAGGGCCTCTTATCTTACCCCCAGGCCCAACCTACTCCAGCGAAGAAATGCCCCTGAATGGCTGAATTATCCACCTAGGTCTGTGAGGAGACTCAAGCATGATACCTCCCGAACCCCAAGTAAGGGCATACTACCCATGGGTCCCACCATACTCCAGCAAGAAATTGCTCCTGCATTACTTAGTAGAGGAGATAGACTCTTGCCCAACTCTTTCTTTGATGAAAGAAGGGGAGGAGCGAAGTTGGAGGAATTGGTATGTTATTGGGGGCATTGTGGATATTGCAAGACTTGTTGGGGTTTCTTTTTCTTGGATTCATAGTTTCGCTTGGTTGGAGGAGTGGACTTCTTAGCGAAAAGGAGCCCGCCACTTTGGAAACATTCATGGGCTACTTTTATCCTCCTTGAGATGCTTTTGCAATTGCTAGCTTCTTGTGTTTTTGGTCTTAGCACATTGGATTTATGTATTGTTTGTTCTTGTCAGTAGTTTTTTGGTTGCTTTTTGTCAGGCATGGGACTTGTTGTCCTCACCTCTTATAATTTTTTTCTCTTGTTTCATAGTATATTTGTTTCTTGTAAAATAAAATGGAGTGGCATTTTGGATATGTTGTGGCTGGGAATGCATGACGTGATCGGTCATAGCTAAACTCAAACATTACTTAAGTTACTGTATTAGTAGTTTCCAACTAATTGAAATAAATGAACTGTAGTTACAAAACAAGTACGAAAAAGGGAAGCAAAAACTTTATGCTGAAGCGGCAATGGTGGTTCTGAAATTAGGGAAAGTGGGAAACTATTAGGGCATGCGTGAAATGCTTATTGGTTGTGTTGTGGAAATGTTACTGGAGGTTTATAGGAAGCATAATTAATTTGTGGGAATTAGGATGAAGGAAGCATCCTAAATTAGTTGGTAGGATAAAAAAACCCAAGCTATTCAAAGGAATGATTTATTATAAGTGTCTGGAGAAGTATCCAATAGAGTAAAGACTATGTTTCCTTAGAGATGGTGTAATAATAATAATGTGCTAAAAAAAACAGAAAAATTGGCAGTAAAGAAATATTATGCAAAGTGATAGATGTCAGAAATGTTAGTTAAAGAATCATAGAAGAGACAGCTTTCCATGATTAACTAGACTGTCACAAAAAGTTGATCAAAGCTAGGAGAAAATTCCTGATAAAGTGGTGCAAAGATTATAAGATGAAAATAAATTGCATGGCTAGAGAAATGCCCTCTGAATCAAAGACTTTATTCTACACCATGCATCCTTGAATATAGTTTACTCCCTAAGAATAATGGCATCATATGAATAGGTGCCAAACTTTAAACCACAATTGATGTTATATATATATGTCAAATCCTTAAAAAATTCCTCTGATTTTTTTTTAAAGCCAATGGAGTGGTAAAAATTCCTCTGATCATTAATGCAAAGACATTACTAAAAAATATCTCTAATAAGGTGGGAGAAGGAGAAATTGTAAACCAATGAAATATGCAGCGTCATCAAAATGAAGATCTTTGATGGTGCATGTGACCTTGATGCTAAATTCAACACCCACATATATTAGAAATGTTGATGGATTTGCCATTGGCACAAGCCTCTTTGTTGTCAAGCTTATTTGGCATGTTCATTGCTTATGGCTATAGAGTTGATGACTTCCAGTTTGACCATGAGGTTTTGGTAAGAATTTAGAGTCCTAAATGACTATAGAAACCTTACTTTTAATCAATATTGTTACTTTAGAAAGCTAAAATTTACAGCGTAAACGGTACCTAAAACAATGCGAAGGAACCCTAAAAGGACCGTTGTTGAATCGGGTAAAATGGGAGATGCAAGCGTATTTCTCATATAAATGGGTTTGGCTGTAATATTAGTAGATTGATTGGGAAATATTTGTCATTTTAAAGTGGGGGAGAACATGAGAGTAAGGTTTTGGGAGGATGCATGATGTGGTGAGAGGCCTTTGAAGGAGGAGGCCTTCCCAAGTTTATTTGAGATGTGGTTTCAAAGTTAGTCTTTTTTTATTTTTGAAGCAACTTTATTTAGTGAAGGTTGATAGGGGTTGGAGGGTAAAATAATGTTGGGAAGGAAAGCCAATGGTGTGTTCACAATTAAATCCTTTTTTGATGTCCATTATAGAAGGGGAGTGAGGTGTTTTTAGCCTAGTGTAGTGTGGGTTCCTTTGGTTCCATCTAGGGTGGTGGTGTAGACCAAATTTTTTAAACCAAATGATGTGTCTGTAAGATATCTCCTCTACTTTTGTGCATTTTTGAAATGCAGAGAAATCGAGACTGTTATTTTGACACATCATTTGGTTCTAAAATTTTGGTCTAAGGATTTGGTCCATCTTGCATTACTCTTTTTGTGTGGACTGCAAAACATAATAAATGTTTAACAGTAGATAATCTCATGAAAAGAATTATTTTATGCCAAATCGTTGTGAGCTGTGCAAGGCAAAGGTCGAGATAGTGTATTACTTCCTTTTATATTTCCCAATGGCACAGGAGTTGTGGTATTACTGCCTCAATTTATTTGAAGGGCAATGGGTAAATTCCTAATATAGTGAAGAAGGCTCTTGAGGAGTGATGGCACAGGAGTAGCTGGATTCCGCGCATTATAGTGTGGAAGATGGTTCTGCTTGCTATTTTGACTCTATGGAAGGAGTGGTATAGAATAATCTTTCAAGAGGTGGAAGAGTCTCTCTTTGCATCTAAAATCTAGTATAGCTTGAAAGTTTTTTGAATGGGAAGAGTTGGCTGTTTAGAAGCATACGAGTATTTTCCTCTCTCTTTGAATACTTTACAGTTGTGATTTTGTATTTTTGTTAGGTTTTCTTTTAGTTCCTTTGTATACCACGCCTGTATAAAAGTTTTTTTTTTTTTTAGACCCTTTTTTCCTTTTGATATAATACTGTTCTCATTTTACCTAATTAAAAGAAAAAATCATCTTTCATACTTTAATTAGTAGTGTAGTTTACTTGACTGGGTTTGCCTCATGCCTTGTGATGTGGAGCAGTGCGGGCTTGTTCGCAACTACACTTGTGACATGATAACTTAAGTAGGGTCCTACCATTAAGACTAAAGGGGTGGACAATGCAGATTTCGAGCAATTGATGGGGTAAAACTAATTTATTTAGTGGAGTGTTAGGGGTTTGTACCTCTCTACACTTGTGCTGTAAAGGGCTGTACTCTTCTCTCCAAACATTGGGTTTTGGGATTTGTATTCTCTGTCTTCATAAATATACAATTAGATTCTTTGGAAGCGATTTTTTGCAGTGTGCTGCTTTTTTCTCATCTTCCTCTGCTTCCTTTTCCTTTCCCCTCTTTGTTCTACGTGTTGGACATTTCTAGCTTGCTTCCACTCTGCTTTTGTGTCATTTTATTTTATTTATTTATTTATTATTATTATTATTATTTTTATTATCATCATCATCATTATTTTTTGTGATCAAGAGGCTTGGGAGATTGCTTTGTGCTATTCCTCTTGTATATTCCTTTCTTTCTCCATTCTTATTTTTCACTTTTTACGATTCCAATTGATCCTGTGTCTTATACCCTATTTGATTGTCATTTGCTTGCCATCCATCACGAATGTGATTTTACATGATTCAGCCATTATTAGACTACCATTATAGCATTTCTTATCCTTGATTAT
Organism: Hamamelis virginiana; assembly: GCA_017140935.1. Taxonomy (NCBI): domain Eukaryota; kingdom Viridiplantae; phylum Streptophyta; class Magnoliopsida; order Saxifragales; family Hamamelidaceae; genus Hamamelis; species Hamamelis virginiana. Next base: position 184,761 of record JAESVK010000154.1, on the reverse strand, counting down.
AAGAGACTGATTTCCTACAGCCTTAACCTGAAAATTGCATTGATTTCTGGTTATGATAAACTTGTATGATATGATTTGAGTCTTTTAAAATATTTTTTCTTTCTTGCCTAAACATTTTTAGATTTTCATTGCTTGTATAGGACTGTTTCTGTAAAATAATTGTTTGTAAATGGTCACTTAGCAATTTAAACATTAAAGATCTGAAATAAGAATATAGTTGACTGAGAAAGCTTGAAAACCCTTGAGGAGCCCTAGGTTGCACAATTTATTATTCGTATGGCAATTGAAAAATTGAGTAGGTTATACTTATTAGTTAGATATTCTGGATGCTAATTTGATAAACTTCTCCAAATTCTATTTGCTTGAACAATTATTGGAATAAAGAAGGATGATTTACTTATTTTTCTTTAAAGTCGGTTTGGTCTTTCTATACTTGTCATCTTCTTAACTATAAACTTGCAGAGGCAATATGGTGGCTCATGGCTGACATGATTCTTTCTGTCAGGGATAGACGGGCAGAATTGTTTGCAAAGTGGAGAGCAAAGGGTGGTGTCTTCTTGATTGGCTATACTTCTTTTCGAAACTTATCTGTTGGAAAGCATGTGAAGGATCGACATATGGCTAGAGAGATTTGTTATGCCCTGCAGGTGATTGTCATTGACCTTCAAAATTGTCTCCAATACTTTAATTTTGATTAATTAGAACTCTTTCTGCATAGAAAGGCTCGATTAGTTCTGATGATCAAGTTTCTTTTCATAATTTTGGGAGTTTGCTTTCCTTGTAAGTTGTTTTTTGCTCTTTTTGGATAATTTTGGGAGTTTGCTTTCCTTGTAAGTTGTTTTTAGCTCTTTTTGGATACCCTGCATGTACGGAGACTCTTCACCCTTCTTTTTAGTCAACACTATTTTACTCCATGAAAAAGAAAAAAAAAAGTTCTTTAGAATTTGAATTAATGACCAATTGTACATATGGACTACTTTGGATTCCAAGTTATTCAAGTTGAACTGACTCTGAAGACAACCACAATAATTGTATAATTAATATTTTCAACTTGGTTTTAGCTCGATTGTTATAACGATAAATGTTACCTTACTACTGTAATATACAGAATTTTGTGGAAATCAGCTGACTTCTTGGTCAGTTGGTTTGGGGTATAGAGTTTCTTGTAAAACCTCTGTTTCAAAAGAATACAATTAGGCATAGTTTTTTTACGGAGACAATGTAGGGGAAGACAAAAAATTAACATTTGGAATCCAGCTGGGACCCCAGAGAACCAAACTCCCTTCTGTCAAACTATTCCTAAGTCCTAACACTACTATATGGCTTAGTTGAGATGAAATTTGCAACATTTCATACTGCTCCTTCTGTTTACAGTCCTGCGCTGATACGTTCCATGTTATGCTAAAGTCTTTGTAATTTGTTAGGCTATTTTTGGGGACTAAGATGGCATCTTACTAGGTCTGGATTAAGCATATGAAAGTCATCTTCATTAATCAACTGAAATGCATTGCAATACTTATATTTTGCAATCAATATGAATTCATTTCTTGAAATGGATGGTCCCTACTATGCTTACTATTCTCGGCTCGGGCTTGTGCTCATGATAATGCTGAGATTAGAGGTGCTTCAGCATGTCTTCTATAGATTATTGTATATCAACAGAAGTGCCTCATTTCGATTAGAAGAAATAGCTCTCCAATAGCTTTTGATCAAAATTAAAGGGATCCCTTCAAACACTTTATGGCCTGTTTGGATAAGCATCTACATCCTGTTCTTTTACTTTTAAGGGTTAAAAAAATGGAAATTTTGGGCCCGTTTGGATAAGCTTTTTATTTCTTACTACCTCAACTTTTAAAAGTAACTACCAAAATGTTTCACATTCAAAACTTTCTTCTTCTTCTTCTTCCTTTTTATTTTTTTATTATTTTTATTTTTTTATTTAACTTTTAATAGTAAAAAACAGGCCAAAAATTTTCACTCAAAAACTTCCCTTTTTTTTTTCTCTCACTTTTAAAAGTAAAAACAGGATGTAGAAAAACTTTTATCTCTTATACTTTTAATTGTGAGAAGCGTGAAGTAGAAGCTTATCAGCCCTTGGTCATTTACAACCCCAAAGACGTTAGAAAACTAGTTCTATTCCACGAAGTTGCCATATTCTCATTAGAAAGCTAGCTCTATTTCATGAAGTTGCCATATTCTCATACTTGTCCTAAACAATTCTCATATTCCTCTCTATTCATATGATCCGATCACAACCAAAAGAGCCCCCCACCCTTCCCCCCACACACACACACGAAGCCTTGCCCCTCTTTTCTTACCAAGGCTTGTAAAGTTAATCTCTACTATGAATGGAGTCCAACCTGGAGTCCTAGAGCAACCCACATCAAACACGCCCACCATAGCAAATATTCTATGCCACCAATTACATGTGTCAATGCATGATGAAAAGGAAAAAGTGAAATTCCAACAAATTGGCGGAGGTGGGTAAAAAGCAAAACCAGCTATAGAGGTACCCTTTGATTTGGAAAGACAATGAAGCCGGGGTCAACATAGAAGAAAATGAAGTATACCCGAAGCGAACGCTTCTCAGAAATGAATTCTAAACCCATTACCAACTCAGAATCTACTGTAACGAGAGTTCCTTGAGAGATGAACAAGTGCATCGATATCTCTCCCTTTCCATTGCCATTGAATCCCAGCCATTCCGTTTTGCACTTAGCCAGAGTATTTCTCTCCTTACTAGGGCATCTTTTTATAGGTCTGTCTTAGCTCTTAAGACCACTTTGAGGTGTTTCATCTTCACTTTTAATCCTTCATATGTTGCCAAAGAAAATAGATCTAGTGGTTGATTTTTTTGGCCGGAGATGAAACTAATTTTCCGGTACTCATGTGTTATCTCTTTGACATTGTTCGATGACTATGTCCCATGATTTTTGTCCATGGCCTCTATTCGTACAAATTGAAATACCCTTTTTTTCTTAATTAATATGAATCACTATGCTGTTTTATTATTATTTTTCATCTTGCTTTGTATTCTCTTAGTCTTTAAGATCTTGTTGACCAAATTTGTCGACCGTATTGCAACATGGTTTAAACCTCAACGTGATTAGAAATTACAATCAGGTCCCATAGCTTTTCTTGTCATCTTCCTCAATGTCTTACTAGTAGAATGCCCATGATCCCTAGTCTCCCCAAATATCTAAGTCCTCTGTAATTCTAGTCCCTTGCGTGGTTTTCCTTACATGACACAAAACATTAAACTCAGCTGATTGCGCATGTCATGTTACTTCCAGTTTAATCATTCCATTGAATTTTAGTGGGGTAATTTATGGATCACCTCTATATATTCAGCGGAATGATCAAACACTTAAAAAACTCCTTCAGTATTGCCCTCCATTATGGCCATCGTTGTGATATATGATTGGTTCTTGCATGAATTACCTAGAAGTCTACAATATTGCATTCATACCATTTTTAAATTTGCACATTTATGTATTCATAATCTGCTTTGTTTCTCCTATTTCTTGGCAGTTCAGTTTGGTCGACCAGTTTTTATTGCTCTTGATAAATGTTGTTTCCCCACATTTATCTTTAAGACTTTAACTATTGGAATCATTTAACAAAATTTGCATCTTTGTTGTCAGGATGGCCCTGATATTCTTGTTTGTGATGAGGCTCATATGATCAAGAACACCAAGGCTGGTGTAACCCAAGCCTTGAAACAAGTGAAATGCCAGAGAAGGATTGCATTAACCGGATCGCCTCTTCAGAACAATCTCATGGAATATTATTGTGTATGTTCTTACTGGAGCTATAATTTTGGCAAATCATTTTGAGATCCATATTCACCGTTATGATTAGTTGTGGATTTTTATCTGGAACAGATGGTTGATTTTGTAAGAGAAGGTTTCCTTGGCAGCAGCCATGAGTTTAGGAACCGGCAAGACTTCTTTACTATTACTAATACCATTCTGATTTCTTTTTCCCTTTTTATGCATTTCCATATATGTTGATCATCCTATCTATTCCATGCAGGTTCCAAAATCCTATAGAGAACGGGCAACATGCTAATGCCACATCTGAAGATGTGAAAATTATGAATCAAAGGTCACATATCCTCTATGAACAACTAAAAGGATTTGTCCAAAGAATGGACATGAATGTGGTGAAGAAGGACTTGCCCCCTAAAACTGTTTTTGTAATAGCTGTGAAGCTGTCTCCCTTACAGAGGAAATTATACAAAAGATTCCTTGATGTGCATGGATTCAAAAATGACAAGGTTTCTAATGAAAAGATAAGGAAGAGTTTTTTTGCTGGGTACCAGGCCTTAGCTCAGGTATATTCCTACTTAGCATCTTTATCGAGTTTCCAAATCTGCTGTTATTCACTCAGAAAAAGAAGGAAAAAAAAAATGATAATAACAATAATACACGCTCAGACACATTCTAGAAAGTGAAATTTGCATTGCTTGTGTGATCTAGACTTTGGTGAAATTTAAATTGTTTTAGTTACTTTTATTGTAATTTTTTCAATTCATAAAGTGATTAAATAAAGGTAGTTATGAGGATAAACATTTAAAGAGTGGGTTAATTTTGGAATCTGAAAGTTTGGAGAGGTTGGCTTGTACCATATCTCTATCTTATCTTCTTTAATACTTACTTATCTTTCATCCTAAATTGTCAATTAAAGTACCAAAAGTTTTTCTTTCGTTATTGAAACTAGTACGGCAAAATCATTTATTTAACAATTGGAGAGTCAGGCTTAGTAATAGTATGTATAACCCCTTTTTATTTTTGTTTCTTATTGTTTACTGTTCTATTAATTTATGAATTCTATTTTCTATTGTTGAATACAAAACAGTTTTGTGGTATCTTATTCTATCTCCTCTTAGTAGGTGGAGGTCACAGGTTTGGGTCTTTGGACCTTTGGGAAGGGGGAGGCTTATCACCCATTGTTTTTCCCAAGAGCCCCATCTGGACTCTCCAATGGAACAAAAAAAAAAAAAAAACATTCATTTTTATTGTTATTTAATTATTATTATTTTTTTCTTATTATATGAGCTGATAAAATCTATAATTTACTACACGAGCTAGTCTTTTGTTTTATCTAGAAGTAAAACAGAAAGAACATTTAACAAAAAATGTTTTTTGATATTTCGTTAGTCAAACAAATTATATGAACAAAAATTTTGGCACAGTTTTTTCAGTGAGTTGTATTTCGTGAACCCAGTACCCACTGTTTGATTACATGTTCCTCTATACACATCATATCTGCCACATATCAAGCCAATCGGAGAGTAAGAGCTTCATCCATAAATGTGAACTTTTTTATTCATTAAAAATGTGAGTTTATGGATCGAATGGCTATTGGTTCCTAATCAATGTGATATTTGATATGCATAAGAAGAGTATTTAATCCAACAGTGAAATTTTCAAAATACAACTCCTACAAAAAGTTACTAGGGTTTTATTAAAACTTTTGTTCGTTGAACTTGTGTACATATCAACATGATCAAAATCTTGAAAATGCCTTCTAACTTTTGTACAAAAGTACTGTTGACATCCAAATATCCTACAGAAATGCCATTGATATCATAATTTTTAAAATCAAAATATTATTGTTGACATTATCGTCAAGTTAGTAATCTGATTTTTTTCTAGTTAAAAATCTTTGGTCTTCAACTATATATTTGATGCATAAACATATAGTTATGTAGATATAGATATTCTTTGTTCATCTGATCTTCTTGCATTCGCTTTGTTTATTGATTTGATGAGAACGTGAATTGTCCATAGTAGATATGGAACCATCCTGGGATTCTGCAATTGAGAAAAGAAGATAAAGATTTTGTAAGACATGAAGAAGCTGTTGAGAATTTTCTTGCGGATGACAGCTCTAGTGATGATAACATGGATTATAACATGGTTATTGGAGGTACTCTTTTATTTTTTGTTTCTGCTGCTTTTGATGCATGGACGTTTGTGCATTCTAAATGCAAGTGTTGTGAGTTTCACTTTGTGACTTCCCTTTTGGAAAATTTACAACTATAACCCCTATGAATTCTGGCCAGTCTTTGGCTTTCTAAAACTAATGATTTAAGAGGCATGAGCACTCTTAGGATGTCTGCAAATTTTAAAGGCATTTGGCTGGCTAGTGGACAACACTGTCACGAAATAATGTCTTCCAAGAGAGGTTGAAGATGATGAAGACTATTGACTATTGAGAAATTTGGAAACTTGATATTCCTGTAGTTATTTCTTGAAAGTTTCCAAGTCATTGGTCAAGTAATGGCAGTTTGTCACACATCCCTGTAAAAGCACTCTAATATTTGAGGAAGCTTTTATCTTGCAGTTCAAGAAGAAATGTATCTTCACATTTTTCACCATAGATTGCATTTCTTGAAAAGTTTCCAAATCTCTTTCCTGTGACCACTTAATCACTATATATTTTTCACATTCCCTTTGATCAAGTCCTTTACTATCCCATTGCCACTTCATCCCCCATGTACTTATCACATTCCCATTTATTTTTAGACTGTGCTGGGGTTGGGCACAATGAATTCCAACTTGCTTTCAGCTACTAGAAAGACACTCGTAGATGGAGTCCTTGGCAGGTGATTTGCTCCAGTTAACCTATAGCATATCCCAATAGTCCAATACCATCCAAGGATGAGATTGAAGCCATCTTAACTTCACTAGATTCAACCATAGCACCTATAACATTATAATGAGACACTCAGGTACTGAAAGTGCTCTATATATGATCCTAAGAATGCAAAAAGCAAAGATCACAATGGACTGGGCCCAAATATAGGTTGGCATACCAAAATACATGTTCATGTTCTTCCTTCTTTCTAATTTGAAATGTTGTCCTTGCATAATATCTTGTTGGAACTAGTGAGGAGGATTGATGGAGTTCTTCATTCTTCTATTTGCTCCAGGTGTTCTTATGTAGCATATTTTATGTTTTGATTTAGACTTAGTTAGGCATATGGTAATGATTATGTTTTCATGCCTTTTAACAGAGAAGCCGAGAAACAAGAGTGAATCTCTGCAGGGAAAAAACGATAATGGCTTTTTTCAGCAGGTTTGAAAAAATTATGATTATGCATCATAACATTTTCCCATTGGCACTTCATCTTCATTGTCTTCCATTGCTTTGATGAATTTTTATTTGAGATATAATTTTGTAAGAAGTTAGTTTTTCCCAGCGAGAGGTGCTACCCTGGCTGTTTACCCTTAATTTCATCATCCAATGGTGCAGATTTCTTCTCCCGTAGAGGGCATTGAAATCTGCAAAAGATTGCTAAAGCTATGACAATACCTTGTTTATTGTATCGTTTTCTATGTTTTTGGTTTATGATTGAAATGTAATGCTCATTATTTATTTGTTTACAGGATTGGTGGAATGATCTTCTCCATGAAAATAATTATAAAGAGGTTGATTACAGTGGCAAAATGGTTTTGCTGCTTGATATCCTAACCATGTGTTCTGATGTGGGTGATAAAGCATTAGTCTTTAGCCAGAGCATACGGACTTTAGATCTCATAGAACTATATCTATCAAAACTACCTCGAAAAGAAAAAAAAGGAAAATCTTGGAAAAAAGGAGAAGACTGGTATAGGTGCGTATATATGACTTGGAATAATGGAGAAATGATAGACATTGAATATCAATTAGAAATGTGTCATTTTAAATGAGATGATGGTAGTGAGGAATCCTCTTTGTGACACTGTCATTTTGAAGGCAGCTGCTTCAGCTTCAGCCACTAAAATTTGTTGTTTACTTTTTCATTTTTCAACAATGAACAACATGTTCTCTCTTTTCCTTATTTGAAATTCATTGTGGTTGGAAATCTTAGCTTTTATCTACATCATCTGTCGATCTACTTCTGTGTTTTGTGTTTTTTCAGGTACTAAACATGATCATCATTTGTTGTCTACTTTTATCTATGTTTTAAATGATTCCTGAAAATGTTGTGACTTATGCTTCTCGCTAATGTTTTGCTATGTACTTTCCAACTGGAGTGGCTTATGATTTATCAACTGTTTCAACAATATATATATATATATATATATAAAATATTGATTAGGATTTACTGCAAAATTACTCTGTTGAAATTTGAAATTGAAATATTTCATTGCACCATACATGTTCTCGTGAGCAAAATTATCCATTTAGTCAAATGGTGGACGATATACTATTATAGTACTGAACATAAGGTTATTTCTATACTTGGATTTTATGTGTTGTTGTAGTTTGTTTCATTTGAGTCACTTGATCATGATAAATATAAAGCGTTTTTAGTCAGACATTTACCTCTATTAGTGCTACTTAGTTTGGGCGTCTCCTTGGATTTTCAAAATGCATGCTTTTGTAATCTTTTCTGTAGTTTGTACAAAATAGATGAATATATTCTTGGTGGCCTCTCTCTCTCTCTCTCTCTCTCTCCAAAAAAGAAGATCATAATGGTCTTATTATAGTCTTATGATATTTCACTTATGGTATTTGTTGTTTTTGATTTTGTATATCTCGCATGTACAGTCTTCTTTCCCTTCTTTTGGTTCAATATTCATAATATATATATATATATATATGTGTGTGTGTGTGTGTGTGTGTGTGTGTGTAAAATTCATTTATGGCAGTGTGTGATGCAAGGATCACATGAAATATCTTAGGCATGGTTTTCAGTTTACGAGACAATGCAATACATACAATTCGATACATGTTATATATAAAACGATACTTATCATCAATAGGTATCTCATATTGATTGTATCTTGTGATGGATAATATTAAGTATTAACATCAGTTTTCATGTTGCTTTTGTAAAAGAAATTAATGATCACAATTTTGCTCCATATATTTATGTCCTCTACAGTAGAGAATGTAAACGATCAATCTTTTTTTATAAAGAAAATTTAAAGGCAAGTGGAGAATTGGCTGCTGAAAAGAAAAGTTTGAAGACTTTGGAATATATAAGGAGAAGCTCAATACTATAGGATGTAACATCACACATTGGATAATCCATTATTATAGACTAAATCAATAAAGTTAAACTTGGGTAAGTATGCATTTTGATTTAGTTTATTTTTAATATGGAAGATGGAAACCTGACTACATTAATAATAGTATTCTGCACTTTATAGAATCAATACAATGCAATGAATTGTCATATACCAAAATATATCTTTTTAACTCTAATTTGCAGTTTTAAATGTGAAGGAATGAGTATTTGATGCTTAATTTGTCATGTAACTGAATATTATATGTTGTTCACTTAATTTTGTTGTACATATAATTGTAATTCTTTAGGGGTCATTGTTTGGAGCAATGGTAGAAGTCTTGCGCTGTCAAATGTGAATGCGCAGGTTCAAGTCTTAAGAGCGGTCACTTCGTGCAATTTGGAAGAAAGGAAGCTGATCCCAATTACTTGGGATTAAGGCTCTGTTGATTTGAGTTGAAGAGGGGAAGGATTATGAAAACTACCATGGACCGTGTTTTACATGGTGCACATACACAAAATGACCACCACCACTAGACCTTCACTTCTAATTATGCAAAAACAACTCCTAGTCAATGAAGATGAGTGTGTGGGTCTGTGTATATATGGGGAGAGAGGGAAAAGGAGAGCAACTTCACATTAATCTGTTAATATCATGGGAAGAAATTATTTTCCTTCTTCTCCTATCAGACAATTTACATGCTACACTATGCATATTTGATACTATTATTTCAACAAAATTTGACAATATTTTGAGTGAATGCCAAACGGGCTCTTTATATATGTTTTTGAAGTTGAATGGACATTCTCATCTATTGTTTTAGCACTCATACTGTCATTCAACAACCATTCTCTCTGATTCTGATTTAAAGTAGTCAAACTTATTATATTTGTGATCATTGATGTATAATTCTATGAATATGAATTATACTAATTAGTTTCAATAAAAGGATATGTAAAGCAAGCTTTTTCTGGTGTGATCTGCCTAACAGGCTCGATGGGAAAACAGAGGCATCTGAAAGGCAAAGGCTTGTTGAGAAGTTTAATGAGTCCCTGAACAAAAGGGTTAAATGTACTCTGATATCAACCAAAGCTGGATCTCTTGGGATCAATCTTCATGCTGCTAACCGTGTGATTATTGTTGATGGTTCTTGGAATCCAACATATGACCTTCAGGCTATATATCGGGCTTGGAGGTGCATTTTGACTTAGAAAAAATGTGTGAACTGAAGACAGACATCATTTTAATTCGTGGTTGTTACAAATCAAAATCTTTTCATCTTTGCAGGTATGGCCAAACAAAGCCGGTGTTTGCTTACCGCTTAATGGCACACGGAACAATGGAAGAAAAAATATATAAGCGTCAGGTAATGGTGAAAAATCACTTATATGATCTCAATATTTTGAATGGAATTCTAATGAAGAAAGCATTCAATTAGGTGACAAAAGAGGGGCTTGCTGCAAGGGTGGTTGATAGACAACAAGTACATCGGACTATGTCTAAAGAAGAGATGTTACACCTCTTTGACTTTGGTGATGATGAGAACCCTGATACTTTGTCTGAGCTGGGCCAGGAGAACGGACATGCAAGTAATCAAAATATAAGTGGCCAGGTTGGAGATCCGCTAAAGCAGAAATGGTCTCTTTCTCATGGAAACTGCTCTTCTGACAAATTTATGGAGAGTTTACTTGGCAAGCATTATCCACGGTAATTTATTTTTTCTTTTGTTACATTTTAAGATGTGGATTAAATAAATTGTCCTTTCTGCCCTTTATTTGCTCTCTCTGTTTCTGTTTTCTCGAGGGATGGAACTTTATAAAGTCTCCTTTGATTGATACAAGTGTGCTATTTGCAGGGTAAGAATATGTGTGATTGGCTAAGTTATAACAAAAAATTTTCATGAAGTTCGTGCCCAGTTATTGTAATCGACAGTTTATTTTGTTGAACATAGTTGCGCACAAAACTGATGGCTTTTTCCCTCAATGTTGCTGCTTTTCACTGCTTTGACAGCATTGAATCCTTTTTCCACAAAAGTACGAGAACATGTTGTATCTATTTAATGCCAGTTTCCATTGTTTAAATGTCTTTGTGGAAAGTATTTTTTTATGCCAATGATTTAGAGACAGCCTGGAAAGTAAACTGGTCTTCGATACAGTTTGGAAAACACTCTAAAATCATTCATAGAGGAAAACTGTTCTCTTCTGTGAGATCAATCAAATGTGGTGGTTGGACCGTTGAACTGGAGAACCTCCCTGTTCAACTATCTGGGTCAGCGGGATGACTCAGACAGTTGAACTGTTGGGCTGTAGAAACTGTGTATTGACTATAATCCTGGTTGAGTTTTCCTATAAAGTAACTTTAATGAGTGATATCAATACATTTTCCTGCTAGACATCATGTTAGGAATTCGAACCAGCTAGTTTATATGGGATGCTACATATGGTACTTTCTATTTTGAGTGTGTGTGTTTTAGGGGTATATGTTTTTTGTATGTACTGAAGTGGTATGACCACCTGTTGGGATATAGAATACTTGATGTGCATGATTGGCCGATGAAATAAGATTCTTATTTAGGATCCATTTAATTCATTGTGATTTGAAATCTTGGACAAGGGGGTTCTGATGCTCTATTGGAAGGGGCACTTAATAGTTTGATTTTCATATTACATGCTATTTTATTTATTACCTCGCTTTCAGGTGGATTGCTAATTACCATGAACACGAGACTCTTCTGCAAGAGAATGAAGAGGAAAAGCTATCCAAAGAAGAGCAAGACATGGCTTGGGAAGTATACCGAAGAACCCTAGAATGGGAGGAAGTGCAGCGAGTTCCCCTTGATGAATCTGCGACGGAGAGAAAGCAAGCCGTTTCAAATGTGGCCCCTCTTGCACAAGAGAGCAGCAGCCTTACACAATCCAAGGGCAATTTAAGGAATCGTTTGGTGCAACGGAAATGCACTAACCTTTCCCACATGCTAACACTTAGAAGTCAGGGCACAAAATATGGTTGCAGTACTGTATGTGGGGAATGTGCTCAGGAGATAAGATGGGAGGACCTGAATAGGGATGGCAGGCCAGCACGGTGAAAAGTACACCTTCCATTTTGTCCATATGTGATTTGTTGTGTAATTGGTTGTGATTGTAAATGGCAGCCCCTGTAAGTTCAATTTCCTTTTGAACATATAATACGGTTTTTTATTTTATTTTATTTTTTTTCTTTTAAATAGGTATTAGCCCTTATACTCCTGCCTATGTATTGGCAGGATTTTTGTTCTGTGTTTTTTTGTGTTTGTTCTTTTTGGGTTGGGGAGCAAGGCCAGAAAGGAAAAGAAAAAAGGAGGGAGGGGGATGCTAATGTATATTGCCAGGAATTATACCTGTGTAAATAAAGGTTAACGATTTAGCAATGAATGATACGAAAGGTGAAATACCATTTTTTTTTTTTCTCTATCTTCCCCCTTCTTTTCTTTCACGAATTCTGGTGTTCTCTCTATCTTCCCCCCATTTGTGTTCTTTCATGAATTCTGGTGTTCCAGGTATCACTGTTTCAAAGACAATACGGTCCCTTTTTACTGCAGATGCCAGCAGATGAATTGATCTGTTCTTGTTGCTTCCCAGCAAATTTGGGTCACCTGATTGGAAGTCATTTTGAACCTCTTTGTAGCAGCAAGTTTTGGACTTTTGCTGTGAATTTCACTGTTATGCTCCCTTTCTGCATACAGGGTGTTACTGGCAAGAACAAGCGTAGGCAAGCATTTCTGGTTGATTTATGTACTTTAATTTAATCTGCAACACTTGATACTATTAGCCTTGCAAGGTTAAGCAAATCTAATGTGTATCCAATTCCTCGATTTTGAAAAATTGACATTGAAAATACTATAAATTGAGTCTCCCTTCTTGTAATTGCTTTTATGTCTCCTTTAAAATTGTACATTTTTTGGCATTCATATGAAACAAGCACCATGCTGTGGGGGAAACAATCGGTGTTCACCAATAATATCTCAAACCCTACTGTCAACACATTGGACTTTGACAAATTAGAGAGAGAGAGAGAGAGAGAAGCTGGCCAAATACAATTGACTTTTGACAAATTTATGAGAGAGAACTTTAGATTCACTGAAAATAGCACCTCACTCCATGGCCAAGTAACGACCTTGATGTTGACTTTGATATTATTTCAAAGCGCCAAAATATCATTGTCAATGTCTCTGGCACAATGAACTAACTCAATATCCCTACTGCAATGATCACACAAGTTTGTGCAACAACATAAATATAGGAAACTAGCAATCCGACTGTGACTCAAAATCATCAATATTCTGTATGAAACTTGGCTATAAAGGAAATGCTTCATTTGCTATCTTCATGATCTGAAATTAACCTCCTGTACACTTCATTTGCCCGCGTGTCATAATCATAATGCAGCACATTCTGGTGTGAATAATGCTGCTGCCTTCATTGCATCAAACCCTGTTTAGCTCTTTTCAACTAGCTGGAGAACATCAATGCAGGAAACCTGCAACGATAGTTGGCTAGATATACTTTAACACAGGGAAGAAGATAAGTGTAATGAGGATTTGAATGTGGCAAAGCTATATCATCTTTCATCTCCTACCCAATTATCCTTCTCCTTGGGTCCAGTTGGCCCTTCCTCACCGTAAAGCTCAGTTGGAAACAAATCAAAAATGGTCTGCACTGAAAACCGAACGAATACTGGAAGAAGACTGATTATCTTATCCATTTCAGATCGTGAATCGTAAACAATGGTTGGACCCCACTCTCTCATATACTGCAGCCAACACGGTTCCGTGATAACTCCATCTCCGAGATACTCAGCCGCAACTATCTGATACCTTGTACTTGAGTCCACAAAATATTTGCTTCGAGCCACATCATTCCTGATGCCTACCCCAAGCTTCGATGATCCCTGTAAGTAGGTTCCTGGGTGTGGGAAACTTGCATGGCCACATTTCGATGAATAAACAATGGGTTTATTCCGTTCGATGTACTCCAAGTCAGAAGCATCAACCCATCTACCACCGCTGTGCTCTGAGAAGTAAATACACCAAAGCTCTCCGGTGAAGTTGCTCAAACGGATGGTGAAATGCTCCCAATCGCCAACATGTTCGCCTATCTTGCTCATTGCAATACTCACTACCCCGACTTTAATGGTGGATGGCCCGTTGAAGGGGCAGAAAACCCACATTGCAATATCTGTAAAAGTTCCTCCCAAGGCTGGTTTTACATGGACATAGAGCTCTGCACTCTCTAGGTTCCCATTCTTTAAATTGTTACTTCCATCATCATCATTTGGTAAATCTATCCAAAACTCCCCGTCATTTTCTCCACCGCTTGGCAAGTTTGAGCCCCTAGAATCAATGGATTCGCCCTCTGGCTTGTTGCTTCGATACAGAAGTGCCCCATTTTTGAAAAACCATGACACGGATGAGGGCAAATAAACCTCGTCAGGATGGAAGAAAACAGTAGGTCCATAGTGCTTGATGAGTGCATGGATCTGCTCCAAATTTGGCATTGCATGTAGAGTGGAATCTAGATTCTTTAAGCATCCAATATTTAGATCGTTGCAAGAACTCAAGTTGGTACTGCAGAAGAATGTCCCAACAGAAACACCTTCACAAAACATCCCCCTTTGGCAAGGTCTCGTACTCCAAATCTGAAACGGGTAGTTGGAAAATTTTGAACCTGTGTTGAATATTATATCACAAGTTTCACAAGTCTCTGTAAGATCAGCTCGGACACATCTAACATTTTCAATTTCAGGCTCATCTGCCTCATCAGTGACCACAAAACCCATGGCCTTATAACCAACTGGTGGATTTGGCAGCCAAATGTAACCAAAGCCATTATAATGGGAATCGGTGCTCCATATTAATGTGTAATTAAGGGGCTTTCTAAGAGGTGGAAGGTCTAATAATGAGTCATGATCATGATTGATGTCTGGCCTGGAAGAGGCCACGTCTCGAGCTACAAGGACATACCCTCTCGATGGCTGGTCATTGGGCTGGCAGTAGTGACCAAGGCTGAAAAATCCATCTGGGATTCCCACAGGTCTATAAAAAGTAACACCTTTTGTTTTTCCACGTATCATATTGCAGCTCCAAATGCTCTCAAATTTGGTAATTTTCATAACTTCTATTTCTCCTAGGTGTATTCTTCCAGTCCCAAAGCCTTTGCCTACGAAGATGACATTACATTAATTAAAAATGTCAGCTATTTTCCTTGTATGACTTACAATAAATAAAAATAATAAAAATAACTTCAAGATGAACCAAAGTTCTGAGAATCCCATAAGGTCAATGACACAGATCATCTGAACCGATTCCAATAACTCACAATTTAAGAATTGCCTAGAAGAGAAACGGTATTGAGTCTATTGACACTAAGAACAGACGGAAATTCCAACAACTTACAAGTACTATATAATCTTCAAAACAGAATATATTTATATCAAATATATATAGAGAGAGAGCAATGTCTTCCAAAGCTAACTAAACTATCCATCAAGAAGAAGATATGAGGGAAAATAAAAGAGGGCAAAGTAGAAGAAGGCTGGCTAAAAGGAACCCAGAACCATTTAATCCAAAAGAGAAAGCCGTACTGCTGCCAGTGTTCTATAATCCCTGCAGTAATCAAACTTCCATTTTCTGGCGAGGAAAAAAAAATGCCAAAATCTCCATGCCTAGAACAATAGGCAGAGATCCAAAATTTTCAAATAAGAAAAAATATAAATGTATATAATAAAATAAAAATAAACTAAATGCCTTCTCAGTAAAAGGAGTATTATGTGAAGGTGTAGGCATCATAAGCTAGAAATTTCGATACTCGAAAATTTTTCATATTTTGTTCAGGTTTCAACATTTGAGTCATTCCAGATTCTCAATATTTCAAAAAAATTATCAATTTCATGAATGTGTTCAAAATGAGGATTCCATTCAAAGAAGGAAAAGGGGCCCATGAACATATACAAAGCTATACAGAATCTCATGATATTGGTTCAATTTTGACCAAAACTAAAGTAAAGGTTGAAACTCATAAATAAAACGCTGTTCATGCCTTCTATTAAGTAATTTTGACCCTTCAAAGTTTTAGCTCTCTGCTAGCAAGAACTCTTTTTTTTCTATTGACCATAGCACATAAAATCATAGTACTATTGTGCAATTTTCTAACGCATTTACTGACATGGCCCAAAACTTTCTTGATAAGAACCATATATATATATATATATAGAGCTTCTCTTATCAGCATTTGCTCACTTTAATAAAGTGAGCAAA
Source organism: Hamamelis virginiana (assembly GCA_017140935.1). Lineage (NCBI taxonomy): Eukaryota > Viridiplantae > Streptophyta > Magnoliopsida > Saxifragales > Hamamelidaceae > Hamamelis > Hamamelis virginiana. The sequence continues at coordinate 168,465 of JAESVK010000154.1, read as the reverse complement.
TGACAGGAACCCTTGGATTCTCATTCACTTAATGGAAGATTCATCTCAAGATGGAAATCCAAGGGTTCCTGTTATTTGCTCACTTTAGTTAAAGTGAGCAAATGTTCACTAGAGAATTTTTCTATATATATATATATATATATATATATATATATATATATCCTGTCAGCATATGCTTATTTTAGCTAGAGTAAGCATGAAGCTAGAGAGAGAGAGAGAGTTAACTTTAAAATTCAGGACATAAAAAAAGAGAGAGAAAAGAATGAAGAAGAAAAAAGACTCAAGTATGATCCTAACTTAAATGATCGATGAACTAAAGGCACCATTTTGATCACACACCAAAAAAAAAAAAAACCCCTCAAGCAATACATCCATAAGACCATGAGCTATACCTTACCCTTACCACAGCTTGCAAAAGGTTCAATCTAGAGAATACAGAACAGCAACCTTAATTTTGGTGCTTTACAGAAAACAAAAGGAAAGAGGAAGAGAAGAAAAGGTCAATATATGACTGAAAACAAGAACACCCAAACTAAGGATAAAAAGGAATTTGAGAAAAAGAAAAAGAAAGAAAAACAACCATCAAGAAACAGGGAGCTCACACACAAAGCATAATTTAATAATAATTTATACCCCATGCACCAAAATTTCTGAGAGCTAACAAATAATTAATCCATGAACATCAATCCCCAAAAAAATGGGGGGAAAAGCATAAACTGAAGAGAACCACCTATAATCCAAACCCATAAACCCATCGCCACATGCAAAGCTATTTCAAAGAAAAATTATCAATAACTATATATAAAACAACAAACAAACAAATAAACCCCACAATTTATTTCACTTATAAACCCCAAAAATAATTACAAAAGCAAGTATCTTCAAGAACATACCTTGAGGCCATTCTGGAATTGGTGAAGGCAGAGAAAAAGGCTCCGGCTCCGGCTCGTAGAACTCAGAGACTCTGTTCCAGCATAAACACTCGCATCCAAACATCTTACCTGTTTCGAACTTTCACAAAATCAAATTACGCACCAAACCCACTTATTATTCTCAAGGCTTTGGTCTTTTAGCTCACCAATTTTGTATATAGATACAAGTCTAAGCAAATTCAAACGCAAAAAATTGAAACAGAGAGCCAGAAAAAATATGTCCCCTCCCTCAAAACTCTCTCACTCAACATTAAATAATTTGAATGGGAAATGGCATAGACCTCATGGTAGTATATACAACATTTTCTTTAATATTATATACAAATATCTACAGAGCGAGAGAGAGAGAGAGAGATGGGGGATTGAGTGAGAAGAGAGCAACTTGAAAAGTAAAAGTAAGGTTTGTTGTCTGAGATAGTTTCTTCAGCCATTCTCATTGAATTGAAGAAGATACAATAATTGTTAAACTTCATATCATGATTATTTCCCTTTACTTTTTTTTTTCGGCGACTGAAAGCCACGCTCCTATTAAATGCCAGTAAAGTGTCATTTTCACGTGAGTAACGGGCCCTACATGCATGTGTTTTCTCCTTTTTACGAACGTGTTGTTCACGTTATCTAAGGGGGGCGTGGGTGTACTGTTTATCAGCGTGAGCTTGAATCTTTGAATGTAAACAAAGCAAAAGAAGCCACACCTTTAAAAAAATAAAAAATAAAAAAATAAAAATAAAAAATAAAAAACTATGAAGTGATTTCATGGGCCATTTGAATTAGTTTTTTTATTTTAAAAAAAAATTATTTTTAGAATTTAAAATTTATTTATTCTGAAAAATGGAATAATAATTATTTTTGGATAACTTGATGAGTAATAAAATCATCTCTAATTGTGTAGTCATATTTATATCCATATTCACATCTGAAAAATGGATGTGAGAAGCACCAAAAGCTTGGTACTCCTATAGTAGAGAAGTGATCTAGTCAGCATATGCTTACTTTAGTTAAAGTCAGCAAATAACACAAGTCCTTGGATTTCCATTCACTTAATGGAAGATTCATCTCAAGATTCCAATCCAAGGGTTTATGTTCATTGCTTACTTTAGCTTAAAGTCAGCAAATGCTCACTAGAACATTTTTCTCTATAGTAAATCATATTCATTTGCAAAAGTGGATCAACGAGCGTGCATCCAAATTGATATCCATATTTGGATATCAATTTTGATCAATTAATTTTTTGATATGGATACGGATCATTGTTGGAGCACTAAAAGTGCTATCCATATTCAAAAAATGGATATGCAAAGTCACCATTTCCACTGTCACATAACAACTTTTTCATATTTCCTCATTAAAGCAACAATGAGCTCCAATTAGATTAATATGTTTATTATTTATTTTTTATTTTATTAATTATTATTATTATTATTATTATTATTATTATTATTTTAAAATGGTGTTGAAGATGGAAGAATGTTTGTAAGGAAAAATAGGAATTGAAATATATGAAAAGATGGTGAGCCAAAAAAATGGATATGGCACCACTGGAGCACCCTATCCATATCCCTACCCATTTTCACTTTTTGATCAGAAAAATAAAAATGAATCAGAAAAAATGGATATTATCATTGGAGATGCCCAGAAATAGTAGGCAAAATTTTTATACTAAGAGTTATTATAGTAAAAACTTGACATCCTAACTTTTGGCACAACCATTTTTAAAATCTAATATAAAATATTTGATATATGAAAATATAATTTAGTAGTAACTGTAATGAGATATATGAAGAGATAGTTAATTATCTAAAAATAATTTTTTAAAAAATTAATGAAAATGGCCTTTTTAGTATTTTTAGAGAGAAGATTCTCTATGGTGAAGTAACTATACCTTTTGCTTTATGGATTTTTTTATTTTTTGGGTTAAAAAAGATTCTTCTCCTCTATTAAAAAAAATCTTTCTTTAAGTGCAATCTTGTGTAGTCTTGCAAATTAATTATGAGTTCCAAAAAAGAAATTATTAGAAAAAAAATAGGTTGTTGAATATTAGTTGGTAAGTGTCCTATGCATTTTTTAAATCTTATTTTATTTTTTTAATCATTAGAAAAGGGTTGTTTTCAACATCATATTCATGGTGACCACTACATCCAAAGCAATAATGGACTCATAATAATTACCACTACATGAGACGAATTTAGATTTGATTTTTTTATTTACGGAAAAATCAAGAATTTTATTAGGATGTAAATTATTCTAATTATAATTAAAAATGACACATCATTTGTCCTTCAAAACAATTTTTTTGGGTAAGTTATAGTAAAAATGACTCGTCATTTTGTTAGACGTATCCCAAATCCCCAACGCATAAGAGTTATTTTTTACTCACTCTATTTCTCTCTTTCTTGCAACCAGGTATAAATTTCCATGCATTTTGTGTATATCATAAATAACTAGCAAGAGGCAAAAGTTTAGCCTAATTTGGCTCGATATATTTTTGGCTAAGCCAAAATTTAGAAGGTTATTTGGTCGGCTTATGCATTGAAATATGCAATTTAATTGGGAGTTTAATTTAGGCCGTGTTTGGATAAGCTTCTATTTCTTATTTTTCTACTTTTAAAAGTAAAAAAATGAAATTTTGTATATTTTCTATAGTGCAAAGTTTTGGTAGTTACTTTTAAAAGTTGAGGAAGCAAGAATTTATTGCTACATCAACTTTTTAAAGTAAGTACCAATTTTTTTGCACTCAAAACTTTTATCTTTTTACTTTTAAAAGTAAAAAAACAAAAAGTAAAAGCTTATCCAAACGGGCCCTTAGTTTTATTTTTTAAAAAGCATTGGCTCCCACTTTAACTAATGCATTAAGTGCCCGTTTGGATTGACAATCACAAGCTGGAAAAGCAGCTTCTCAAAGCATTTCTGCAGTTTTGGCTCGTTTGACAAACTTTGAAGCTGCTTCAAAATCACAAAAAAGTGATTTTGGGAGAATCCGGTCCCAAGGTGATTCACAAGCTGCTTTTGTGATTTTATTATTGAAATACCCATTTTGCCCTTTAACAATTAACTCCAACAAAATTTATTCCTTCCATGTCCCACCCTTAACTCACTTTTATATTAATATTTATAAACCTTCACACTTACATTTTTTATTAATATTTTAAATTTTAAATAAAATATTATTTGTTACTTTATTATTAACTATATTTATATTTTATTTATATTATTTATATTATATTTATTTATAATTATAAATAAAATTATTTTTAATTTTATTGCCAAGGGTAATTGTGTCAATTCATAATTAAAAGCAACTTCTTCATATAATATCCAAATAGACAGTAAAAGCACTTCTAGTGCCAAAAGCACTTTAAAATAGAATATTCAAACGCAACTGACTTCTTATTCTACTTCTCTTCTAATTCTGCTTCCAAACGGGCCCTAAAGTTGCTCTAGCTAACTAGTGTAACTAAAAAGGCCATTTACACAGAGTTTAATTTAACTAGTTACCAACCTCCATTTTATGCTGAAATTAACAAATGAAACCATAATTAAAAGCTTACTAATTTGTTTTTTTATTGTCAACATTATTAATTTGGTTTAGGTTACATGCAGAGATTGTAAGGTAGGTATAGTTATTCAAAGAGGGCCCATCAATGGTTGCACCAAAAAGATTTAGGTACGTGCTTTATCTGTTTACCTAATTTGTTCTCCATCACTTCCGTGACTGATTTGTATAGGTTTATAAGGCCTAAATTCATGGACCCATTTAGTGATTGGATGGAAATGTTATTACGAGACTCTATTTGAATTTTAAAAAGAATGAAGAAAATGAAAGAAAAATACTTTATATAATTACATTGGGTGTCGCGGTAAGGGATGCAATGGGATTATTAGCTTGTACTTAATACTCCATTTGGATCTCAAGAACTTTGAAATGAATGTAAGAAACAATTTCGAAAAAAATAAACAAAGGATATGAATTTATACAAGTATTCATTTCTTTAACAAATTTAATCATTTTCATATCTTTTCTCTTTATGACTCCAAAATCCAAACAAAGGATAAATTATCAGTTAAATATTAATTTAACCGCGGGTGTAATATTTTGATATCATTCTACCCATTTCAGATATTTCAATTCATATTTTTTTTAATTTACACTTACAGTGAATTCATGTTTTTATCCTACTAACGGACAAACAATTCGATAATTGTATAGTGTTTTCTTATATAGTAGAGAGAGAGAGAGAGAGAGAGAGATTCTCATAGAAACAAATGTTTTCATTCTACTAACCCACAAACAATTGGATAATTGTATAGTGTTTCTTATACAGTAAAAAGTAAAAAAAAAAAAAAAAAAAAAAAAATAGAGAGAGAGAGATTATCCTCCTACAAATAGTTTTAAAAGTAACCATTTTCAAATAAAATAGCCGTTGGTATGTTCATGGTCTTTAATTTGCAAATCTTTTCAGAGCTCAGACATGTTTTACCTTGGACATATCCCTCTCAAAATGCTTGTATGTCAGTCGATACTAATACCAAACGAAGAGAGAAGAAGCATATTCTCCTATTTATACTTTGATACTATGCTACTTTCATTTTCTGATATTTTATCATTTTTTAACTGGACCTATCTATTTATTTAAGCCCTGCACTTGGGACCCCAAAATGCCAAAATCATATCTGCAAGCACTACTACAAAAAAAATGCAAAGAAGACAAGAAATAGAAAATGGTTTTGGAAATCGTTTTAGAAATAGATTAAAGAAAATGGGTATGGTGACCGTTCTTGTTTATTGCTATTTAAGAACGGTTTTTTTGTAAACCATCTTTGTTGTGTATATTATCAACACGGTTAATATAAACCGTTTTCTTATGAGAACATAAACCAGCGTTGTTTTTGTTGGGTATATTATCAACACGGTTAATATGAATCTTTTTTTTTTTTTTTAGCAGTGGCAACTCCAATTTTCTATCATGACTGTCATTTCAGTAGATGAATTTATAATTTCAAATGGTGTGTGAATTGAAATAAGTAAAGTTACTAATTAGAAGAAAGGAATATGAATAATTTTTATAATCCAATCATGGAATGCATTGCTGGAAGGCTTATCACTAGAACAATAATTAATGACTCCATCAGGTTGCACATTAATTAATCTAATCAACATAAATTTTATTAAACTGTCGGCTCATTTGTTAATTAAAAAATTTTAAAATCATTGTCATTACAATAGTTTTTGTCTTAAAATATTTATAAGACTTATCTCATAGAGGTGGCAAATTTGACTCATTCCCTTTTTCCCAACTTGTGGAGCATAATAACTTTTTCAAAACATATATATACAAGATAGTTATTATTGATATTGAGTATTGACCTAAAACAAATATATATATATATATATATATATATATATATATATATATATATATAGTAATGATTCTATCAGCATTTGTTGAATAAAGTTAGCAAATACGTACTCCATAACTGTTAGATATCGCCCCACGACTGAGATCTAACGGTTATGGAACATTTAAAGTCAGCAAATATTGACATGATCATTTCAATATATATGTATATATACAGTCCCAATTCTATGCACGTATGCTGATTGACCAAATTTTAGACTAAAATTTTTAAACCAAATTACTTAGCATCAAGATAGAACTTTTGCTTTCGTGCATTTTTTAAAATAATCATGACCAAAACATGGAACCAATAGATAATGTGTCCCAAGTTTCTCTAGTTTTTTTTTTATTATTATTTATTTTTTGAAGCAATTTAAAAAAAAAAAAAAAAAGGATAGCTTTTAATAGCCTGGAAAATGATTTGTCACACCTGTTTTCTTATTTTTCATTTTCCCTAGAAAGTGATGGTGATGTAGTGAAATTTTAGCATTACTTGTCCCAAAAACCGAAGTACTTGCTTCCTTTTGAATTGCTTTTCCCTTAAAATTTATTTAATTGCTTAAAGTTTTTTTAACTCAAGCATAGTAATGTATACACATTTTTGTTCATTGCAGCTGTTAAGTGGAAACTTGCCCCCCACCATCACAAAAAACAAAAGAATAAATATATAAACAAACAAACAAAACACTATTAAAGAAAAAGAAAATTGAGTTTACTTCCCCTTGAAATTCTTACCAATTAAGCATGCCCATAATTTTAAAATAAACAAAAAACATAACGATTTGAAATATATCCAATTACTAGCTTGAGGATATATATATATATTATCAATTATGTAAGGATGTTCTTTCGTTTTTTATCGTCAGCTCACTTTCACTGGGATAGGTATTTTGAAAAATCTACCGTTGGATGAGATAATCTCCATATGTATGTCATGTTTGCCAAAAATCATAATGATTTGACAGTAGGTTTTTAAAATACAGACATTTATACAACTATGACAACATCCAACGATAAATATTGTTAGAGTGTTTCATGGACTGTATTTTGAAAATCGATTGTCAGATTATTATGATTTTTGTTAGACATGTCATTCATAAGACAATTATCTAATCTAACAACCAATTTTTCAAAATACACGTTCTTTGGCTTCGAGAAAGGATAAGCTAATCGTATGCTAGGTAACAATGTCCTTACCTTATCAAAATTCTATACATATATATACACTCCCGTAATGATTCTATTTGGAATTCTAAAGAGATTCACACATGATTCATGCATAAGGATTGTTGAATTTAATCATATGATTTTGATTTATTGAATTAGGATTATTTCATTAAGGGTCGTTTGTAGTAGTTTTGGATAAAATCACTTTCGAAAACCTATTTCTTCACATATTTCTTTAAAAAATGTGACTGTGATTAAAGTTAGAAAATCTAACTTTGGCTAACTATCACCACTCAAGTTGTCTAAAAGTTATTTTAAGTCATTTCACATGTCTTTAAATCAAATTCAATTTTGAACTTTAAAAATAATTTTAGATAAAACTATTACATTCAAGAGCCTTTTTATATATGTATGAAGAGAGAGAGAGAGAGAGACTGCTCTATCCACATTTCCAAAGAGGCACCTGCCCTGTGTACAATGTTCACTGGTTGACATGTTCCAGTAAATTAAACTGGATTCCATAAGCATGCCCACTATATTATGTCCCAATCACCAAAGCCAGAAGTCACCCACAAATGTCCTTATCAAATGCATGTCCTCGAGTGCATTGTAGGGTATGATTGAAGAATAGTTTTGGAGCCGCCCCATTGGACTTCAAAATTATCAACCACCCCCACCAGCTAGCAACTTCATCCACACATCAAGAAATAAAATAATAATAATTTGCAAAATAATAATAATAATAATAAAATAAGCAGATGGATTTTGCTTTGCCTACAATAAAGGTGAGAAAGCCATTGTCGGTAGAGAAACTAAATAAATAATAGAAAAGAAAAAAAAATTTCATCCAATTATTAAAAGGATGTCAATTTCTGGTTGGATGACTGGCCGCCTCGTCTTTTGTGGACTAATTTTGGTTGAAACAGGCATTATCTGTAGGGCTCTGGCTGCTTGGACCGTGACGTAATGTATCGTTTCTCTTCTATAGGAGTGAGACTTATATATAAAGAAGAATAATATGAAAAAGGTACGGTTTTGCTACATGGATTACACTTCCCTGTCCAAGAAGTTTTCTACTTTAACCAATCTATATATAGCTAGGTTGATTTTTCATTAAGGAAAATATATGCTAAGCATCCCACCAGATTGAGTCCCAATCTATGTGACATGCTAAGATGGATGTAGGTTAGGGCTTGTATGAGATAGAGATGTGTAACGGAAAATGATGCAGTTTTCTAATACGGGAATTCCGATCCACCAAGATATATATACATAGGTGATGTGTAGACCTCATCCAGTGTGTCTTGATGGAATTTCCGTAATCTGGAACCCAGCATTGCTCATATGTATGTATCAGCATCTAACTCCATTTCAACTTTTTTTTGTCCCTGCATTTCAAGCTATAAGGAAACCATTCCTTAAAACCCATAAAAATTCTGCCATGAAATTTGTGTGCTGCCCCAGTTTTCTAGCACAACCCAAATCCCATTCTCCATTTTGGTTTTGAATATTGAGGCCTCCAGCACCAGATATATCATTGAGATCTAAAGTAGCCCCCTACCATGGTGCTTAGAATAAACCCAAATCAGACCCACAAGTCACAGCCTAACCCAAATGAGCCACTCTTCTTGACCTCAAAATTGAATCTGACTCAGCCCAACACTTGACCTCATGCTTAGGCCCATAGCAGTCCAAGAGGATATATAGAATCATTCCATATATATCCGCACATTCCTATTATTATTCTTATCATATATATCCACACATTCCTTTTATTATTCTTATCAGTTACTCGCTTGGTCCTACAAAGATAGGCTTTCTTTCCTTTTTTTAGTTGTCGTAAGGACATTTTGAAAAGTCAAATTATATTTATTTTAACTTTTCCATATTACTCTTTATTATTCCAAGAATTAATGCCTTGACATGACACCAAATGCAATTATAGAAAAAATATAATTTTGGAAATAAAAGATACTCTGTAAAAAAATCACAAATCAATGCATTAATGAGTTTTCTTAATATGCGTGTTTTTTGAAAGAAGCCTATTTTTATGGGACGGAGGGAGTATCTCACAACAACAATTAATAAGGTGATTGATGTCAATTCTCTTATGTCTTGATCATCGATCACCTAAAATTACGGCAGTCAGTCGATAATTAATCGGATTTCTTTTTTTTTTGGGGGGGGGGGGGGGAAGCTTAGTAACATCTTCAACATAATGATAGATTTATCAAAAAGAATGATGCAAAACCTAGGCCCTTTTACCACAATTATTATCATTAAGCTTATAATTAGAAATATAATTTACATTCACCCGAAAGCTCAAGCCTCTCTTCTTTTTCTGTCTCCCAAAAACAGAAAAGAAGAAAAAAAAAAAAGGAAAGCGGAAACAAAAGGAAAATTGATGGAGAAAAGAGTAGGCGGCTCTACTGTTATCAACTCCCTGCCTTCCTCCGTTTGCATATGTGTGCATGCCTTAATCTTTTGCCCTTTCCGAACGTAACCCAAAATTGTACTATTGCCCCATCTAAATAGCTAGCTAGCTAGAGACGATGTATATGTGCACGGATGTTAGCATAATTGACCAATCGCTAGGATCCTTTATAATGTACTGAATCTTTCAATGCACATTTAGATTTAGACCGTCAGTAGATTGATTGACTTCTGTTTTCATGGGAAGGGCTTAGGTGAACTTTGCTACCAGAATTTCTCTCCTTTTTTGAGTTATTGTTAGATCCACAAACGATAGTAAACTCGCACCCATAGGCATTGCCGAAGCAAGAAAACAATCCTCCACCGTCGGAGTGACGCCGTGGATGTCTGTGATTCGACTGTTGGAGTTTTCGATATTCAGTGCTAATGTTGCCATGATCGTAAATCGGCGGAAACTCTTTCCGCCACCTTTCAATCTTCGATTTTAGCCCCTCAACGCTAGCAGTTTCCACCCCATAATCATCCAATATAGAGTTCCCGGTTGGATAGCCCCTTGGATATATTCCCTTAGCTATTGCCGCCGCCACCACCGACGGTGACGGACCCACATCAGAAACTAAAGACCCATTTCCTTTTGTTGGCATGCCAAGTTCCGATCCATTTAGCATCGAACCACCGTTGTATATCGAACCACCATTGCATATAGAACCTTTGTATATCGAACCACCATTACATATGGAACCACCATTACATATAGAACCTTTATATATTGAACCATTTTTATTATTTTTATGAATAGTAGTCTCAGTACGCTCACTTTGAGTACGCCGCAATTTGATCTTTGAATGAATAATATTGTTTTCATGGTGCTCCTCCACCCTAGTATTAATGCTTATGGAATTCTTTTGTGTCTTTTCATCCATGAGATCCCAATAACCGATTGCAGAGCCACTATGTTCGGTATAAAGTGGCATGCTTCGAATGGAACTATCAAGGATTGTTACACCTATATTAAGAATTCCTTGTGGGCGGCCCGATGGTCGGCGAATTTGAAGCGCAACAAATCGGAGTCTAGAGTTTTCGGGCAGAGTACCTCGAGAGGGAGCCGCGATAAGATTACTAATAAGGACACGAACAGTACCGACGCGTGTGTCACGAATCCATGAAGAAGCGTAGATCTCAATCATGATAGCAGAGGTTTCGGATTCAAGGAACTCGTTGTCGACGCGAAACACAAACTTGTCGTTCCATGTGGGGTTGGTGTGGCCTTCTTTATCCACGCGCGTCGTGAGTTTGCGCTCTGGGTGTACCCATGCCACGGCGTAGGTTTTCATGTTGCGGGAGATGGATGCCAAGTCTTGGCCTGATATGATGTTGATTTCTAGGAGATGGAAAGGACGAACACGCTGCATATTGGCAGTTGGCGGTGGTAGTAATGATAGTAATAATAATTATTATGTTTTTCGTTAAGGATGCGTGCTGGTTGGACCTATCTCGCCGTCCGAAATGAGGACGACGAGAGAGGAGCAGGCAAGTCAGGCATCAACAGCTAGAGAGAAGAGGAAGCGAGAGAGAGATGAGAGGAGAGTATTTTGTTGAGGGAGGAGGGCGATTGCGAAGTGTAAGGAAAGGTTGTTATGGGTGATATTTTTTAGACCACATTTTTTTCTTACATTGTGAGAGGTTTCAGCGGGTTTAGCTCCTCTCCCTTAAAAAGTCATATATATATATATATATATATATATATATATATATATATAAAAGTTGATGGCCTTATCACCTTTCCCTTATACCTTATTTTGGCACTTATGTTTACACTTCATTTTCAAATATCATTGTAGGTTGAATATTTTGAGAAACTGATAGTTAGATTAGATACTTATCTTATATTTTTTTTTTTTTTATTAATTAAAAACATAATATTTTTTATAGTAACATTTATTAAAATCTAACCGTTGGATCATTATGATTTTTGGTATACATAATTTGCATATATAAGAAAGGTATTGAATCCAACGGTCGGTTCGTCAAAAA
>JAESVK010000154.1:144071-156493 GCA_017140935.1 Hamamelis virginiana | reverse complement strand
AATTAAAAACATAACATTTTTTATAGTAACATTTATTAAAATCTAACAGTTGGATCATTATGATTTTTGGTATACATAATATGCATATATAAGAAAGGTATTGAATCCAACGGTCGGTTCATCAAAATATTTATCATATGTAGTGTTTTAAAAACGAGGTATAAACATAGGTGTCAAAATAAGGTGTAAGGGGCTCATATATATATATAGTCCCGTTCCTATGAGGACTTCCTTATTTGAAGACTTAACCTTTTGACAAATGTAAAATGGGTATTTTGAAAAACTGACCGTTGGATTTAATATTCTTTCTATGTATGACAGGCATGCAAAAAATTATAGTTATCGGACTACGGGTTTCTTAAATACAGACTGTGAAAAATTAAATACCTATATAATGCTTAACAGTCAGAATTTATGAAACCAGCGGTCTGATCACTGTAATTTTTGGCATACCTATCATACATGGGAAGAATATTAAATCCAACGGTCAATTTTTCAAAATACTCATTTTACATTGGCCAAAACGCCAAGTCCTCATATAAGGAAGCCCTCATAAGAAAATTACTCTAAATGTATGTATATATATATATATATATAGAGTCCCGATCTTATCAGCTATACCTCATTTTAACTAAAATCAGCTAAAAATACAAGCTATTGGATTCTCATTCACTTAATGCAAGATTCATCTCAAGATTCTAATCCAATGGCTCAAGGGTCTTAGCTGATTTTAGTTAAAATCAGGTATCCCTCGTAAGAATATATATATCTATATATATAGCAAGAAATTGTAATCTTGTGATTTCCATATGGAATATATAAAATGTCATAGATACAAATTTTTATTATAAAATGTCACATATATGATTTAATTTTACACCAATCAATTTTTTCTTTTCTTTTCTTTTCTTTTTGATAAAGGTAAGAACCCAGGTCAAGATGTCTAGCTAAATGCAAAGAGTGCTTGAATATAATTCCTACAAAAATGTTTAAGAATTGATTCCATTTTTAGTAGCAAAGTTCCACTTTTATTTTTTAATATTCATATTGAGTTACTGGTGTCAAAACCGGCGGACTGTCTATTTGGCCCGCTAACCGGTCCAATAAACTAACAGATTTGGTTTGATCCGATCAGATAATTAATGGGCTGGCTTGATCTAGTTCAACAATAATGAATTGGATTGGATTAGGATTTTTTGTCCAATAGGCTGGCTAAATCTGAGACTGTTAAGCAATCCGATTTGATCTGGTGGTCCGATCTGATCCAATCTGTCCATTAGCTCCTTCGTTAGCCCATTTGATCTAGTCCATTGATCCAATCTGTCCAATAGGCTAGCTAAATCTGAGACTGTTAAACAATTGTTACAGCATCTAACGGTAAATACTGTTAGAGTATTTCACGAACTATATTTTGAAAACCGATAGTCGGATCACTGTGATTTTTGGCAGATATAACATATACATAAGAAGTTTATCTAATCCAACGGTCGGTTTTTCAAAATACCTATCATGTATGAGAAAATAGTGAGTGGACCTCAAATTAATTTAAAGACTGGTCCTTAAATGATCATTTATGCTAGTAAGAAATACCTTACTTTATTAAAGTGAGGAGACACCACGTGACCTTTAGATCTCATTCTAATTAATTTCACTTACAGTTTTGATTCGAGTTTACAGCAAATGCCTCAAGCGTGTAGCACTAAACTTCTCTCAAAGCTATTCACCAAAAAAAAAAAATTCTCTCAAAGCTCATCCAAAAAGTTAGATAGTAGTAGGCAGGAAAACAAAGGAAAACCCAACACCACCTCCCAATAAGCAACTACCCCTACCATTTTTTCTTCTTCAATTATTTATCAGAAAACCAACGTCTCAAAACCACCAGAAAAAAAAAAAAAAAAAATCTTAAAAACCAACAAAACCATCTTAAATTGAACAGAAACCAACCCACCAATGGATTCATCCTTAAACCCTTTCTCTCTCCTCTCTCATTCACTAACATTAATCTTCATCTGTTTTGGTCCCTTATTACTAATCCTCCCATCTGTAAAATCCATATCAGACATCAACAGCTTAGTATACAAAGAATGTGCAAATCAAACATTAACAACAAACCCAATTACTGCCTCTTACTCACAGACCCTCTCTTCCCTTTTCCAAGACCTCATTTCTCACTCCTCACATTCCATGTTCTTCAAAACCGCCGCTGCCGCAGCCGCCGGCGATGATGATCAGATTGCCATCTCCGGCCTCTTTCAGTGCAGAGGCGATATAAGTAACGACGAGTGCTTCAACTGTGTGAGTGCACTTTCCGAAATGGAAAATACTAAATGCAGTGAAAATGTTATAGCAGCTCGTATTCAGCTTTCTGGGTGCTATGTACACTACGAGACTGATGATGGGTCGTTGTTTGCAGATGAGAATTCTGCAGGGACGAGATTGATTTATAAAAGCTGTGAAGAATCGAATGATATTGTGGGGTTTAGAGAGATGATTAATGCAGCTTTTGTGGAAGTGGAAAGTGGTGTGGTTAGTGATGAGAATAAAGGGTTTTATGAGATGAATTATGAATCTGTGCATGTGTTGGCGCAGTGTGAGGGGGATTTGGATGGCTGTGATTGTGGTGAGTGTGTGAGCAGTGCAGTGGTGATAGCTCAGGATGAATGTGAGAACTCTGTTTCAGGCCAAATTTATATGGACAGCTGCTTTTTGAGCTATACGTATTATCCAAATGGAATTCCCAACGATTCACATCATCCAGGTAAACTCTAAAAGAAATGTGTCTGAGTGTATATATGAGAGAATGTGCTGCCGGATTTAAGTTCAGTCTTGAGAGTTTTTGTCTTCTCTTAATGATGTCTGTTTCCAAATTATTCAGCTTGCTAATGTATACCAAAATTATATGTTTTACAGAGAAAGGGGGAGGAAATAATACAGGGAAATCAGTAGCTATAGTGGCAGGAGGGGCAGCAGCTTTGGGTCTGGGTTTTTTGTTTTGGTTGTTCATCAAGTCTATGGCCAAGAAAGATGATGGTAATCAAGTCTATCTACATCATGATCAACTGGTTATATTCTCTTAATTTCTTCTTTCTCTTTTGTCATGCATGTTATTTATCCATTAAAAGATTGAGTAATGTTTTTTGAGTTTTGTTATTGGAAAACGATAAAAGGATGAAAATATTGACCAAATTATGTGAATAATCTGATTTGATAACATTACAGAACATAGGCTTTTCTACATTGTTTTTAAATGCACAAAAGTAGAAATTCTATCATATTTGTTATAGTATAATTCGGTCTAAATTTTAGTCCCGGTAGCATTACTCTTTGTTATTTATGAAAAGTATTGTCGTCTTTCTCATATAAGAAATAGACTCCACAATATTATATGGATGAGTCCACAAATCTCCTAATTATACGAAATAAGTGATCATACTTAATTAATTGAATTTTACTATTCATACTATTTTCAATATTACTGTCTTTCTCACATGGAATTGGATTCTACATTATATGATGTGGATTCTACATATTTTCCCACAAGATTGTGAGAAAAATAGAGAAATAGTACTCCCTCCGTCCCGCAAAGATAGGCCTCTTTCTCAATGTGTGCATATTAAGAAAACTCATTATGAATGGATTTGTCATCCTTTTAAATTGACTATTTCCAAAAGTATCCTTCTTGGACTTTGTGATTGGGTAAAGTTAAAGAAGAATAAGGGTATTATAGTAAAGTTAAAAAAGAATAAGGGTAGTATGGGAAAGTTGAAAAAATATACTTTGACTTTTTAAAGTGGCCTATTATTTTGGGACAGCCAAAAAAGGAAAGATGGCCTATCTTTATGGGACGGAGGGAGTATATATATTATCGAACAGTGATACAAATAGTAATTTTTGTGATGCTTGTATATATGCTCTTAAAGGCTTTGCTTTCCTATTACATTGAAGGGTATCTTATTGTTTGGTGCAGATTATTGAAGGGAGAAAGATCAGATTGGAAAATGCTGTGTTTTATTTTCTGGTGGCAGGTTGATTGGGGGTCCTCTATTAGTACGTTTTTGTGCTGGTGGTTTCAATTGGTTGAGAGGGACACAGAGTCAGATTCCTGGAAAGTACATTATTGTTGTTGGGAAGTACATTATATTAAAGAATGTCAAAATGGATGAAAAAAAAAACTCCAGGCAGGTCGAGTTGTTGGGAAGAGGAAATTTGAGTATGAATATATGCAAATGATCTCTCTCTCTCTCTCTCTCAAAATACAGTGTTCATGATTTACTTGTAAGGGGAGGTTTCAAGTTTGCGTATTCAGCCTAGCAAACACAAAAGGGCTGGGTATTTGTATGCTATGAATAGGGTGCATGGTTCTATAAATTGTAACATTCTCATCTATTATTCTATTATCTCAAATTAAAAAAAAAAAAATGATTACTTTGATATAGCTATGACTAATAATGTTGCGAATATATATATACATTTATGTTGTTATGCATGTCATGAAATATTTACGATTTAAAGATTTTTATTTTGCTAGCTAGTTTGATCATATCCAATAACTGCTTGACATGGAATTTAAAATAGCAATGTCACGTTAATATAAATATTTTTAAGGGGTTTTTAGTCATAGGTCCTTTCTTTTAGCAGTTTTGAATAATAGGTTCAAGTAAAAAAGTATTAATCCATGGGGTCCTTATAGGTTACCATTAATAGATAAAAGTCAAAATCTTTTTTTTTTAAAGACTAAACTACCCTCGTCATATTTAGTTTTGTTAATAATCCTTAATTCCTTTTTGAATATTTCCTATTTTACCTTCTTTTCAAATTTGAATTATTTAGGAAGATTATGAATGTAAGATTTTGTTTGTATGTTTTTCCTATTTTATGTTTTTTTTTTTCATTTAAATTTTGACTGAAGCATATAAATACTAATATCTTTTAAGTGAACACTTTTTGGACGAAATTTATATGTTCCATTCCCGATTTTATATATTTTATTTTGAGTTTGTTATTTTTCATCTCCGATATTTGTAATGAAATCTAAATGTATAAATTTATAGGAAAACAATTTTATACCTTTTTAAGAGTGCAAACAATTTTATACCATAAAATCTATATGTTTAAGAGTTCAAACAATTTTATACCATCCCACAACCCAAAATCCTCAAACACCAAGTCAAACCCAAATACATTTGTGATTTTTTATTCCCAACATATATAATGAAATCTAAATGTATAAATTTATGAAAATGCATGAAATCTATATGTTTAAGGGTCTAAACAACTTTATGCCATCCTACAACAACCTAAGATTCTCGAACATCAAGTTAATCTTAAATGCATTTGTGATTTTATTCCCAATATATGTAATGAAATTTGAATGTATAAATTTCTAAAAAAAACATGAAATCTATATGTTTAGGGGCTTAAACTACTCTATGTCATCCTATAACCTAAAATTCTCAAACATCAAGTTAAACCCAAATGCATTTTTGATTTTTTATGCTCAACATATGTAATGAAATCTAAATGTATAAATTTTTGAAAAAGCATGAAATCTACATGTTTAATGGTTTAAATAGTTTTATGCCATCCAATGTCACAAAATCCCCAAACATCGAACCAAAACCGAATGTAAGCATTGGTGATTTTTTATTCCTAACATATATCAAAATATTATGCTTTATTAACATCAGAAAAAGGGAAAACCAGAAATTTGAGGATAAAAATTTACCTCAAAATAATAAATTGAGGTTCTATCAGAAATTCAGAGGGGGCTAAGGCCTGAGGGCAGTGAGCCAGTGAGGGGCGATTTTGCCCAAGGGAAATTTGAGGAGACATTGAGAGAGAGAGAGAGTCTAACTTGGCGTTGGCGTCTTGGCGAGCAAACTGGACTACAAAATGTAAGTTGGTTTCTTTCTTTTTTTAATTGGAATGGCCAATGGGTTATGGGCTACAAAATTTTGGGCCCCTCAATTTTGGAGGCCTCAAACATTTTTTTGATGTTGTAAACATGAAGTGCCGGCCCTGTTGATAACATTACAGAACTTAGGCTTTTCTGCATTGTTTTTAAATGCACAAAAGCAGAAATTTTATCATATTTGTATCCTGTCTAAGTTTTAGTCCCGGTAGAATTACTCTTTGTTATTTATGAAAAGTATTGTCGTGTTTCTCATATAAGAATAGACTCCACAATATTATATGGATAAGTCTTACAAATCTCCTAATTATACGAAATAAGTGATCATGCTTAATTAATTGAATTTTACTATTCATACTATTTGCGTGCGGTATTACTGTCTTTCTCACATGGAATTAGATTCTACATTATAGGTTGTGGATTCTACATATTTTTCCACGAGATTGTGAGAAAAATAGAGAAATAGTTCGTATATTGTCGATTAGTGATACAAATATTAATTTTTGTGATGCTTATATATATGCTCTTAAAGGCTTTACTATCCTATTAGATTGAAGGGTATTTTATTGTTTGGTGCAGATTATTGAAGGGAGAAAGATCAGATTGGAAAATGCAATGTTTTATTTTCTGGTGGCAGGTTGATTGGGGGTCCTCTCTTAGTACGTTTTTGTGCTGGTGGTTTCAATTGGTTGAGAGGGACACAGAGTCAGATTCCTGGAAAGTACATTATTGTTGCTGGGAAGTACATTATATTAAAAAATGTCAAAATGGATGAAAAAAAAAAAAAAAAAAAAACCTCCAGGTAGGTAGAGTTGTTGGGAAGAGGAAATTTGAGTATGACTATATGCAAATGAACTCTCTCTCTCTCTCTCTCTCTCTCTCAAAATACAGTGTTCATGATTTACTTGTAAGGGGAGGTTTCAAGTTTGCGTATTCAGCCTAGCAAACACAAAAGGACTGGGTATTTGTATGCTATGAATAGGGTGCATGGTTCTGTAAATTGTAACATTCTCATCTATTATTCTATTATCTCAAATTTTAAAAAATGATTACTTTGATATAGCTATGATCAATAATGTTGCGAATACATTCATGTTGTTATGCATGTCATGAAATATTTACGATTTAAAGATTGTTATTTTGACATGGAATTTAACATAGCAATGTCACGTTAATATAAATATTTTTAAAGGGTTTTTACTCATAGGTCCTTTCTTTTAGCAGTTTTGAATAATAGGTCCAAGTAAAAAAAGTACTAACACATGGGGTCCTTATAGGTTACCATTAATAGATAAAAGTCAAATCCTTTTTTTAAAGACTAAACTACCCTCGTCATATTTAGTTTTACTAATAATCATTAATTCCTTTTTGAATCTTTCATATTTAACCTTATTTTCAAATTGGAATTATTTAGAAAGATTAGGAAGGGAAGATTTTGTTTGTTTGTTTTTCTATTTTATGTTTTTTTCATTTAAATTTTGAATGAAGCATATAAATACTAATATCTTTTAAGTGAACGCTTTTTGGATGAAATTTATATGTTCTATTCCCAATTTTATATATTTTATTTTGAGTTTGTTATTTTCCATCCCCAATATTTGTAATGAAATCTGAATGCATAAATTTATAGAAAACATAAAATCTATAATGAAATTTGAATGTATAAATTTATAAAAAAAACTTGAAATCTATACGTTTAGAGGTTTAAACTACTCTATGTCATCCTATAACCTAAAATTCTCAAACATCAAGCTAAACCCAAATGCATTTTTGATTTTTTATGCCCAACATATGTAATGAAATCTTAATGTATAAATTTTTGAAAAAGCATTAAATATACATGTTTAATGGTTTAAATAGCGTTATGACATCCAATGTCCCAAAATCCCCAAACATCAAACCAAAACTGAATGTGCGCATTGGTGATTTTTTATTCCTAACATAAATGAAATCATATATTTCTGAAAAACATCAAATCTATATGTTTACGAGTTTAAAAGATCTAACCTTTTTGGGTTAAGAAGTGTCGGAGATGGTAATACGCTCCAGTGTGGGATAATACACTACAACACGAGATGATAAACTCCGACGCAATATGGTGAACTCCGGCAATATGGGTAACACTCTCACGGATAGCAAATATCATGGTCAGGGTAGTAAAGCTTGCTTTTGTTTCCTTTATTTGTTTTGAAATAGATATATTCCTTTCTTTATGGGATATTGCTGCTTGGAAAGTTATATTTATAGAATGTAGTGGCATTTTTTTTGGGGAATGTAAATATCTTGTCCGTCTTGGACTTTTTTTATTAAAGGGCAATTTTGTCCGGAGATATGAGCGAGGGACCTAATGGGTTAGCACTTTTCTCATTGGACCTAATATTCTAAACCTTTAATATGAAGGACCCGTAACTAAAAAACCCTATTTTAATTACTGACACAGCACAACATATATGCATGTAACCGTAATAAGTTTATAGGTGTTTTCTTCATTCACAAAATTCTCGTGAATTTCACAAACAAATAAGGAAAAGTATTTAAAATTAATATAGGATTTTGTGAAATTGGCCCATAATTCATAAAGCTAGAGTGATGATCTAGTCAGCAAATGCTGATTTAGTCTAAGTCAACAAACACTTAAGTGGTCGTGAGGTCACTCAAGTGGCCTATATCATCACTCAAATAGTCAAGATCTAACGGTCACTTAAGTGTTTGCTGACTTAGGCTAAGTCGGTGAATGCTTACCTGATTATTTTACTGTATGTATATATATTATATTCTGTAATAAAATCAAAATTAGAGCAAGTTGCTTGTATAATTTTTTTTTTCCATTTGAGTTCAAGAGATAGCTTTAAACACTTTTTTTCCATCTGTCATCTAATTTGTGTTTCTGTATACTTAATTATGGTAATTTAATCAGGACAACCATGATTTAAAATAGCATTTGCCTTTTTCTACATTCTTTTTCTATTTACTTTTAATACTTTGAAAAGGAAAATGCTAGTCTCCTTGTCATATTTATAAAAAATAAATTCAATTATAAGAAATTATCTAGTATAAAATTTCCACTATATTTTAAACCCAAAATCAAAAAAGTATTTTCCGACTTAATGATGTGATGAATGATTCTATATATATATATATATATATATATATATATATATATATATATATATATATAGTTTTTAGCAAATTCTCTCACTAATAATAAATGAAGACTTAGATTTATTTAGAATATTTTTTTGGAAGAATTTTTTGCTATATATAACACTGTTGTTATATGAAAATTATTAGTTGCAGATTGAGACCGATCTGCACGGTCCGCATCAATAATAGCCGTTCGTGATGTAGCAATGGACAATTATGATTGAGCAGACCAGTTTGCAACTGATATTTTTTTACTGTTATTTATATCTATATTTTATTAAAATATAAAAAAATAAAATAAAATAAAAGCAGGCCTTTAAATAACGTCCAAAGTAGGTCCCACGGTAAGAGGGGATCCCAAATCCCTATCCACTGGACCACTGCAGTACCTCTACACGTTACTACACAATATGCGAGATAACCGCAGAACCGTTGGTCCTTTGCGCTTTCCAAGCTGCAAGGCCACAGTATACTAAAATAAATTGTGAGCGTTAATCGTACGCACCCAATCTCATGGTTTCATCAAGCTTGATTTTGTCTCTATAAATATTACACCGTCTTTAATAAAAATTAAAATTAATATGGGTTCAAATCTCATTACTTTGCTCAATATTTAAGTGTGTTGCATCCCGTATGTGCAGTCGCAAATCATGGTAGTTCATAATATACAAATGTCAGTGTGTAAATCATGGACGGCCGTGATGTGCACCACGCACCTGAACTAGCCTATCAAATCATTCACATACTATTTCTAGATATTGATTTAGGTTTAAATTAACCTCAATGACGGTAGGATTAAAATTTCATATGCTGTAAAAAATAAACATAAAAAATAGTAGATATCATAAAATCAATAAATATATATTAGACACACATAAATATAAGCGAATATAAAATAAATATTAATGAAATTATAAATTTAATACAAAGACATCACTGGTGAATTTTATAAATTTTGAAGTGCTTATAATGTATGGGTTTTTTTTTTTTGGGGGGTTTATACCAATAGGACTCTAGTATAAGATGGCTTTACCCAAAAGTCTTGAATTAAATATAGTAATTAAAATGATTAAAATATTTATTTTAAATGGTGATTTTGCCTCTAATTAAAAATCAAAAATTTAAAAAATTATCAAATATGGATTTATTCCATATTTAGCGGTTATCTAAATTCCTAAAATATCGCTGCCAATTCATTAATTTTGAAAATTCAAATTTTGATTTTACTATCTTTACAAGATTTCCAGATGACAAAATCTTTTTTTTAAAAGAAAGTAAATTAAAGTTAATAGCTTCAATTATATAAAAAAAATAAACATGAATATAAATATACAAAAAAACTTAGAGACAAATTTCATATATACATTTAACAGATTTTGGAGATACACGTATAAATGATGTATACATCTATATTTGATGTATAAATGATTACCTGATATGCAAAAACTGTGTATACATTGTGTGATATGCTTAAACGATAAGCTCGAGTTGATAAATGAACCTTAATGTAGACATGACGGTATACATGTATACCTGACAGTATACAAGTATTTAGATATAAATGACGGTATCAATATACACACATACACACACAGTACATACATATATACATTTATATATAAACCGAAAATGAGTCAAAATTCTTAAAATCCATTCAACAATTAATAAATGAGAAAGGTCGAGTCATTCCCTATCAAACCTCCACCTTTATAAGTAAGCCTCACTCGATCATAAATGGTCTGCCTACCCCAACTAGCGATCCATAGTATATCTCGTGATGATTCATGCATAGAGGCTGAAATAGAAATTTTGTAGGATTTGAAAGCTTTTTAAGTTGAAGGGCAATTTTGTCTAACAAATGCCAAAAATAATTTTAACATGAAAGAAAAGTCAAGTGAATTTCATGTAGCAAAGTTGGCTAAAATGGAACTTCGGCCAAATTCACCTTGACAAAAAGAAAAAAGAACTCAATTATCAATCCACCCATAAATTCTCTCTCCGCATTATAGTGGAACTAGACTCGTAGCACATGTGATATGTGTGCAGAAATAATATAAATAATATTTTAAGATAATTTTAATATATATATATATAAGATCGTATTTGGGGTCCTTTTAATCATTTTCCCTTCTTTTTTTCCCAAATGATAGAAATTATCTCTATGTTAATTAAAGCCACTACTTAACACTATCAAAAAATATCGATGCGTTTTCATGCATTTAAATTGAAAACAATCAAACATATCCCTTGAAAGTAGTTAATCTAGCTATTGATATGGATTTTCCTTTTCAAATGATAGTTCTTGAATTTGACCGTAGAAAATCACATTAATACTCATTTGTTAGCGTTACGAGGTGTTGGAATAAGAGTAGTTTCCATCACTTGAAAAATAGTAACAAAGTGAATTATAAATAATAATGTTTTGATAAAGGAAAATATTATTACTAAAACTTAAATAAAATCTAATCATATTATAACATACTAGAGGTGGTGGCACAAAGACTAGTGTGAACATACATTACTCTATTATTCTCCTTTGATAAAGGAAACAAAAAGGTTAGTGGGTTATTCTATACTATTGTAGAGCATCTCCAAGGGACTCTCTACTTTGGCTCTTTAGCTAAGGTAAAGAGCCAAAACACAAAAATCATGTTCCAACAGGCTCTCTACTTTCCTTTCTATTTTAACTTCTCCCTAAATGGTAGGGAGCTAGCCAAACTCACTCTCTATTTCCTTATTTTAATATCTTTTTGGGAGAATGAGTGTAATAACACAAGTTTTGTTAAATTATTTAATATTAATTCTTTTAGTCAAATTTTAAAACAATAATAAAATTTTCCATGATTAGCTAAAATAGGGATCATGGTTGGAATAGCTAGTGTAAAAATGGTTAGCTAAATAGGGAACCGTTTGTGAAATTTTTAGGGAGCATGGTTGGATATGCTCTACGGGCAAAGAAGGCATGATGTGCTTACATTTTTTTTTTTTTTACAAAAATTATCTAATAGAGAAATAATATTTACTGTTTGTAAAAATAAAGTGTATATATATATAATTTCAACACCACCCACTATTTTATAAATAATCTAATCAACTTTTCACTCTAATCTTTAATAACTATTTTTAAAAATTCAAAATTTTTTTTGTCAAATGTGTGTGTGTTTATATATATATATATATTCTTAAAATATTATTTATATTATTTCTGCACACATATCACATGTGCTACGAGTCTAGTTTCACTATAATGCGGAGAGAGAATTTACGGGTGGACAGATAATTGAGTTCTTTTTTCTTTTTGTCAAGGTGAATAAGTTCTATTTTAGCCAACTTTGCTACATGAAATTCACTTGACTTTTCTTTCATG
>JAESVK010000154.1:129699-143671 GCA_017140935.1 Hamamelis virginiana | reverse complement strand
CTCTTCAATCTCTTATTTCTCTCTCTCCTTTTCTATCATTTCTTCTCATTTATTTCATTCTAAAAATATATCCCATGAAAATATTTCCCAATCAATCTCTTTTTCCTTCCCTCTATGAATTAAATTTCATTCCCGTGAATCTCTCTTTTAAGTGAGAATAGATACTAGTGCATGGGAAATGATTTTGGATGTAGTGAAAATACTATCAGTGCATTGAAAATGGATACCAGTTCTGTGAAAATGAAGTAGAACATATTTTACAGTAAAAATCATTCCCAATGCATCATAAATACAATGAAACCCATAAGAATGCATAAGAGATATAGTGAAAACCATTCTTAGGGTAATGAAATCCTTTCCTATTGCAGTAAAAACTATCTCGGTGCAAATTGAGGAGAGAAAGAAAAAGATAAGAGAGAAAAAAGAGATTGAGGAGAGAGAAAGAAAGAGATGAGAGAGACATATAAAATTAAGGAGAGAGATTCATTAGAGATGAGGAAGAGAAAAATATTATCTAATGATATTGTTAGTTTATAAGAAGGATAAGTTTGTTATTTATAAAAAAAATAATTTAGAAAGTTTGGGACTTTACGCTTGAAAGAATAATTAATTAAGACCCATGGTACAAAAAAATATGTTTGAGGACCCATCGCTGCAAATTTTGCAAATCTAGGACTTTAGGCCAAATTCTCCTTTTGTGAAATATAGAATATTTATTCATGTAAAGTGTAAACATCACATTAGCTCAATAATCATCACATTAGGTAGAGGGGATAACAAAATTATTTGTCATATTTCTAACCACATGTTGTAAACTCTAGCTGAAAAGAGGGGATAAACATCATAATCATCAACATGATGAAATTTATATGATATATATTATTATTTTATATGTTTTATATTTTTAAACTTATAAATCATAAAATAATATTAAAAGTACTTTAAAATTTAAAGGAAATAGAGTAAAAATATAAAATTAAGAGATTAAATTATTCATTAACTAACTTAAAACGATAACAAATATCGATGATGTCATTAATATTAAAAGATTTTGTCATATAAGTCAACATGAGTGGTCAAAAATAGGTGAAATAGATAGGTGAAGTAGCACTTTCCTTATTATACATCATTCCTTATTATACATCCTATATGAGAGGTTGTTGGTAATTGTAGATATGTGGTTTTAATTTTATGGGAAATTACAGATTGACCCCTGTACTATCAGCAAAAAAAATATTTTGCAGCACTGAACTATCAATTGTAGCAGATTACAATTTTTCGTCAACTTATCAAACATCTGTTTAACATAAAGAAAATCATGTGCATTCGTACATTCATTTAATATTGGTGGAAAATACATTCATGTTAACGAACTTGATTTTCTGTCTCTTAATCAGATATCCGATTAATGTAAAGAAGGATGCAATCTTTCGTAAATTGATAGTATATGGAGTTAATGTGACACAATTGATAGTTAAGGAGTGCAAAGTATTTTTCACTTATAGTACTAGGTCGATATGTAATTTCCCCTTAATTTTAAATCTAGAAAAAGTATGGCAATTCTAAACATAAAGCAATAGGAGCTTGACACGTTCTCCACCACTCTTTATTTCTTATAGAACTGAGCGCATCTGATACCTGCCCTCTTAATAACTGACTCTTGCTCTTCCTTTTTTGCATTGGACTGATTGACGCTCTCTCGTCTCTCTCTCTCTCTCCAGTTCTCCGTCACGCTGAAAATTCCTTTTCCGTACTACGATTTTTCTTGCAATATTCCCTCCCACCAAACACTTTGCAAACCTGGTTTCTTTCTAGTTTTCTTTTACTTCCTCTCACTTCCTCATTACCTAGAAAATTTTTCAAACAAAGAGATTCTCTTTTCACGTTCCTCTTGTATAGTAAGTGTGGTTTACGTCCTCTGACGTTTCTTCGGAGTTCGTTTGTTGAATGTGTATGTCAATGACTTCTGTTTCAATGTAAGTTGAATGAGAATGTGATTTTTCTTCTGCTCGACATTTGGTTGCCGAGAAAACAGAGGAAAAGAAAAATGAAAAAGAACAAGAAGTAGGAATATCGTAACGGTCTCTTTAACCTGTGACTGTTAATTCCAAGTTTTCTTTTATTTTTCTATGCATTCTCGGAAACCAAACAGAGCCTTTGTGGGTGAGAACAGGGGATGATTTTTTAATGTCGTGGCATTTAAAAGCACAGTTTTGTCCTCACTGAAATCATGAACCCTGTGTTTCGTTGCCGAGAAAACAGAGGAAAAGAAAGAAAGAATATTTAGAATCTCATGTTTTGTTATTTTGGGTTTCGAGAAATGGAAGTCTCACCTCAACTAGGCCAATATGAGGCTTTTGTTGAGTGGAGGTCTTTGTTTTCTTGGGTCCCGAGGAATTGGAATTCAAAGATTCAAATGTTTGTTCTTTTTTTTTTTTTCCTTTTCTATTAGTTTCTTGGCAACCAAACAGTAAAAAGGTAGGTTTTTTGTTTTCTTGGGCTGTTTGATTAACTGTGTGTTTTCTGTGATTATCTGAAATCATGTAAATAAGTTGGGGGCAGATCTTCTTGAATGTGGTTCTAACCCTCAAGCTTGGTTGCTGCTGAGAAAATTGTGGGAAAGAAAAGATAAAGAAAAACCCTACCCAAATAAGCCAAATAGTTGTATTAGGCTTAGTTGAGTGGTGGCTTTTGTTTTCTTGGATCCCAAGATATTTTCTTTGTCTACTTTTTATTTTTTTATTTTTTTAATTAGTATTAAACAGAGCATAATGTGCTCGTTGGTTTGTTTGTTGCAAGGAATGAACCTTTATGTAAGTTTTTGTACTGTTGGTTAATCTTTTAGTTAAGTTTACAGTATTTGGCCTTTGATTTGTTTTTTATGTTGTGAAATTAGATTAGTGGCTGATTTGCTTGCAAACATTGGAAGATTGTCTTTTGTTAAATGGCTAGGCTTGGAGGACTTTAGGCAGCGGCGCCCTTTTCCCTCTGTTCGCCACAAAGATGACAGAGGATTAGAAAAAGAAAATAAAACTTTGAATTTTAAGTTTTATGTTGTTTTTGGTTCCAAAAAAAAAAGAAAAAAGAAATTGTTACCTCAATGTTGGCTAAGAGTTGTAAAAGGCATAATTGAGTGGAGACATTTGTTGTAAAACCTAAGATTGGAAAAATTGATTTATGGTATAATAAGGGATTTTCCCCTCCGGGCACTGTGGATGGGGGAAGGAGTCATCCATTTGTCTTGCTGGTGAAGCCCATATTAACCTATTAAATGGAAGATTTGATATGTAGTGACGGGCTTAGTGGATAAGCATGAGACGATCATTGTCCTAATTGTGGTCGGTTGTGAGATATTGTATGTAAAATAATCAATTTGAGGCTAAGATTATTAACTCCACTCAATTCAACTTAACAAAGCCTTAATCCCAACTGCATGGGGCGACTACATGAATTCTTTTTTGTTATTCAATTCTATCAAGGACTATATCCGCTATTGAATCCTTTTCACCCATGTACTTTCTCACTACCTCTAACTATGTTATTAGAGGCTAAGAATCTAAGATCACTGAAATAAAGTTCAATAAAGTTGATGACTCAAAAGTGTCTAGCTGGGTTTACTTTTATTTTGGTAGATTTTTTATGCGTGACCTATTTTGATTCATGATCTTACCTTCCTATTGTTTCATGTTTGCTGATATAATTTGATGGGTCCAACTGAAGTTTGGATTGTAGAGTGTCTGCAACTCTGCATATATTGCTAAAGTTTATAATTGGAGTTTCCATTTCATCCCAATACTATAATTGTTTTGCCTTTCATTATAAAGGTTGTGTATTTAGCCGGCATTTTTAATTGGATCTGAGCAGTGATTAAGTTGCCTTTGCTGGAACTTACACCCCACCTGTGGATTCTGATTACACCACAGCTGCAACTGGACAACTGCTTTTCCCTGCTTCATTATTTATTTACCTCTTTACAGACGCTCTAAAAACTAAAAATAAAAGGGCAAGCTTAAAAATTATCTGTGTAATGCTGAAATTTCAATGTATAGAGGTTGATAGCTCCCTCAAGGGTGACAGAACAATTTTTCCTTTCTTGGTCCTCTGTTTTATTTATATTTATTTGTTATTTTTATTATTATTTAACTAAGAGGCTAGGTCTCTTATATTGTTTCTGGCTATTTTATTCAATTTTTTTTTCATGTTTCTGCTTACTGGGTATATGGACACTGCAGGGAAATCAAACTCATCTTTATGCTGCATGCAAAATGAGTCTATTTTGTATTTGTTTCACTGGAAATGAGTTATTTTTGTATTATGCATAGGATCTTAATGGGTTTTCAATAATGAGGTCATGTGCACCTTTAATTTTCATTTTTTATGATTCCTCCCTTTGCTTCTTGTTCTTCTTATTTATTTATTTGCAATGAATTTATTTTTTTGGCAATGGACTTTGTCTTCTGATGACAGAAAACGAAGGGAAATATTTCCATTTTGTGGGACATGCATATGCTGACTGATTTTAACACTTGGTTATGTGCTCTATCTAATAAGCCTGGCAAATGTAGGTACCGTTTTGATGTGCGGGAACTGGGAACGGGAAGAAACAGGTATTATTGAGTTGGTATTGAATCGAAGGTTAAACTAACTTTTGGATTGGATCAGTGATGGCGCGCGATCCGAGAATATTCAAGGCCTTTACTGCGATGAGGGCATTAGGTATTCCTGAAGAAACTGTGAAACCAGTGCTGAAGAGCCTGTTGAAACTGTATGAGAAAAACTGGGAACTTATAGAAGAGGAAAACTACCGGGCTCTTGCAGATGCTATTTTTGAACATGAGGAAAGCAAGGTAACTCTTCTATTATCTATTGATTCACTAGTTTATTTCATTCCTATTGTTTTCTCCTTATATATATATATATATATATATATATAGACACCTTAGTTTGATTCAATCTTATATATTTTGATTTTATTTATATTTTTATAACTGTCGGGTGGCAGAAGAAATAGAGGATGTTTGATATTAGTGACTTAAGTGACCCTTTAATTATACATTTATTCTTGCAGGAGTGGTTTTTGATTTTTGTTGAAAACGTTCCATTTTTCTCTGATTGATGTTGCCCATTGAGCTTTTAGGGGGTGGAAGATAAGAAGAAAGGTGCTATAGAGCATGAAGGGTTGGAACCTCCATCTAAAAGACTGCACTTGTACCAGCAGGAAGATCAGATTTCCTCCACAATGGATAACTCAAGACCAATGTCAGCTCTAGAGGAGGGTGAAACACCTTCAACTGCTTTTCGACAGGAAACAAGGGATTCCTCTCAGCTGCATTTAAGGGACAGAAGTACTAAATCTAGTTTTCGTTCGCTGCACGAACAGGTAACTGACAAAGGAAAGGGTCCCATATCATCTCATGTGGACTCTATGGATAGAAAATCAATTTCTGAGGGAGCATCGCATGGGTTGTACTCTAAACAGCCCATGGATGAACGTGGCGCTGTTCATTTGCGGACAGGAAGAGTGCCAAATAATCATCGTAACAAAGATATAATTAAGACCAAATCTGGGCAACTCTTTAACGATGTGCCACATTTTTCCATACCTACTTCTACAGTTTCAGGTACTTGTATTGCTCTACTTTGTGCTAATTTTGTCCGCTTTGATAAGGCTGCCAGTGTGTTAGTTTACATGAATTTTGACAATTCCATGGATCATTAACATGATTTTTCTTAGATGCCATATTTTTACTTATTTTCTCATTTTCTTGCAAGTAACTAAGTGGAAATGGAAATTGCAAATAATTTGATTAGAATATGAGAAATTTCATGTGTTCTATATGCTTCTGGGATCAAAGCTATAGTGGAAGTCAAACAACAGTTGTTGGGCTATATATTGAAAGCCTATAGACCTCGGATTGAGCTCCTCTATGGCCCTTCTTCCACTGTTGACTGTCACTAATCGTCAGGCCTCGTAATGTTCTGCAGGAGTGCTCCTTCCATCACCAAAAAACCAAAGAGATTAAATTACTGTAACGCCTTAATTTTTCATTAAATGAAGAAAGTTTCTCTCTTCACAGTGAACATCACGTGCATTTTGTGACAGTTTGGTGATTGTATTGATCATGGAGTCAAGAAGCAACTTTTGGATGTGAAATGTGTGTGATTGTGGGATCAAAATAGAAGACTTCAGAAGCTAATTTGCTAAAGTTTTATCTAAAATTTCAATTATATAGTTTTGTTTTGAGTTTTAGTTTATCTAGGGTAGTTTTAGGAATTTTAATTAGGTGTAGGATTGAGCTAGCTTAACAGGTCTTATTGTTGCTTTTATTTTCCTTGTAATTCGAGTTAATTTATTGTTGGGCAAACTTAAAGCCTCAATAACCTTTTTGTTTTGGTAAGCTTGGAGTTTGTATTTTTCTAATTGCTGTTATAAAGTGCCCAAGTGAAGGTTTGGTGAATAAAATTTCAGATTTTAGTATTTTCTTCTCTTCTCTTCTTCTTCTCTGTCTTTAATTTAACACTTGTAAGGCTTCCTTTTTAGCCCTGAATCTCATGTGTGTTGAGTTGTTCTTGCTTTAAATTGTAGGAATCTTATCTAAAATCAGATTTTGTGTCTTTTGGCCCAAGATTAGATTATCCTCAGCTCGCCCTTTAACTTGTAGTCATTCGATCTCCACCTAGTGTACATCAAGATTGAATAAAGCAAGATGGAAAATTGTTCTTGCTTCCTATAGACCAACTTCAAATGATATCTTTCTAGATGAAGCACTATGTGTTCCTCCGTCCCGCATTTGGTTCATTGGGCCCAGGAAGTTTATAATATGCTTCTTAAGTCATATGCAATTTGATATATGCTATTGATTTTTTATTCACAATGATTTATTAACAAATTATAGCTCATTCATTTCTGACTTGCTAGCTTTGTTTTCTTTAGCTCTTCCGGGTTCATTGGAGGTTTCTTCCACTGGAAATGATTCTATCAGATCCCAGTATGTGGATATGGACGATAAAGATGATGGTTCGGCATGCAATTATTGTACAAGCTGTAAGGGTAGTTTCGATATTTCTTCGTCGCCTTTGGAAGATGTGAAAATTTCACTGAATTGTAAATCTGCACTTAGACAACCTGACTTCAATATTCCAAATTTGGACAGAGTTCTGAAATATGTAGAGGATAAGTATCTCAGATCATACAAAATTGTTGGACCCCAGTTTTCTGTGAGGAAGCTGTTGAAAGATTTGTGTATGAGTTATGTGGAACTAGGTACTAATTCTACTGATAGATCTGTTGTTCTAAACTCTCCTGGAATGCATATGATGGAGTCCAACAAAGGAGTGTTTAGAATTGGTAATCATGAAAAAGAGTCAAATAAAAAGAAATCAAGCTCTTCTAGATCCGCAAACTTACCTAGTTTGGTGGGTGTTCCAAAGCGACCGTTAGCTCTTGATGGAAGAAGGTCCATCCCTAAAATTAGTGACATAACAAAAGGTTCAGAAAATGTGAAAATTTCATTGGTAAATGAAATTGGAAGTGAGCGTGTACCAAATTTTTTTTATATCCCACAAAACATAAGTTATCAAAATGCATATGTACATTTCTCATTGGCCCGGATTGCAGATGAAGACTGCTGTTCAAGCTGTTCAGGGGATTGTCTTTTATCTTCAATACCATGTGCGTGCGCCCGTGAAACTGGGGGAGAGTTTGCCTATACACCACAAGGCTTGCTGAAAGAAGAATTTCTAAGAGCTTGTATTTCTATAGATAGTAAACCTCAAAAGCACCATTTCTTTTATTGCCAGGACTGCCCATTAGAGAAGGTTAAGAATGAGAACATGCCTGAACCATGCAAGGGCCATTTGATCAAGAAGTTCATAAAAGAATGCTGGAAAAAATGTGGATGCAACATGCAGTGTGGAAATCGGGTAGTACAAAGAGGCATTACCTTCAATTTGCAGGTGAGAGTCTCTTAAAATCTCTTATAGTGCCTTTGGTAGTAGCATTCTTTTTCATAATATACCATGTCAAGTGTATTAAAGCAACTAAGAATGCCTTCTATTTATTTATTTCTTCCATCTTAATCTGAACTTCTACACAGAAGTTCTATGTCTTGTTTGACTGTAGCTTCTGTAGCAACTTCAATAAATTTTATTCTGAACATACTTCCAAGAAAAGAAAAGAGGGTGATGCCTACTTTTGGAGGTTGACAAAGAAGTAACTTGTTGAGTTTCCATGTTAATCGAATAATAAACCAAGTTCAAGTGTGGAGTATCTCTCCAGAAAATGACTTTAGATTTGAGTATCTCTCCGGAAATTGACATATGTAGTTATGCTTCTCAAATCTAAAGTCATGTTTCATCCACTTTGTTTGATCACTACTCCATTTTGTGATGTCCCAAAAGGTTTGATCATGTTGAAAAGTCAAGACAATCAATAAACTTGCTTTCTCATACTACCCTTTAAAAAGTAGTGAAGTCTTCTCATGGTTCCAGATGTTCCATTCTGAGTATGATGGAAGGGTAAAATTGGATAGAATGTGCTTAATTGAGTGACCGGTTAATGCAACAAATGTTTTTTTTAATCTTTGTGCTTGGTCAAAGTGATCAAACAAAATGGGACGGAGGGAGGATTTCATTTTACATTGAAATGTATTCTCAATTTTCATGTCCTACCAAGCACTAGAAAACGTTAAAAATGTTCTCCGGAAAGCATTTTATGTTGAAACAAACAAAACTTAAAGAAGACATCTTTAAAGGCCATTAAAATTTATTTTGGTGGTGATTTGGAGTGCTAACTTGAAATTGCTTTCAAACACACCCATGTTGTGATTACTTTCACTCTTTACTGGTTTATGAAATCATTTGAATAACAGGTATGGCAGTATATTTTTTTAAGCTACTTGTGCCACACCATTCTTGTTTCTTTTTAGTCAGTCTTCATCTTTCTTCATGGTTGTAGCTATCAGTATTTTTTACATTTCAGGTGTTCTTGACGCATGATGGAAAAGGCTGGGGTCTTCGAACACTTGCGGACTTGCCCAAAGGGGCTTTTGTTTGTGAGTATGTGGGGGAAATTCTGACGAACACAGAATTAGATGAGAGAAATAAACGAAGCAGTGGCAATGAGAGACATACCTACCCAGTACTACTAGATGCAGATTGGGGTTCAGAAGGAGTTTTGAAGGATGAAGAGGCACTCTGTTTGGATGCTACCTTTTATGGTAATGTTGCAAGGTTTATTAATCATAGGTAATTTTTTACCTAAAGCATTGTCTCTGTATATCCATTTATTGTGCTATTTATTACAATAATATTGTTTGTTATCATTTTAGATGCTTTGATGGAAACTTGATTGATATTCCAGTGGAGGTGGAGACTCCTGATCACCACTACTATCATGTATGGAATTGACTTGCTTTGTTTTCATGTTTTCATACTTATCTTCCTTTATGGGCGCATTGAAACCCATCTCTGAAGAGTTTGCTCATGTTCCTTTTATGCAGCTTGCCTTTTTCACTCGAAGAAAAGTGGATGCTTTGGAAGAGCTGACATGGGTAAGTAAACAAAACTGGTATTCATAATTTTATTTTTCATTGAAATCCTGGTTTTGGAAAATTGCTATCAGTGCACGCGAATTGTTGGCCTCAAAATTAGAATATGCAATGAGTCTATGACACATTCTATTTGGAGTACAATGTGCTGGCAGAACTTAAGTTAGTCTAATTTGGACCTAAATTTACTAGTGTAAATAATACATCATGTAATTTAATCTCTATTTGTATCATTAGTTAAAAATTAAAACTAACTTGGGCTATGGGCCTGCAAGATAGCTATTTATATAATTCATTTAACTAATGCTGGTTATTTATTTGTTCTCGTTTTGTTGTACTATAGCCATTTATATTAATTATAAAAATGAGTTAAAAAGTTTTGTCAGTTGACAGCTAACGCCTACTTTCTACTACTTTTCTAAAGTAAAAATTACGAGGGAAAATCCATTAGACTTTGAGGCTGGTTACTTTACCTGAAAAAAATCTAATGGTTCCATTCCTATGAAAATGTCCAAGTGTCTAGTTATTGGTAGAAGTTCTAGTGCTTTGAATTTTGGAATTCCAAAACAAGTGAGTTCATATAGGGGATGTTTTGAAGTTAATTAGGGTTCCTTTAGTTTAATGAAAACTAGATTAGGGATGGTTCTATGTAAACCATGGTACATCATTTTTGCAACATCAGAAATAATAGAGGTGGATACTTTGTCAATTACATTGTGGCTGGCTTTCCACATCTTAGTCATCTTATATTATGCAAGTAATTCATAACAACATATTGATCATATCATTAATAACCTCAACTCAACTCAATGGAGCATTACTCCTAAATACTTGTGTCTGGCTAAATGATTTCTGTTTTTCCATTAAGCTCTGTTTAGAGCCATGTCCTCTGTTAAATCCTTGGCATTCAGGTCATTTCTCATTGCCTCAACTTACACCTTTTTTTAGACTTCCTCTCGTCCTTTTTGTGCTGTCAACTTAAAAAACATCACTTCTCCTTGCTTATGCAATCATTAGTCTTTGTTGCGTGTGGCCAAACCGTCACTGGTGACTTTGACTCTTCTTGAACTCAATTAATGTAGACTCTAAATTCTCGTGGATATATTCATTTTCTTTTCTATTATTACCATTTATCCATCTTAAAAGCCTTATTTTCGCTATACTTATTTTTCAACTTCCAATGTTTGGTTAGTTAGGAATGTGTAATGGGATAACATTCCAAATGGTTTAAAATGACCATTATAACCCTTCTCATATCCTCTCCTCCTCCATTTTCTCAGCTTCCAAACAGAAAATCAGAAAGTTGCAAAAAAAAAAACTCAAGATCATAAATATATACACACACATATATAGATCTCTACATACGCACAAATATACACAAGAAAATCGATATATATATATATATATATACAGACATGATAATATAAGGCCGGCCTTACGCAAAGTTGAGTAAGGTCGGCTCCATATGGCTAATTTCATATCTCAGTTCATAAAACTGACCGTTGGATTAGATGCCCCTCCTATGTATGTCATGCTTGCAAAAAATCACAGTGATCTGACGGTTGGATTTTGAAATATGTCATTTTGAAAATATGTAACTTATTTGTTCTTCAAACTATCACAATTTTTTTAACAGCAGTTATTTAAAAAACCAACCGTCAGATCACTGTGATTTTTTGCAAGCATGACATACAGAGGAGGGGCATCTAATCCAACGGTCAGTTTTACGAACTGTACTCTAAAATTATCCATATGGAGCCGACCTTACACAATTTTGCGTAAGGCCGGCCTTATATTATCATGTCTGTATATATATATATATATACAATCATTCTAATATAAGGCTGGCCTTGCATAAGGTTATGCAAGGTCGGCTCCATATCTCCAATTTTAGAAGACAGTTCGTAAAAAAGACCGTTGGATTAGATGCTCCCACTCTGTATGTTTTGCTTGCAAAAAATCACAGTGATCCGACGGTTTTTTGAAGAACAAATAAGTTGCATATTTTCACAATGACATATTTCAAAAACCAACCGTCGGATCACTGTGATTTTTTGCAGGCATGACATACAGAAGGGGAACATCTAATCCAACGGTCAGTTTTACGATCTATCTTCTAAAATTGAAGATATGGAGCCGACCTTGCATAACCTTATGCAAGGCCGGCCTTATATTAGAATGACTGTTGTTTGTGTGGGTGTGTGGGTGTGTGTGTGTGTGTGTGTGTTTTTTTTTTTTTCATTAACATACAAGTTATATGGATACACGTATTTACTATGATCCCTACCATTACTAAGTTGACTTGGTCAACCCGGTAACGGCTGAGACTTTGAACTATGCTTTTATATTGTCGTGAACATGTTGGTCTACTCAGCTTCTGTTTCTTGTTAAATGCATGATGCTAATTCGTTTGCAATGATATATGTGGTTGATTTGAATGTCTTAGTTTAAGTTGAATTTTGGTGAAAATATATTGATTTCTTATTGTCAATATACTATTTATGGTCTGCATGATATCAATTCCAGGATTATGGAATTGACTTCAGTGATCACAATCATCCTATCAAGGCATTTCAATGTTGTTGTGGAAGTGCATCCTGCCGTGACATGAATCGAAAAGGTTAGTTTATCTTTTACTATGAAGCTTACTCCATTTGGCCTTGTGGTTCCAAGCTGCTGGCCCCTTATGGGAGATCGCAAAGTCAAATTGCAAGACAGTTTTAACATGGAAGATTTTAAACCCTTAACTATGAATGAATGCAAGGGTGTTGACCGTACAATATTTTGCTCAATTGTGTTTGCACCATTGCTACAACATTTAATATCAGGACAAATCTCTATTTTACCAAAAAAACAAAACAGAAATCTGGAGATCTGGAGATCTGGAGATCTGGAGATTGATAAAGGATTGTACTGGAATGTTAATCAGCTGTTCATTTTTTCCTTTCTTTTTCCATCCAACATTGTGATAGTTGATATGAATATCTCAGTTTTTTTTTTTTTTTTTTTGGGCTTTTTCCTGTTTTAAATATTATGCAAACCTTTAAAAGATGAACTTCTTAAGGGGACAAAAGGAACCTTCATTAGTGGATAAGTGAATAAATTTTGTATGGTTATACCTAGTAGGAAAATGTTTGTCTGACTATGCCACCTCCACTTTTCTTTCCCTTCTCTCATGTGAGTTGGGATCCATGTGGAACTGTCCTCCCTAAGTAATTTTGAACACTGCTGATTGCTGAAAAGTCATTTGTCCTTTTGTTTAAGTTTTTGGTTTGCCTTTTTGTTGGCTACATTATCACCAAGCTGCTGCTTAACAGAGTATGTTCTCATGTATTTAAAATCTACTATCAAGCGATTGTTCCTTTTTTTTTTTGTGGGTCAATGGTAAAGATTGAACCCAGACACCCCTCCCTGACCCCTTCAAAAACCCATACCACGGTGCTAGAGTGCTAGGATAGCTATAACATTGGCATTCTAGGTTGATGATACTGAATTATATACTTGTTGACTGTTTCTTGGTGCAGATTCTTGATGCTTTGCTCATTTTTGAGGGCCAAAGTCTAGCTCATCTTGTCAGCTTGCTGCAATGCAGCAAATTTTTTGGATCTATAAGTTGGTCTTCTTGCAACAAAAATAAGCTGGTTTGGTCACTGTGATGACTGAAAAAGTACCATACAAACTGGTAGATTCTTTTTGCTCCATTTTTTTTGGTGATGACTGAAATAGTGGTTTGATATGTATCCTCAAATATTGCTACAATGAAAGGATTGACATTTTAAGGAGGCCAAGGTTGGGAATATGAAAGTTTGTGTCGATTATGACATGATTTGTTTGTTTTTCTTACTAATTGTAGCTCTTACACTGTTTCTGCGAATTGTTTTCATTTTTTTTCATGACCAGAAAAGCACCAATTTCATACAAATTCCTTTAATTTATTTCCCCACATCAATAATGGGACAATAGCTCAGCAAAAACTAAATAAATAATTAATTGAAAGATAATTTGGTAGTATAGGATTTTAAGAAAATTCTAGACTTCATATTGGTGGTAACTCCAAAGCACACCAACCTTGTAGCCTAACTGTTATTTCTCTTAATCTTATAGGTTATAAGAGGAAATAAAGTTGTTCAAGACTCTACTCCTCTGTATAAAAATGGTAGCTAGGCTTTATGGGACTTGGTTTCTTTTCTATCGCTTGGCAAAGAAAAAAAAACAAAAAAAATCATCTATCGCTCAATGAGGAAAAAAAAAAGTTAAAAAATGCATATCGAAGTTGATTCCAATGCATTTTTATAGTCTTGGAAGATAACCGTTTATGATGCGAACTTTCAAAAAACTGATTGTTGGATTAGATACTATACTTTTT
Organism: Hamamelis virginiana; assembly: GCA_017140935.1. Classification (NCBI taxonomy): domain Eukaryota; kingdom Viridiplantae; phylum Streptophyta; class Magnoliopsida; order Saxifragales; family Hamamelidaceae; genus Hamamelis; species Hamamelis virginiana. The sequence continues at coordinate 129,757 of JAESVK010000154.1, read as the reverse complement.
TTATGTCATGCATGCCAAAAATCACAGCAGTCAGTTTTTCAAAATATTTATCTCACAA
>JAESVK010000154.1:22621-44699 GCA_017140935.1 Hamamelis virginiana | reverse complement strand
GTCTCTGCCAAAAAATGTTTGTGTATTTTTGGCCTTTCAGCATAGTGGACTTCTAAATAACATTGTTATTGGGAGGGGGAGAACTGATTGGAGGTTCTGTTTCATTTAAGTTGTTTTTGGTGCCCAGAAGCATAAGTTGGGTATGTTTGGGTAAAAAGAGAGAAGTAGAAAATGTGCTTTTTTGTGCTTTTAAGATGAAGCACCTAGGGACCTCCTTATCATAAAAGCACAAGTTGCTTTTGATTGATGAATTTGCAAATGCCAACCTTGCACTTGTAGCATAAACTTCACTAAAAATTAATTCCCTCCGTGTCCCAACCTTGCCCTTTGCACTTACCGTTATATTAATATTTATATAAAGCATTGTTAAATTTACTAGATTATTTATAATTTTATTATTTATATATAATAAAATTTTATTATTTATATTATTTATAATTTATAAGTTTATTATAAGTAAGCTTATTTATAATTTATTGCCAAGTAGGAAAGTAAATCACTTTTCTGCAAGAGTAATAGTGTCAATTCAAGATTATAAGTAGCTTTATCAAATGGAATCCGAATAGGTAGTTAAAGTACTTTTAAAATATAGTTTCTAAATACAACTGACTTCTGCATCTGCTTAAATTGACTTTTGCTTCTACTTTAAAAGCATAAGTTGAAGCTATCCCAAACGGGCCCTTATTGAGCTACCACATTACCCAAAAGCTTAAGTTTTTAGGGAATGAACCAGCAATGTATATCAACCAAAAAAAACACCCCCCCCCCCCCCAACAGACACACCAAAAAAAAAAAAAACCAATGTGGTCCTCTCCTGTAAAAGGAGAGATAGATAAACAAACAACGATAAGCAAATTGATAAACTGATGGGGGAACAAACAAATAGAGGTAAAAAGACTTGAATCTAGGACCTCTTAAAAACCAAAGCTTTAATACCATGTTAAACTACCACTTAACATCGAAAGGTTAAGCTGTTAGGGAATGGACCAACAATGTAAATTAGGCTAGCATCATTTAATATTCAATGTGCAGACGCAATTTTCCCATCATCTTTGGTGGGCAATCTTCTTCAAAACTTTTCACGTGAATCAATGAATGAGCTAAATATTAATAAGAATAGCCACGGATACACTGGACATAAAAGTATTAGGACTTAAAGGGAAAAGAAGGTGGAATAATTTTGGCCTTTCTTTTCCCTTTTTTTTCTTTTTTTTTTTTTTTTTTTTTTTTTGCTTTGGTAGTTAAGAAGAGAAAGAAACTCCTAACTAAAAACATCTTGGGAAATCTCCTCCTCTAATGTCTTCTTCTAAAACTTTACATATCTCTTGCAGAATGTTGTTCCTTCAAATCTTGAGACCTTTACCATCACATACCTTGGAGGCGACACAGTCAGTAACTCTGTTTGCTTCCCTAACAACATGCCCTAGCTTAGCCATATTTTGACAAATCTCTTTGATTATGTTTATTATGCACCACAGAGTTAAGCTACCGCAACTCACTACATTAACAATAGTCATAGAGTGACCCTCGATAGCTAACCTTTTGTTATCAATTTGCGGCCCTAATTTTATATTATCTCTTAGGGCTATGCATTCTACAATTAAAAAGGTGCATTTACCAAGATTGTGAGAAGCTTCTGCCTAATGTTCCATCACATTTCTTAAATGATACAGCCAGCCATTGCTTGATTGAGACCTTCTCTAAGGGAAAAATCTAAATTCAGCTTCTGTAACGATTTGAAAACAGGGGGGAGGGGACGTGTTTACAGTTACTAGGAGCATGGGGACTTTGATACTCGCATGAAAAGTGCAATTGGGGGTTGGGGGGGTGGGAGGATCCCAGTTTACAGTTACTAGGAGCATGGGAGGCTTTGATAGTTTTATTCAAGAATGTGTGCAAATCTTTTTTAAGTTGTTATTTTTTTTCAGTTAACTTGAGTTAAATTAACTTCACCATTCTCCAAGGTATCAATTATGTGCTTTTACACCTATGTCATATCTCTAGTACCCCATTTCTGCAAATCTCTCTTTAATGCAAAGTGTAAATGTCCTTCCATTTCCATTATTTATAGCAGTTTCTGATAGCCCTCATCTTGAAGATTTTAACCCAACATGAAATACATTCTGTTCTAGTTTGTAGTTTTTTTCTAGGGTTCTGCTGGTCAGTTTATTCCTAAAGGTGCTGTTTTAATGTGTACCTTGACACATACTTGCAAAGAGTATATATGTTGTCACTTTTATTCAAATCTGAAATTTTGCATTTTGTTCCATTTATTTTGTGTATTAATATGTGTGTGTCAAATTGAAAGCTATTACCCACCCATTAAGGCTTCGGAGTAATAATTTTTTGGGGCATTATCAGTCTATCACTGATGATGTATTAAAAAGATTTATAAATTTCATCAGGTTAGAACTTAAATTTTATAAAAATTTTGAAATATTGGAAATTTGTGTAGAAGGTGAAAATTCAAGCTGTCAAAATATTGAAATTGGTTTGAAGTAGAATTGAAATGTTACTAATTTCAAATTCTGCTGAAAGTTTAATCCTTTTAGGTTTGTCTCTAATAAAGTATAGGGAGGGAGATTTTTTATTTAATCAGCATCTTCTCTGCTTAGAACAATTTTCATATATTCTGCTTGATTATACTTGATGGGCTAGTTCATCATTTTCTTTTCACTGATGCCAGAAATTGTGGTTTTGAGCAGTACTGTCCTTGAGAATTAGCAATGATGAACTTAAGAAATTCTATTTTCTGAAATGTTGAAATGTGTTTGTGACAAACAGTAAGCTAGTAGCAAGTGGATGAGAAGCTGACACTGGCTGGTGTTATTGATACATGGAAATGGACATGCACCCTGCTTTTTATATTCAGAGATCAGGTGTAAAGCAGCTGAGTAACTTGGGGGTTTCTGGAGCTATGTCCACATCTTTACCAGTCCTTCCTACCCACCATCAAGAGAAGTATCCCAAATTACCAGATTCTTCTCAGCTTTCCCCAGAAAGGGAACTGATGACAAATCCCATTTCTCCACAGATGACTTCATTAGTTTCTAACAGTGGGACTGTTGGGCACTTGTTTTCTTCAGCTTCCGGATTCCCCACAGATATCCATTTTTCATTGGATTCAGCTCATGAAAAGCATCCCGGAAATTTTCCATTCATTTCTCAGTCATCTTGTGATGGTGGTGCATCTTTGCCATTAACTCATTCTTCTCATTCAGAAGTTCAATCTACAGCATTAGTTAATTATTCTGAAGAAAACAAAGATATTTCCTGGTGTACAGATCCTCTTGAGGAATTTCTTAATTTTCCTGAAAATGTCCCTGTTCAGAACGGTCATGTTGAAAACCGTACTTGTGTCATGACTGTGGACCATGCTAAGAGAACCAGTTGGCAGGAGTGGGCAGATGAATTAATCACAGTTGATGATCCTTTGGACCAGAATTGGAGTGAGCTTCTTGTTGATAATATGGAAGATCCTAAACCACAGGTTTGCTCCTCAACACAATAGGATTCTAATATATGTGCTTTTCTAATAGATGTTGTGGGATTGGAGGCCACTGGCATGCACATAATATTGTTGATTTCTTTGCAGCTGTTTATTCAACAGTAATTACACATTATTACTTGCATCATTTCCCCCCAACATGATGATTGGCTCAAATACACATGCATGTGCGCACATGTGTGCACTAAAATGGACAAACAAGTGCTTATTACGTATCTGAATCTTCTGCGTTCTGTCTTATCCTCATTTATGATTTTGCCTTAAAAATATGGAATGTAATGTCTTATTTCTTAATCAATCAAGAAAAAGAGATTTTTTATTTTCATGTACACTGTTCATTGTTCTCCTGTTTCTTTCATTTCATTTAGAATTTGAAACGACATATCAGGTACCAAAACCACCTTCCAATATCTTGGCCCAGCAGCCCGAAATTCATCAGCATCATCCTGTACCAGCTGGAGATAATATTGTAGTTGCTAGCCCATTGTCCACTGCACCACAAAACAAGCCCCGCATGCGTTGGACACCAGAACTTCATGAGTCCTTTGTGGAAGCTGTCAATCAGCTCGGTGGTAGTGAACGTACGTTGCCCTCTCAGCTATATTTTACTTCTTGAGTTCATTAGGGCCTGAGAAATTATGGGGCTTCTTATCATGTTTACTTACTATTTTAACTTACAGGAGCCACTCCAAAGGGTGTCTTAAAGCTTATGAATGTTGAAAGCCTAACCATCTATCATGTAAAAAGCCACCTGCAGGTACGAAAGCATTTCTTATCTTGATTTTATTCTTTTTATCACATTGATTATTTATATTATCGATTTATATTGGAGATAATTTTCTTAAATTTCAGAAATATAGAACAGCCAGATACAAACCAGAGTCATCGGAAGGTAACAAACTAACAGTGATTGCTTCCTTTAGTCTTATTTCTTTTACACGTGGAAGGCATGTTTAACCCCTGAGGCTTGCTAAAAATCTAGATTTTTACCATTAAAATTTGACCTTATTAGACAGTAATTAATTTTCTTGGCAGTACAAACGACCTTTCATATTTGCATGTTCCTTTGTCATGCTTTCTTCCTCTATTTTCTGGTTATAGTTGAGCTTTACTTTTTTGTACCTGAATTAGAAGCTACATCATATGAAAGAATATACAATGCCCATTATCTTGTCATTATATAATTGTCTCGATACTTAGCAACTTGTGCTTATATGTTAATTGTATTCTTTTCTTTTTATGAGCCACAATATATTTAAGAAAATAGGATGTTTAATTGGAACTGTTTTGTTCTCTTTTCTCTGCAGGAAGTTCAGAGAAAAAATTGACTCCTATTGAAGAAATGACATCTCTAGACTTGAAAACGTAAGTTTGTTTTTTCTTTACCTGGAATTCCAGAATAAATCTATACTACTATTCATCTTTTTTTTGTTTCTTTGGAAGATTATCATATTTATGTCACACATGTTACAAGTATTAATCAATGTAACACTGGGTGTCATATTATGCGGCTTTCCCATTTATTATAAATCAATTAGTTTCATTCCCTCATTAAAGTGAAATTGAAACTTCAATCCCTTATGCTATAAATGCCAAATGTGAAAGTTTTCATATTCATTTAATCATTTTGTGCCCTGATATTGATAACAGGAGTATGAGTATCACTGAAGCATTACGACTACAGATGGAAGTTCAGAAGCAGCTCCATGAACAGCTTGAGGTTTGCATTTGACACTAAGGAATGCATCTTTAATTTATTGGAGTTTAGTATAGTGGACAGTTTACTGGTTTGTGAAACAATTATGAAGAATTGAAGATCATACTCTGCTTGGAGAAGCATAAACTAGAGATTTAAGAAAAAAAAATGATTGAAATATCACGATGTTACACACAATGTTAATATCACCATGGGCAATGCATTATTTGGATAGGTCCTTAGTCTTTGGTAGGTGGTTGCATCTTTTTATCCTACCACCTCTATGGTTTTCAGTAGGGCTAGCAGCAAGGTGGATTTGTGTGGGTTTAGCTATTTGGGCCATGCTAAAAATGGCATTTTATGATTAGGTCATTGTGCCAACCTGTTTAAAATTTAAAATTTATTTAAGAACATATAAATTCCATAAAAGTAGTAGTATATAATAATATAATTTAAAATTTAAAAATAAATAATTGATTAATATAATTGGCACCTAATCCATACACTGTTCACTTTCTTGGAAAAAGGAGACAAATAAAGAAATGAAAAATAGAAAAGCAGCAAAGGGAGAAAAAGAGATGGTTCAAGGTATTGTTGAAGGTTGAATTGTTAGTTATAGTTTCAAGTATTCCCTTAACCCTGTAACTTCTATTCAGAAAAATTATTCAAATGTCACTGATAGAATGTGCAAAGTAAAGAGAAATTTCTGGTATGTTCTATAACTGTAGTTTGTTTTATGTTCTGATATTATAGTTACTTCATGCCTGCAGATTCAGAGGAATTTGCAGCTGCGAATTGAAGAACAAGGGAGGTATCTACAAAAGATGTTTGAGAAACAGACAAAGACGGAGGACGACGGATTAAAGACCTCTTCATCCACGCCAAATGACCCCTCTGCTCCATTGTCAAATGCAATGCAGCCTTCCCCTCCCATCAACAAATCAGAAGCCTCGGAACATGATCACACAAAAGCCGAAATGGATGCAAGAAATCCCAGCACCGCACCCAAAGGAAGTTCCGAAAAAGTAAGCAGGAAGCAAAAGGCCTGTGAAACCAAGACCAGTGACAATCTTAGATCAGATGATGATGACGAACCTAGTCCCCCACCTGCAAAACAAGCAAGAACGGATGAAACAGCTGTGTCATCAGCCAAACCTGCATTGGAATGAAAATCTTGTACCGTAATGCTTTTCAGCTCCTGGAGATCGATGACATGAAAAGCCCGGCTAGATTTTACGTGAATCATTGGTTGGGATAGACGATGCTGACTGAAACCAGGAATTTATTGAACTTGAGTTGTTCTCATTCCTTTTTGGGTTAAATCCTTATGGATGATTACATATGTTGTTTTTCTCATTTAGCCAAGAAGCAAAAGCTCCAGTTCTGTGTTATTATGCCATTGGTTTCCTAATTTGAGACCTCCAAACCAGGAGCTGAGTTTACATCAAGAACTGGCACTAGGAGGAGTTGCTGTATATGATTGTCAATTGCTTGTTATTAGGAATTTTCTTGGGTTATCCTACTATTTAATCCAAGGTTTCTGACCGTCATAACGGAGAAATGTGTATAAATAAAATTTACTCTTTGCTTCTGTCTTTGGATAGATATGTTTTGGTTATATTCATCTGCAGATGATGGTACTCCCACCCAAAAAAAAAAATGAAAAAATAAAATGATTTCACTTTAATTTCTTTGTACATTTTTCCCTTATAATATGTTTTTAAGGTTAAAGAACTGCCAACAGAATGCTTACAGGAAAGTTAATGGATTTTGTATTTTTGTTGGATTTTGTATTTTTGTTGTATTCAATTGAGTAAATGGCTGCTTGTGCCCTATTATAGGGATTTGTCACTTTTCAAGTAAAGCTAAAGCTCAGCTCCTTACTATCTTTGACCTAGAAAACCCTAAAATCATCCAAGTTTCCTTTAAATTCAACAAGATTAAGGTGTGTTTGCTACCTAAGAATTCAAGGTATGAATTTTCAGTTTTTTGGGAAAGTCTTAAGTTGGGTTTTTGACAAATTTCTTGGAAAACAAAATTGCCATGCATGGGTCCCAATCACCTTCCTATGTGAAAACTAAAAAAACAAATTAAGCTATTTAAGCTTAACTTTGTTAACTAATTAATTTTAAGTCTTATTTTTTAATCCATTAATTTATCGAGTCAAGTTTAAGTAGAGTATTACTTGACTTGATAAGCGTATTAATATTTTATATAATCAAATTATTTAAATTCGGTTCGATAAAAGACTGGTTTCTAAATAATATTATAGTAGCCTTCTATAATGTAACTTCACTACTCATTCTTAATCCTATCTCGAGGTCCGAAGCCTAAATAAATAAAATTAGGATAGAATATGTAAACTCAAAACCGTCACAGTCACAATCAAAATCAAGTAAACTCGCACCAAACCCCAAAAAAAAGAAAAAAAAAGCTCGAGTAAACTTGCCAACCTGCTCAAAATTGAAAATTATTGAATTTTAAATGTAAAATTAAGGAGTTTATTTTTAAAAATAATCTTAGTATATTTAAATAAATTATGTATAAGCAACTTGTAATTCTTTATTGATCATGCTAAATTCAGTTAAGGCGGTTGAACAACGTGAGTCCGTAACCCTAACTCCCTAACCTCACCCATTTCTAATTGGATCGGGTTCATGTCATCGCCCATTAACAAAAACAATATTTTCTTATATAAATCCGAATCCAATACCTTTTGTATTGGGCGGGTTAGTTTGGGTTAACGGGTCATGGTTCGACAACCTCGCCTGTAAAGAGAACTTAGCTATGGTTATTGTGTGTGAGAAACACCGGCAGAGAAGCTGATAAGAAAAATCAGAGAGAGAGAGAGGAGAAGAGCGATAAACATATATATAAATACAGAGAGAGAGAGAGAGGAATATATATCAATATATATACATAGAGAGAGAGAGAGAGAGGGAGAGAGTAAAAATGTTGTTTCAGGTGGGAGGGCAAGGAACTCGTCCCACCTTCTTCGAGATGGCCGCTGCTCAACAGCTCCCCGCCAGTGTCAGAGCTGCTCTCACCTACTCCATCGGTGTAAGCATATTACTTATGTGTGTATATATATATTACCTTTTCAAAACATTCATTTTTGTAAAAAAAATTATGCAGTTCTATTGAAGTTGATATTGTAATTTAGGGTTTCATGAAATTTTTCACATTTCTTGGTGAATTTTATCTTGTAACATGGTGTGGGTGGTGTTTGTTTTAGGTCATAGACTTGTGTGTGTAGGATTGAAGGGCTGTTCTTCTATTAGTTGTTCAATAAAATCTTTATTTGCCCAAAAAAAGAAAAAAAATAATAAAGACTTGTAATTATGATTGTTGATGTAAAAACATATTGAAATGAAGTGGGTGCGGAGCGAAATTAATGGAAATGCTCACTTTAACATGATAATGTTGATTAATTGTTACACTCAATTGTTCAGTTTTTAGACATGGAGCAACACTTGATCAACTGCCCTTGATTGCTTATTTTGATACCAAATTTTGATATGGAATGGAGAAAGTTGCGTTATTATGGTGATATAACCATATGCTCAATTGTACACTCTACACATCTCATGATACAATTCTTTTCTCCAATACTTTAGTCACTTACATTGTTTGCATGATGGCACACACTGACTTGTAAATTTACAAGTATCAATTCAACAACTACAAGATGTTAAAGAACCAAATTTATTAATATTACATGCTCAGACACACGCATAGACCTCTCCAATGCTTAACACACTGAAACACTATCTTTATGCATGCCATCCCTTCTAAATTTTGCACGCTATCACTTGTTACTAACTGGCAGTATAACACACAACTAACTGAAGTGGTTGATGTGCACAAATGGGATCTAAGGCCCTTTTCATTAAAGCAGTGTTTGGTTTTACAATTATCTTGGATAATTATGGAGTAACTGAAGTTACACAATTGTTTGAATGCTGAAGGTCTTAGAGAAAATGGAATTAGTGGACCCTTCTGAATACTTAGATATCAGTGTTAATTGTCATCAAAACCATATTTGAATTGATATAGAAATTAATGAGGTGATTGAGTGTCTTGTAGAAATTGAATTGTCTTATACATGGGATTTTGAGATGGTCCTTTGTGTTTTGGATATCATTTAAGTTCGTGTATTTTCTTTCATTAACATTTGTTTTGAAGACTGAAAATTTTGAAAACCAATGGTGGTTTCCCACTTCCAACTTGTGGGTTCAAATGGTGCTTAATACATGATGAACCGCTTGTGCAAACAGTGCCGAGTTTTGTATGGGAATCATGTTCTTCTACTGTAGCTACTCACTCTGTTTGCAAGGGGGAGGGTGTTATGAAGAACAAAATGTAGAATTATTTCTCATTGGAATAAGCATCCTTAACCCCACTGTGTCGCTTCTTGGTTTTAAGCTTGGCCATTGTTTTGCCTGTACATAATGATGGGCCAAGGTTATGTGTGATCTTGCAGGTATTGGCATTGAGAAGACCATTCCTCCACCGGGTGTTAGACTATGAAGATGAGTTTTTTGCTTTGCTGATGCTGGTTCTTGAAACTCATAGCTTACGCACTACAGGTTTGTTTTTCCTGCTGCCTCTATTCCTTTCCAAAAATGAAACCTTTATTTTGGCATATCACTTTGTTTGCAGAGGCTATATCTGATTGGAATTGCCATTACTATGTGGAGTGAATTTCAGTAATTTAAGAAAAATGTATTCTATATTATATGGTTCTATTTTGTAATTGGAAACTTAAGCCTTTATTTTGCATACCAAATTCATTTGTTCTTGTTTGTCTTACCCTTGCTCCATTGTTTTTAATTCTTCGTTTGCTTGACCCACTTTCACTATGTGTGTAATATTGAACGTTTTCACTTGTACCTTGTACATTCTTCCTCACTTCCTTCTCCTACATTTATTCTCCTTTCTAACAATAGTTTCCAATAAAACAATATGGAACCTCTATACTTTGACAGAAATAGTCCTGGATCATTGAACAACTCGTGCTTGCATTTTATTATAATTTAAGAAGCCATTTCCTGCCCTTTCCACTGTCAAACATCATGTGCCTTACAAATGTTAAAGTTTTGGCAGAGGTTTATTTAGGACATTTGACATCTGCTATCATTGACATCTGAAAAGAGCATCATCTAAATGGCGTGATTACAGTGGAATAAAATCAGTCTGGTAAAAGCAATTCACCTACTTGCCAGACTAGCTCTTACGCAAAGCTGCATAGGGTGCGTGAGTTTGATGATCCTATGCATGATACCATTATTTGCATGCCACTGAGTATTGCCTATTTGTGCATGTAGATTCATATTGAAGAACAAGTTATATTTTTTTTCCTTTATTTATTTATTTATTTTTTTTCCAGCGTATGATTTTATCAAAGTTTTATGATTGATTGTAGTGAGCCATATGCAGAAATATATGGGATAAAATGACTTGAAATCAATTATAGTCCTTACATTGCCAAAAAGACCCATCATGCCCTTACCAATTTACCATAAATCAGTATAGACCATTTGGAGGTCTTCCTTCTCTTGTTCAACTACTCTTCTATTAATTAATTTGTTCAGTGCTACCCATCCCCCTCCAACCACCCTGCAAGAAGAAGTGTGGTTGCTCCTTGTAAAATAGCAAGGTGCACAAATGCTCAAACCTAGTGAGGATGGTTGATACAATTATGTAAAACCTTATTAACATCTCCACTAACAAACTCACACTTGGTGTCTTAATATCCATCTTATCCTAATTAGCCACATTTATTTGCATTCTGGTTCTAAACTCAGTTGTTTGAGCACTTTGATGTTCTGTTTTCAGTTTTTGTTTTTTCTGTATACCTCACGTGTACAGGGGTTGTGATATACCCTTTCTTTTCTATTTATTATATAATATTACTTTTACCTGATCAAAAAATTGAGGCTAAGATTTGGTTCTTTTTTTATGGAAGCATCTTGGTTCCAAAAATCTTGCTCAGAGCTCATTTGTTTGCATTCTATTTATCTTCAGATGCTTCTTTTTCTGAGTCTTTATATGGCTTGCGAAGGAGAGCGGTAAAGATAAGAGTGATGAAGGATAATACTCGTTTGGAATCGGGTGATGGGATTCGCCACTCTGGGTTAGAAAAGCACCAGAGAGTTCTCTCAGTTGTATTTCTGGTAGAATTTCCTCTGCTTCTGTTATTAGACTGTTATTTCACTGAAGGAGATTTGAATTTATTTTCATTGATTGCTGTTGCAATTCTGCCTGTTCCATATTAGAATTTTGCCTAAGCTGGATATGTAGTACTTAAAAATTAAAATGTGTGTATTGGTTCATTGGAAATAATATTTGTTTTCCTTGCCTCACAAATGACGTATGAATCCGGCTCCTGGACACACACCCACATCCAAGTCTATGTAACATAGATCTTGTGTATGTGTTGTTTGTCTTCATTTCAATGAATGTTTTAGGTCTTTAAGACAAATTTACCTATTTATGTAATTTTTATTGCTAGAACTGCTTAAATAGAGCTAGTAATCTAGTTCATCTCACTATTGATGTGTGATTTAGCATTTGATATTTTTGTTGATTCTTTTAAATCTACTTATTTTCTCCCATCTAAATGCCAAACATCTTTGCTCATCTCGATTTGTAACCTAACCTATTTTTATCCTGCTATTTTCTGTGTGTCCATATATTGCCCATTTACAAGAGTATCATATTTGAGTCTACATATTTTATAAACCTGTTTGAGTTAGTCTTGTTTTGTGGATGGGAATGCTCGTTGGAGCTTTAATTGACAGTTCTAAGGTCTAAATGAATGTACAAATTGATGGAGATGATAGTGATGATGTTTAGTGTGTAGCATGAGTTTAATATCCTTTTAGATGCCTAAATTGTAGCATTTAGAAGATAAATTTTCATCAGAAGACAGTTGAACATTATCACAAAGTGCATCAACAGTTTCAAATATTGTTGCTTTCGTAAATTAGTTTCTCAGCCCTTAAAACTCTAGCTAGATAGAGTAATAATAATTGGTGACTTGGATATATTTGTATAGGTTGTTTTGCCGTATTTTAAGTCAAAATTGCATTCAATCTATAACAAAGAAAGGGAAGCGAGGCTACAAGCCAGTTTATGGGGACATGCTGGTGAAGGAATTGATGATGCTGACTATTTGGATGGAGGAGGTGATTCTCTTGTCTCCACTGAATCTTTGGATGCGGATGCGACAGTCAGAACTCGTTTGACAAAGAGGATTCAGAAAATTGTAGGTGCTTGCTATCCATGGATACATGCTGGCAGTGAAGGTATATGCAGCATCAAGATTTAGTTGCACGTCTTTATTTGCAAAAACAACACAATTTATTTCACCATTTTGTTTGGAGATCTGTGAGTTAGATTTTAATTTTTTGAACTGGAGTAAGTTGGAGCACTGACTTTAATACATTATCACAATTTCACAATTTATAAGTTAGATATTAGAAATCCCATGTTCTTGTTCTTCTAATTGAGCATTTTTCATGATGTGTGGTGGAAACTAAAAAGGTTCTTTTCTAGGTCCTTATAGAAGCAAAACATCATAAGTTGAGGTTTATAGTTTCACCTATTTCCTTGTTTTAGCACGTTGAATCTATAATTTTCATGTGTATGTAGGACGCTTTTTAGTGTTGAGCTTACATTAGAGATTGTGGTTATTAAACCTTGTATCTTGTCATATTTGTTATGAAGTTTAAGTTGTTATTGTAAGAAAATGACGGGCATGCTATGATGACCTCATGATTGATTTATATCATTATGCACAATCTTTTCTGTTTTTGGTGTTAGCTGTCTGTAGCTCTTTATTTTTCAGAAGTTTCTTTTGCTATCAGTCTATCACTTGTAGCATGTATGGATTCCATTAGTTTAAACTCAACCAAGTTGGTTTCATATTCCAATGAAATCCATTACTAAAAATGAATTCCATATCCAAGTAAGATTCTTTTCTTTTTTTTTTTTTTTTTTTTTTTTTTTTATTCGGTGTTTTTTCCTTACCTTGAAGAGTGTTAAGGTAGTCCACCTTTTTTGGTTGACAAACATTATATGAAATTTGGGTTGATCGCTGGGGAGATCCCTTTTTGCTACTAAGTGATTCCATTTATGAATATGCCAGGCCTAGTTCCAATTTGAAATTTGGGTTGACTTAATGAATTAATGTGCCAGGCCTAGTTCCAATTATAATGTTTATAAGAAAATGGTATAAAGTTCTTTAGAACAATCTCTGTGAATGTCTTTTCCTATTCCAATCTAAGCTATTTTTATTGTGCAGGACTATCATTTTCTTATCAGCTATTATATCTGCTGGATGCTACCGGATTCTATTCTTTGGGATTACATGCACTTGGAATTCATGTTTGTCGAGCTACAGGGCAAGAGCTGGTATAGATTTAAGGAGAATTTCTAGTAGGAATATGGCATTGCATATATATTGGTTGTATAAGTTAACCCTTTTTTGCTTGTTTATTCATGCATACTGCCTTGGACTACAAATATAGATCAGAAAAAGAATCATATACCTTGATTTTTGTGTCATATATTACGTCAATCATGCTTGGAATATAGAAAGTTAAGTCATTTAGCATTCATTAGTTTTTGCAATAAGCTTCTCAGTACTTGATCAGTTCTGTTGCATCCTTATCAAGGAACCAATAAGGCTGCACATTTGCTGAAATATTCACGAAATTTTTCATGCTATTGAGTGTTTGCTTTTTTACTAAACAGGAAGAAAAATGAGAGAGTTTTATTTTCATGAGTGGAAGATCCTTTGATTCTTGTTGCCATGATTGTTTTCATTATGCATATTCCTCGAGAAGGTTGGATCTTCCTTTCTACTTCTGTCCTTTCATTATCTCACTACTTATTATGTTACCACCTCTTTGATGACAAGGTAAATGGGTAGATTTATCAAATATTTGTTCTGACTTTTGGTACAGCATTATATTTTATTGGCTAAATAAATTGAGTAGTTACACTTGATGTGTTGAAACTTTCGGCCTTGGACTACATATTTCATTATACACTTATATGAATGTATGTATGCAGTGGATTCAAGATTGCGCCATTGGTTTAACTTATACAGATTCATGTTTGAGATGCTAGAAAATTCAATGAGTTAGTGTGCTTATTGTGATATGCTTTTGACAATGTAGTCTAATTTGTCACATGCCATTGTACAGTATCAAGGTACTGGTAGGATTATATATTCACACATAAAAGTATAAAATTACAGATTCTTGCCGATTAAATTTTGTGACTTTTTCTCCCAAGACAAACAATATTAAAGTGTCATGTATTGTCATTATTGTAAATTCTTAATTTCTCTTTTGAATGTTGTTTCTATCTCCCAAACAGTCAAAAGGATTTTTTTTTTCTTCTTTTATATATCTCATTACTTTTAACTTCACCATTTTTTATGTCAAGATAGATGGATACTTCTTCTAGAATTTCAAAGATAAGAAGCCATGAACGTGAGAGACTTCGTGGCCCTCCATGGTTGAAGGTATATCTTCATGCCATCAGTTGGTTGGTAGCTTTCACTAAGTCATTATTCTCTACTGTATTTGTTTCCATGAAGCCAACTATATGATTGTGCAACTTTGTTTTAGATTAAATTGTAAACCATAACATATTAATTCCATTTGACACATAAAGTAGTTATCTTTTCTCTATTCTACTGGCCTTCTTCAAATAACCTGACATTTTAAATATTCTTCAAGACTATGATTCAGTACAATCTCTCTGCTAGCTGTCAAAAATAATTTTTCTGGCTCAAACACATTTCAACACTACTCTAAAATCACAGTGTAGGAATTAATTGGTTTAAAATTTCACAATCACCCAGGTTCTATCTCTTAAACATTTTAGACAAATTTTATTTAGAATGGTACTGGCAGACAGCTCATGCTTTTAGTCTAATTTGTGTTCCGCCTACAGGAACTGGTAACCCCTGAAGCTTCTTTACTTGATCTGTGACATAGGCGTCCCTTTTCACTGAGGAAATTTTCAGTGGCATCAAATTTATGAGTCACCTAATTGTTGTCAAAATTTTTTGTGGCTTTTTTTTTTTTTTAATATTCTTTTATGAATTATTCCAATAGCAGTTCCTTTGCATCCTCTTTTTGAACTAATTGTGCTGCTAATTATTTTATGCAGTTGCAGTCATTGTACTGGTAATAACCATAGTTTGGAACTCAGTGACTAGTTGCTTTGGTCAACTGAATTTGGGTTGGGAAAAGTTGCCTGAATTAAAGAGAGGTTTAATTCAGATGGAACTTTTTTGGCTGCAAATTCAGAATGTTGGCCAGAAACAGAAGTATTTGAGGAGAATTGGAAAAACGGGCTGTGTTAAAATAATAATTAAATTGGTTAAAAAGTTGGACTAGAAATTTGAAAAGGTAAATCAGACTGGATAATTAAAAAGTTTTAAAATTCATTCAATTTTCAAATTTCAGCCATCTATTCAGCAATTCAAACAAGTTTGAACTAACGCAAAAAAGATCTGCCAGCTAATTTTCTGATCAGAAACTACAGTAATAATTAAAAGAGGTTCCCACTTATTGACACTTGAAGCTAGTATTAGGAAAATGTAGGTCTACTTGAAATTCAATGAACATGAAGCCATTTTCCGCCACAAGTTCATTTTTATGATATTTGTTAATTAATATTCTGTTGCATGCCGATGCTGTATTTCATATCAATATTTGAAGTTCTTTCTGCATAGTATTATTATTGAAATAGTTATAACAACCATTAGAGTCTGCATTTAAAGTATTTGACATGATTCACAATGTAGACATTACAAGGAGCATTACTCAGCGCTACGTATATGGTTCTTGACTACGCACAAACTGGTCTAATTGCAGCAGTATTTTTCTTTAAAGTGAGTACTATTTTCTTTTTATAGTGTTGTATCCATTATTAACGAATAACAAGTACTTAACTGGAAAAGGCATAAAATGGTTGTATGATTATTGACCTCTAAACTGAAGTCATCATGCATAAATTATTAACTATTATAGTTGTTAATTTATTATGATTATTATGTACTCAAAACTGAAGTCATTATGCAGAAATTATTAACTATTATTATTGTTAATTTATTATTATTGTTATTTTCTTTCTTTGTTTTTTTCCTATCCTTTTTCTTTTTTGCTTTATTGTGTAGATATATAGACAGGAGAAAGAGAGAAGTAAATAATAATAATAATAATAATAATAAAGGAGAGTCGATTAAATATAATTGTGCAGTGTCTTCATCTCTATTGCTTTAAGCCTTTAAGTGATAAATTACAACATTTAAATGGGCGGAATTCTTGTGTAAACATGAGAAATGAAGAATAAAAGAAAACAAAAAGAGCATATGAGTATCGTGGTGTTAAATTTCTTGAGATTGTTTATAATTTTGCTAGAATATTATAATATTTTTATGTTCTAATGTATATCCTGATAGTAGCACAAATGTTTAATTATTATAATTTAAATTTGGTAATCTTTTTAATTATCAATGAAAAATTATACACATTACGTTTTTCTCTCCTTTTGGAGAAGTTCTGCTCTAAATTTTGATCAAATCTGTTAGTTCAATTTTTTTCTAAAACCAATTCTCTGCGAACCCCAATTCTAATAAATAAATAAATAAGAAAAAAAAAGGCAAAAGAGATAAGCATTCAGTGTTTACCTTCCAAACTTCTTATGTGTTTGTTACAAGAGAATTAAATTGATGTTTTGTAATTATGTTTATGTTAATTTTTAGAAACTATAGAATAATATTTATGTACTCGAACATGATTTGTGAACATAGTCCAAATCATATTCTATTATGCCTTTTTTTTTGCTTTTCTTTTCTTTTTTCTTTTCTATGAATATAGAGTGCCATTAATATTTTATTAATGCATATTACTCGCAGATGATGGAATGGTGGTACCAATCTGCTGAGGAGAGAATGTCAGCTCCAACAGTTTACCCCCCACCTCCTCCTCCTCCAGTCCCAAAGGTGAGAAAAGGTTTTCATCAATCCATTTGTGGTTCCTGATCTCTCTTTCTCTCTCTCTCTCTCTCTCTCTCTCTCACACACACACTCAAGTATCCCCATGACCTATGTTGCATGGACACGGACATGTGATACAAATACGACATGACATGGACTTACGGACACAGAAAATTGTTTGAATTGAAATGAATGATATAGTAAAATAAGTAATGCAGAATCAAATATGTGATACCTCGGAGATCAAAGTTGTTATTTACTTTTATTGCAAGTGTTTCTAGTATGCTGATTTATTGATGAATTCAGACATAACTGGAAAAAAAAAATTCAGTTCTTACATGGATTTTCACAAATTTCCAGTTGATGAGATGGTTTATGTTGAAAACTAGAAATTTGAAAAGAAGCTAAACTCTTGTTGCTATGTTTCCTAAAACAAATATAATGCTTATTTATGATGAAGTCTATCGTGAATATAGGTTGCCAAAGAGGGGATTCCACTGCCACCCAATAGAACAATTTGCCCGTTGTGCTCACAGAAGCGTGCAAATCCATCAGTAGTTACAGTCTCAGGGTTTGTCTTCTGCTATGCTTGCATATTTAAGTATGTTTCTCAGGTGAGGCCTCCTGATTTGTACCGATTGATTTCAGATACTAGAAATAGAAGCAATATTTTATATTATTTTGGGAAAATTACCAAATGGGCTTGATGTATGAATGTTTTTCCTGAAAGGACATCCTAAAAACATGTTGCAGAATTGATCTCCTTTCTTTCAGATTTTCACTTCGGCGGGATCCTTTTCAGAGCACAAAACATTATTTTAAGCTGAGAACAGGACCTGGTAATACCAGATAAAAGGATTTATTTTGCAAAATATTTGGACTGCTCATACTGACACCGTATTCCTACATCATGCTTAGTAGTTTTCCCTCAAGTAGCATTTTTTTTTTTTAAATAAATGTTGGGTGGGGTTTTGTTTACCTTATATACCTCTTTTCTTTTCTGGGTTTACATGGCCACAGTACAAGCGCTGTCCTATCACATTAATGCCCGCAACTGTTGACGAGATAAGGAGGCTCTTTCACGATGTGTAGAAAAACCCATTATAAGGGATAATTTGATTTATTTGCTGTATGGTGTTCTGCAATAATCAAGTGAAATATGGTTCCAAGCTACAATCAGATGATGACAAGTGAAACAGAATAAGGCAGAGAATATTTATCCTAGTACTTGTGATATTATCAACACCAGAGCTCTGTTTCCCTCCCCTTTTATCTCAAGGCAAAGAGTGAACCCACAATCATCCAACTGCCGTGTCATTAGATACTGTCCATCCATGACAACTGTGGACATTTTAGAATTAGATGTATAATTTATTTGATTGTTGTACCCTGACAAGTTTGGAAAAAAGATGAATTGTTGCAAATTATCTCTTGATTCAAAATTTCTAGGGATCGAGTAGAAAATTATAAATGATGTAATAAAGGTTATGTACTGTATTTTTATACATTTAATAAAACAGATTATCAACAAATGTTGTGAATGATTATGGAACCACTTGTGAAATTCCCGAATTATTTTGAAGTTCATTGCCTTAGTTACACAACTGAAATGCTAAATATTGTTTTCGAATTACTTTTTGAAATTCTGTTTATTATTTCTTATTGTTAGTTGTTACCATGAACTCTAACTTTTTTCCATGATATTCTCCAATTAATTTCTGAATTCTGAATTATCTTCTGCACCAAATAATTTACTGCACCCTGAAGTTAACCCTATTCTATGTGATGTATCTGCTGCTCCCTTTGTAGTTTTTAGAAATTTGATGTGTCCTTTGAATTCATGGGAATATAGTGTGAATTGTTGTAGATGGTTGGTGTAAATTAGCAAATAATTACAACTACTTAGCAAATAACTTGGCATCTGCTTGTCATAAATCTGCCAAAACCTACCACTACCATCATCATCTCCACCTCCAACACTACCACCATATATAATTCATAATTGTGTCCGAATTCTATATTTGTGATTAAATTTTTACAATTATTATACACACCTTGTTGCTTTTTCATTTTTTTTATTTCCCATAATTCTCACTGGGCCGGTTTTAGCTTTTCTACTGTGTGCTATATATTTTGTACCAATTACATTACAATCCGACAAAAGAAAATGAGGGTGAGTGACCATGCAGGGTAGATTAACCTCAGTGCTGAAATTTCACAGCTTATCTGCATATGCTTACACAAGAACACAAATAAGACTTCTTTGCTCTCTCTCTCTCTCTCTCTCTCTCTCTCTCTCTCTCTCTCTTCAAGACAAATGTTTCTTGCAGTTGGCGCAATGCAGGGGAGATTTTCCACCGGTTATTGTTTACTCCAAACATGGAGAGGGGAGGGGAGCATGGAGAGTTCTGTTGCAGCAAATGCTGGGGGCTACAAGTTCAGTTGCCATAACTCAAAACACCCAAAACTAACCCAGTCGGCCAGTTGATTGATTCTGGCAACCCAAGCAAGAAATGCGATGATCTAATGTGCAAATTACTAACCCACAAATGTGATAATTGCGCGCAACAATTAACATTTTAAAATCTACACAATGAAACTTACCAAATGTTACCCTCGTGACTTGAACCAAAATTTAATTCCAATGCTTCATGGCAACTATGCTATAAGATTTCAATTTTTCATTTCTTCACCTCTACACTAAGCTCAAATGTAGCCCAAACTCATTTGGAACCATCCATTGCTCATCCTGCTTTAATGACCGACACACTCAGGAAATATTTCTTAAATGAAGCGGGTAATTCGGATAATCAAATGGTGGAAATTTTGAACCAGTGGCATGGGCATAGTATCAAAATATGAAAAAAAGATTTATTTATTATTATTATTATTATTATTTTGAATAATTGAGAAGTAATGAAAGATAAAAAAGAACTTGTTCTTATTAATCATCTCAAAAAACCAATATTAGATCACACTTGCATGACAATATATAATAAATAAGACCAGACCACATTAATTTGTAGCCATGCCTCGGTTCTAAGCTCTCTCCAACCTTGCCTCAAATGGAGAAGACAGCAAATTCATTCCCTTATCCTGCAAAACTAGAACAATTTATCAGTACCCACTATTGAGCATTGAAACAGTTTATCCATGAATCTCACTTTATTAATAATACCTCTCTGCATTTGCTTGTAGCTTTTGGTAAATTTTGGCAAGAAGAGCCTGAATCTGAATCATCTATGGTCTGCCCAGTATGGCTCCAATAACTCCCAACAGTGCCTAAAATGTGTGTATCATCAGGGTTCCGTTTCGGTGATCTTCTTGGAGATGAAGGTGCAGAAAACTGTTTAAGCTCTTCCATGGTTAATACTCCTAAAATTGTTCTGTCTTCAATACTTCTCGATGAATTCTCTCTCTCTGAAGTTGAATATCCAACAGAAACAGTATCAGTCTTACTGTTAGGTGTAGTTTTGAACTCAATCAACCAACTGGAAAGGCTGGCATCAACTGCAATTTCTTGATCAAGACCCTTTGGGGGATTTGAATTTCGCTTCATCAACAGCTTCAAACTAGGCTTTGGACTAAAGGGTACATTGAATTCTTCATCTAAATTGGTGTTCTCCTTTGAGTGATGATGCTTTAACAGATTCAAACTAAGCTTTGGATTAAAGGGTTTATTGAATTCTTCATCTAATTTGATGTTCTCCTTTGAATGATGTTTCAATGGCGCAGTTGCTTTTTCTTTTGCTGCTTTCCATTGAGTAAGATTTTCAACTGGGTTCAACACTGAAAGAACAAACTGGCTCCTATCGCGAGCAATTTGATTTAACCCAATAGCCTTGATTTCTTGGTCATGTGAAGTATGAACCGGCATTGGACTATTAACCTCCTTATCATCCCCTGTTTCAATTGCAGAAAATTGTTTTCTAGAATCAATTGATAAAGAAAATAATGACTCTGATGACTCTTCTTGGACTAATATCTCATCATCACCACCACTATCATCGTCCAAATCACTTTCTTCTAATTCTGAATCTTCATATTCACTGTCACTGTTTGTGCAATTTTGGTATCTATGGTTCAGAGGATAAGATGCTATGCTTGATCCAATTGAATCTGATAGGAATTCACTTTCCTCTTGTGTTTCTTCATTCTTTTCACTTTCTTTCTCCAGATTGCTTTCCCCCAAATCATCAATAACTTCTTGGGTAGATAAATCCTCATAGGTTGTCACATTCAAATCAAATGTTACTTTCTTTTTTCTGCTGCAGCTCCGCTTCTCTTCATTCTTCTCTCTACAAAAAACCAAAAAAAAAGACCCCAAGAAGATTATAATATGATAAATCCAATGAACCAGAGGAATTTTTCAAAGGAGAAAACCAAAGAGCAAGATATCAACAAGGGATATCTTACTTTGATTCAGTAATGTAGATGGGATTTTCAGTGTTTTCCTGCTTGATGGATTGAGTTGGTAGAAAATCTTCAAGAACTTCATGTTTCTGTATTAAATTTCAGAAAAGAAACCGTTAGATTGAAACAATAATAAAAGTAGTAAAATTTAAAAATAAAAAACAGAAATTGAAAGACCCATTTATTATGAAGCTTTAGATGTGGGCTTACCTGGTCTCCAGGATTAATTATGTTCGATGATTGTAGGCTTTTCCGATGTTTGTGAGTGCCGAAACAGCCGAAAAAGCACCCCATCAAGAACCCCTGTTCACTTCTATAAAGTGGGTTTATGTCAAATGACGGAAGACTGGTTTAGAAAGTCTTCATGGGGGCTTGGCGAGAGAGAGAGAGAGAGATGGGGGTGGGGAGATTTTGGGGATGCAGTAAGGAAATGGAG
>JAESVK010000154.1:0-18785 GCA_017140935.1 Hamamelis virginiana | reverse complement strand
TTTTTTTTTTTTTTCAGAGAATTTTCATAGCTCAGACGGGTCTTTTTAAAATTCTCTTATCTTACGTCTTTTTTTTTTTTTAATTCTTTTTTTAGAAAAAAAGAAATATTTTCACAGTTCAAATGGGGCTCTGAATTTTCCATTTCCATCTGCATCTTTATGCTGTAATTTTTTTCCCATCAATGTACATGATTTTTTCTCCCTTCTCATAATTTTTTAATTCTTAAATTTTTTTATTATTATTCTGGTATTGATTCTGAATGAACCTCTCATTCATTTTGCAGTTGAAAGATGGACCACCAACTTTATAAATTGTTCTTATATATGTGAAATGGTTGGTTGAGAACTTGAGATTGACAGCATTTGGGTTCTGCATCAAGACTCATCTCAGAGGCAAAGAAGACATGTTGGATTTGTATTCATGTGATTGCAGTTATGAAAGTTTAGTTGGTTATGTCACATGAGGTTTTAAGGAGAGAGAAAGGCTTTAAAGGGCTGTTGTGTTTTTTTAAGGTTCTCTGTGTTAATTGAATTTGTTGTAGGAAAGATATGGAACCATTAAATCAAAAGAGCTTTGAGAGAATTGTTTCACAGAGAGCTCTGCAAATGGGTAGCTCATTCCCTTGTCAAATTTGTGCGGTGGGTTTTCTTTGTGGGGTTTGTCTCACTTCTCTGTTTCTGGCTGCTCTTACTTCATTTGGTACTTTTGAGTTTAATGGGATTTCGTTTTTCCCCGTTTCTTCTGGGATTTCGACATGGAATTCGAGTTCAGAAATTATAAGTAAGTGGGAATTTTCTCTTACTTGTTTGTTGTTCTTCATTTCTTCTACATTTTTATTTTGGCTTCTCTTGTTGTGCAGTTTATTGTGGATTGAATTACTCTGTTTCATGTGCAAATTCTGCTTGTTGTAGATGTTATTGGCTTCTTTTTGGTCATTCATGAAAATGATTAGTCTCCCTGTTTTAGCTTCTTTTTTCTTAAAAAAAAAATAAAATAAAATAAAAAATTGTTTTTAATTTAAATTTGAGAGAAATTTGGATGAAAAGAATTGGGCTGCAAAAATTTGCAGAAAAATTTGAAATCTAGGCTATTTCAAAAATATAAAAAAGGATCAAGAAATTTTTTTTTTTTTTTGGGATAAAATATTGTTGAATTCTTTAATTTCAGACTCAATAAAATCAATTCCGTTAAGTACTGTTAGACCCGAGGTTGGCGAAAAGTGTGGTAATTTGGAAAAAAATTTGTATTAGACTTTAGTCAAAATTAGGCCAAAGATTAACGAATTAAAAACCATGATGAGAGTCATAAAGGGTGTATTTGAAGCAACTTAAAGGTTGAATAACTTGGAATTTAAGTAACTTTTACCACTTGCTTTTTCAAAGCACTTCTGAAAGAAGCAAGTGGTCCCTTTTCAT
This sequence comes from Hamamelis virginiana, assembly GCA_017140935.1. Lineage (NCBI taxonomy): Eukaryota > Viridiplantae > Streptophyta > Magnoliopsida > Saxifragales > Hamamelidaceae > Hamamelis > Hamamelis virginiana. Next base: position 17,369 of record JAESVK010000154.1, on the reverse strand, counting down.
TTGTGCTATTAAAAAATAAATGAAAAATAAGTAGCCCATTTTAAGAAGTTTAGATAATAATTATGGTGTTCTCTAGAAATAGGCCATTAGGAAGGGAAACAAAAATCATAAAAAATAATGCTTGTGGCAATTAGAAGTCATTCTTTCTTAAAGTTGCATCTAAACACAGACCAAACTTGTAGTGATTACAGTTCATTAATTTCGTTGAAGGATGTATTGATTATGGATTGATTTTGCATGATATAATATATGAAAGTTGAAAGCATTTTCTTTTTTGCCAAACTGTAGATGTGGTTACAAGTGGAGACTGCAATTCTCAACCAAAAGAAACAGAGAACCAGATTAGATCACTTAAAAGAAGTAAAACATTGAGTGTTGATGAAAGAGTATCGTTGCTATATTCAGCTTGGAGTGCTTTACTAGATGGGCAGGTAAATGCAGAAAGCGAGATCTTGCAACGGGTAGGACTGAGCAGATCTAGCGTGCCGAAAGCCCCATATTTGGAGAATTGCAAGTTGAGTGCACAAATAAATGAGCGTCTTGATAACCGTGCTGAAAATGAGAGCTTCCCTCCTTGGACAGTCCGAAAGGGATTATTAGACATCTTCCCATCACCTGCAACAGATGAGCAACTGAGGTACTTCAGGCATCAAGCGATTTCTGAAGGTGCTTATCCTCCCTGGGTATGTTGCCACGATATAACCCGATAACAATTTATACTGTCTGTTAATATTAGCTTGGAAAATTGCTATCAACGTAAATGTAACTGTGCATGGATACATATATGATTTGTGTATATGCATTTAATCACATATATTTATATGAACATATTGATTACTCTTTATATATATATATATATATATATATATATATATATATGGGTATGATACATACGTGTATGGGTATGATTAAGTGAACAGGGATATTGAACTTACCTGAATTTTGAAAGCTAAACATGTTTTATCTTTATGACAAATTGAATTCTGAGTTCTGTAGGAGACCTAAGCAATTGGTTAATAACTTTATGCTGTGTGGGACGATCAGTACTTACACTTTGCTCACAATTATTGTTCATCTTCATTCTTCACTCGTGTGTCCCTCCCACTACTACACATGGATAAATGTAGTTCTGTTCATGTCTCAAGTGAGGAAAATAGACACAAACAAGGGCGTTCTGTTTCTATTTCCATGTTGTTGAAGATGTAGATTGGACCTTATTGACATTGTGATCTTAGCAGCACAAGGGATAGATACATACATTGAACATATCTAAGTTCTATTTCTATTTCCATGTTGTTGAAGATGTAGATTGGACCTTATTGACATTGTGATCTTTGCAACACAAGGGATAGATACATACATTGAACGTATCTAAGTTTTCCTTTCCTGTATGTACACTTGCACAATGCTGCAGATTTATGTAGTTCGATGCAAAAAGTCCCATGAAAGGTGTACCTTTGTTTATTCAGTTAAGTGGTCCTTTTTCTTGTTCTTAAAGGCGGTGCTTTCTCTGAGTGGGGAGAGGGGTGGGCCTTAGATGATCTTTACTCAAAATCTTTTTCACTTTGCACTGACAATGAAATGGATCACCCACTAAAACCTACTCGGGACTGCTAACATTAATTGTTAGGTGACAAATTTCTCAAAGGACATTCAAACAATGTATTCAAGGCAAGCAAGGTAGGGTAGCCTCCATATGTTGTCAATTTTCTGTGAGGAAGATATTCTAATCACGATTTTTCAAAATGGATTCTTCTTCAAAAACAACATGGTAGAATGAATTTTATTTCTATGCAATTAGGATGAAGTTTTCAGTTTTTTGTAACACGAATGATCCTCTCTTCCCTTTTGATTTCAAAACTATGCGTACTGTATCAGTCGCTAAAGGGAGTAGGTCAATTCAGCTGTTTAAGTCAGGCATATTCCTTGTACAGAAGTTCACATATATCATATCCAATATAACTACTAATCATGACGATTTTTGGAATCCTTGGGACCCAGCCCAAATGCCCTTAAAGATTGACTATTTACCTTCTGTCTATTTAGATTACTTATGCTTAATTTGTTTCTTTTCTCTTATAGCACATAATAGATCTGTATATAGACAGCCAAACCATTTTTTTGGACCATTGATTGGGGAGGAAGACTGTTTACCTTATGTACTGTTTTTTTTTTTTTTTCCTTAAACTAGTATAATATATTAGTTGGAATACTGTAATCCAACATTTTACAAATTTGCGAGCTTTTGCAGATTGCAGGATCAGATGAAGAAAATTTTCCCTTTACAAGGAAAGCACAACGCGACATTTGGATACATCAGCATCCCTTAAACTGCAGTGATCCTGACGTAAAGTTTCTTGTAGCTGACTGGGAGAGACTACCAGGATTTGGTATTGGAGCTCAGCTTGCAGGAATGTGTGGGCTTCTAGCCATTGCAATTAATGAAAAAAGGGTCCTTGTTACAAACTACTATAATCGGGCCGACCATGATGGCTGTACAGGTACAAATTGTTATAATCAACTTAATGACACTGTTTTTGATGGATATTTCCTTTGATCTTTCATTTTTTTCTTTTTTCATTCTGTTTCTTTTTATGGCTGATTACTTGGGAAACCCCTTGCAATTTTTGAAGAAGGATACTTGAAGCACCCATCAAGTTATTACATTAAACACCTACTGTAGTTTTAGTTAGTCCTTTTAGTTGCCAGCATAAGCATTCCTTGTATTTTTGAATAAAGGGTATGAATCCTGTTCAGTGAAATGAACAAGTTACCAATTAAATCGTTATTCTGTAATTAGAAGGATCGAAACCCATCATTGGTGGCACCTTTTAGGAGATTTTTTGTACCAAAAATGAACTTCGGTTTTTGATTTCATCCATTTGATTTCAATTGATTGCATTAATCTCTTCTAGAAAGCAGAAAAACTTCAAAGAATTTTGTGGAAAAAACTCAACGCAAATCAGGTGGTTAAAACGCATCCATATAAGCACTTTCATTGAATGTGACTTAATTGGTCACTCTGATCTTGGGAGGATATATTCTGCAAAACAATAGGGTCTGTCGTCGGTAATGTTGAAAACTATGGGGTATCTTAAAATCTGTCAAAACTTTATGGGGTTTTGAAGTAATTAACCCTTTTCTTATATTATTACTTTTAGTTAAAATGTTGAGTTTGAGTGAGTCACAAGCCTTTGAGTGGTGGTTAATGTTACACAGGAAAACTTAAAAAGGAAATCTTCAATTAATATGATCAGAAATAATTTGATCATATGATATTTGGCATTGGCAATGGCAATGGCAATGGCAATGGCAATGGCAATGTGTTAAATGGGACCTAGCCAGTTGTAGGTGATGCGCCACAGTAGAGTTGGCACATGTCAAGCTATTACGAATCCCTTCTTCTTTTGTGGATTTGAGGAGATTTCGAGGTTCATTTTATTTCCAGTAATTTACTAATTTCTTCTATAAGTAAAAGAAAATCATCCTAGAATATATATATATATATATATATCAACTAACAAAAATATTTAACAAATGAGATTTGATAAAACACCATGTGATTGTGTCTTTATAGGTCCATTCCGCTCCAGTTGGTCTTGCTACTTTTTTCCAGAAACATCCCAAGAGTGCCGAAACCGTGCATTTGAGCTTATGGGTAGAAAAGAAGCATGGGAAAATGGAATTATTAGAGTAAAAGAAAGTTATAGATCGAAGGAAATATGGGCTGGCCGGACTCCTAGGTAAGCTAGTGCACATTCAACCATTTCATTTGTGAATACTTGCAGACAGAGACCATCAGTATATTAATTCTATGTGCAATTAATTTTAGTATATTGATACAGGATATGGGGTAATCCTTGGAGTTATCTGCAGCCAACAACAGAGATAAATGGGAGTTTGATTGCTTATCATCGCAAAATGGACCGGAGGTGGTGGCGAGCACAGGTACAACTAAGAGTTTATTTAGAAAACAAGAGATTTCTTCAATTTACATGGTTTCTAAGGTGTAATCAATTGAGTTTGTTATATTCTAAACTACAGCCCCAAAAGGAAAATAAGAATTACAACCATTACTTTCGAACAAATGGGTGGAAAGAAGAAAATTTGGAATATTAAGAATTGCAAAAGTAGATAAATTTATTTATCATTATCACATTGAATTTTGATTCAAAATGGTATCAATGAAAAATGTTGAAGTCAGAAGATAAACAATTTTAGACTACTGCACTTGTTTCTATAAAGATTCCAGTTGTTAGGATGAAAGGACTGGAGGGTCCAAGGAAGTAACAAATTCCAGTGTTGTGATGTTCTGTCTGCATTTGAATGGAAGTCGAACTTTCCTGTGAAACTAAGATTGTTGGAGCCCATTTTCCTGATCCAAAGTAGTTTTCTCTGAATTGTGAAAAAGTAATGTGTCTTTTTGTGAAATATATATAATAATAATACCATAATTTCATAAATGGATAAGATATTGTTTACCTTATTGTCAGGCAATACGCTACTTAATGAGGTTTCAAACTGAGTACACATGTGGCTTATTGAATGTTGCTCGGCATGCTGCCTTCGGATGGGAAGCTGCAAAAATGGTTCTCGCAAGTCATGTTGGAGACTGGCCGAAGGTTTGTCGATCAAATCCCATACCATATGCCTTGTTTTAAAGTTGATTGGACGCCAAAAAAAGAAAAAAAAAATGGAATCTTGTTCTGAGCCAAAATAGTTGTGAAATCATAAATTTTCTTTTCACTTCCTTTTCTTTTTATTGGGGTAATCAAATAAAGTTTTTACTTCCTCCTTTATTTTTGGAGTTTCATCAAGTTATGGCAACTGATTTATCTTAGCTAACCCTTTTCTCCTTACCTTGTCGAGGCCCTTAGTATATTTCTGATTAATAGCTGTTTCAGTGAAATTCCTAATTAACTACTGGGCTTTGTTTGCTTAAGCAGAAAAGCAAACCACTTTTGCATCATTTGGGAAGATTATAAAATATGTTTCAACAAATCACTACGATTCACAAAATTTATCTTCTTAAACAAATACAACTTAAAAGAAGTTTCTCTCCACAGGATGATTTAGACAAGCCAGGATCTGACATTGAAGAATTTGTATGGTCAAATCACACACCATGGATGCCTAGGCCATTACTAAGCATGCATGTAAGAATGGGAGACAAAGCATGTGAAATGAAGGTGGTTGAATTTGAAGATTACATGATTCTTGCTGACCGCATAAGAAAGCGCTTTCCCCATCTCAACAGCATCTGGCTTTCCACAGAAATGCAGGTTTGACAATTCTCTTGTACTTTAATTTCTTTTATTCTTTTAGGCTCTGTTTGGGTATTGGAATGAACAAGAGCAAAGGGAGAGAAAAATGCTTATATTTGCTTAGAAATAAGTTCCTTTATATAGCATTTTTGCTGTTTTTTTTTTTTCCTCCTTTTCCCCAACTTTGCTCTTTTTTATTTCCTTTTCCCCAACTTTTCTAGAGTTCCAAACAGAATAGGGATTGCTTACACTTTCATCATTATATTAACCAATGCTGTAATATATTCAGGAAGTTATCGATAAATCAAGATTATACCCTCATTGGAACTTTCACTACACAAATGTGACACGCCAAGTGGGAAACATGACAATGGCCACATACGAAGCAAGTCTAGGCAGGGAAACCAGCACGAACTATCCGCTCGTGAATTTCTTGATGGCGGCCGAGTCCGACTTCTTTATCGGTGCGTTGGGTTCGACATGGTGCTTTCTTATTGATGGCATGAGGAATACAGGAGGAAAAGTTATGGCCGGATATTTGAGCGTCAACAAGGATAGATTCTGGTAGAAAATATCCAAAGCTGGCAGCCAAATCAGTTTGTAAATCTGAATGGTATACATTATTTTTGTTCTTGTATATGTGTATTCATTTTGTGTAATGCTACGAATTTTGTACATACACTAAATGGACATAAAGCTACTGAATAAAATAATTATGTGTATATATATACATGTACTTGTGTTTTGTACATACACTAAAGCCTCTTTGTTTGGATCTTGGAAAGAACGAGGGAAAGGAACTAGAGAAGTTTAAAAGTGTTTCTTAAAGAAATGCATTTCAATATAATTTTCAGCATTTTCCTTTAGTCTTTTCCTTGCTTGTTTTGAGATCCAGAGAAAGAGCCTAAGATTGATTTTGCTGTCTTTACTTTGTGTGATTTTTAGGGTTTCTTTTACAGTTGCTCATTCAATGGAGGCCACTTTAGCTGTGCCCTAAATTGGTTTGAATATGTTCCTATAGCTATTTTCTTCTTGTTGTGGGCAAGGGGGAGAGAGAAGAAAAGGAATATGTTCAACCTTTGGAGATTTTTATGTTTGGATGGGGGAGGTGGGGAAGCAACTTGTGGAGACTTAAATCCAAGTTTCTGGTGCAACCATAACCATCATATGCATGGCACATGATTAATTTTTGACACTTTAATTCAGAGTGCACTTGTATGCTACACTATCATACATCTTGTAATCTAAGATGATAAAGTTGTCCCTGCCCTTAAAATTCAGGTGACAAAAGTGTAATTTATCCTCTTTTATATAGTGACAAATGGGGATTATGGTTTGAGATCGGGCTTTTATTGGATCGTTGCGACGATTAACTTGTAATTTGATTTAAATTGTTTCTCCTTTTTTAACTAATTTGAGAGAATTATATCTTAAGAAAAATGATTACATGGCATGTTTTGAAAATTTGTTTTTAATTATTATTACCATCATAATCAAAGGGACTGCCATGGTAAACCACTTTGTGATGCTTGTGCTAACCTTGGAAAGATGACCATAACAATTGCAGGATGTTTTCCTTTTGAGGTATGCAGGTCACGCAGAATAACAAAATTGTAATTATAGGGATTTCCATAGAAGATCAGCCTATATGATGGAGAATACTTTCCTTTTAATGTGTATGGTTGTCAAGAAAGTTGTGTGGGAAAAGTACAGGCAAAAGAAAGTAAAGGAGAATGAATTTGTTGGAACTTATTTTCCCGCTACTGTTTGAGTGACAAGAAAGTTGTAAGAAAAATAGAAGCTAATTCAACTTTCTTGTGATGTATTACAACAACAACCAAAAAAAAAAAAAAAAAGGCAAGATTTGTTTTGAGAAAAAATATTTTTCTGCATAAAAGGGCAAGTGATAAATCAACAATCATAATACAACCATCAAATGCACGAAAAGTGAAAGACTGATTTTATTTTCATTTTCCTTTTCTTTTCCTCTCAATCAAAGAGAGCATAGTGATCCATTTGTTGCTATTGAAATCATTATAGTAATTTCTTTAGTTTTTCTTAAATTTGTACCGAAAGAATTGGATGGAAGTTCCAGGCCATTTCTGTTCAATCTGAAGAGATGCAATATCAACCACTGCAGGTCGATATGTGCAACTAAACTCAATGAAGGAAAATGCTTTATTATAGTTTTCCTATGAAACAAACAGAGCTAAAAAGAAAAATAGAAAAAGCAGCTTAAGCAGAACTTGGCTTGAAAAAAAAAAAAAAAAAAAAAAAAAAATCTGCAATCACAAAATGTAAACTTGATAATGATCATCAACTTAAATACACAGATTGGTCTATGAAAAATTAGGCTGAAAAACAAACTATTAAAGAAGAAACAAGGAGATTTTGTATCTCCTTAATTTCACATCAAATAACAATACAACAATGGAAGAACAAGATAAAAGCTCTTCTTAATCAACAAGCAGCGATTCCCTAACAATTATCCTGTGAATCCTTCCATTACATGCAAAGGGAAAGAGTAAAGGTCAGTTGTGCAAACCAATGAGCCTTACCTGCTGTGTCTCTTGAGAAGGATTTTGAAGTGGCAACGTATTAAAGGGGATCCTCGTGCAATTATTCTTCCAAATTTCCACTCAAATGATGCCCGCCACCATCCTCAGTTTTGACCACCTGCCTTCTATGTTTCTTGCTCTTAGCTTTCTTGGCCTTCATGCGGCGTTTCTTCTCATTGGCATCAACCCAGGAATAGTCTGATGGTATGTGGAAAGGGTCAATATCATCCTTATAGCGGTGACTTTCACCGTCACTTGATTGCCCACCACGGCTCCCTCTCATCCATGAAATCCATGATGTGGTCCCCTCTGATTCCTTGGTCTTGGCATCTTGGAAATGTGCAGGGCTGGAGAGAGGGGTAGAGAACTCCTCCACTGGCTGAAGCTCCTCAAATTTTGTAAACGTAACAAGGACCCGAATAGTTGGGACAATTGGGATGGCAACCTGCAAAAGGGAAAAGTCAAATTTTTATGACGTCCAAAAGAGAGCAGTAGAGTGCAGCCTAATAATTACACGCAATATTTTCTTTCAGAATTTTAGAACAGTGGATGATCAATGCAATATTGAATGAACAAAGATTCAAGATCAACGTTTCAATTATCCACTAAATCAGGTTGGCTGGAGACATCATCCCGACATCTTAGATAAAATAATTTGCATCCCACACTAGAAAACCCAAGCACAGTACAGCCCTAGGTGACCATTTGCACCTAAATGCAGCATAATAATACCCATTTAAACAATAATGTTTTTTTAGATGCCACTTTCAAAGCCTGTTTGCAACGTGCAAGCCAGGATCGAAACCTGTCTTCACCCACCAACTCTAACCCCTAACCTCTGCCAACTTATCCTTGTGATGTTCTCACAATATGCACAATGAAAGAGAGAGAGAGAGAGAGAGTAATGTTTTGAATTTTTCAATTTTCTCAAGGAAAACTTTCAATCAGCCAAGATTATTGAAGACTGCAAAGGGCAAAATTTTCAGATGCAATAATGGGACTGCAAGGAGAACAGGGAAGATTTGCAAGTGGTTGTAAATTGTAATCAACGAGAATTATAATTGAAGTATGGAAATTTGACAAATAGTTTAGTCAATGAGAACTAAAATGAGATTACGATAGTTTGGAAAGAAAATATTCACGATCAATGAGGGTTTTCAATATTCCATCAATTTTAATTTTTGTTTTAGAGGCAACAGAGAGAAAACCTTGGGTAATTTGGAGATATTATAGTTACAGCTGAAACTCATCACAGCTTACCAACGTTAGTAATTTTATATACTTACAATTGATAACACACGTTTTAGATATTAAGAATAACTTCCAGGTTAAAACAAGAAAATTTTAATTCAAATGATATAAACAGTCAACCTAGGAATGAATGAGATCAATTTCTTGATCATATCTCTGGACTACAGATATATTTTTAATTTTTAATTTGATACAAAATCCTTACGTTGTGAGGGGAAAAAAAGAAAAAAGAAAGAAAGAGTTGAAACAATGGGGCCGCCACTTCAGCTTGTATTAACTAATAGATTCATAGGTTAAGAAAAAAGCCAAAACAAAAACACCAGGGAATTTAACAAATCCACAAAGGAACCCCATATCCCAACTGGCCCTGTAAAGAAAGATTCTCAGCTAAAATCTATTTCAATTTTACAAGAGTCAGCTCCACATCCTCAAAAGTTTTTATATCAACACCAAAAGAGAGCATGCAAAACACCTTTTCAAAACCACTATTGCTTTTAGTTCCGGTGCTCAACCACCATCCCAAAGGCAGCTACACTACTAATCGCAGTATCACCCACAGGATTCCAAAGAGAGAGAAAGGAGAAAACTCTCAACTCCAAAGCAACTTGTTAATGCAAAAGTAAGTGATCAACTGACTCAACCAGCCTCTTACATGTGAAGCATTTATTCAATTTGTACATATTGAATGATCAACTATCAAGCATTTATCCCAAGCCAACATCCACATAAAAAAATGCCATCTTAGATGGGAAAACTTGAATCCACACCCTCCTTGTCAAAAAGTTCCTCCACCATTTGCTAAGCCCTTAGAATAAGAATTAACATGAGAATTTAGCATTGCATTATTACGCCAAATAACCTGATCTTCCACCCCTCTACTAACCTCCACCGAATATATTAAAAAATATATATAAAAGAATAAACACACTTTCCAACTCCCAATCATGGAAATTTCTAATAACCATATTTCAACTTAACTATTCTCCCACCCACACCCCATATTACACACCCAAACCTCTTTATACACCACAATCCCATGTAATTGCAAAAATTCCTTTGCAGGAGTGTGATCCCCTCACCAAATGTCCTTCAAAATTGTCACTCTCCCCCATCCCCCATTTCCAATTTACCTGCTTCACAAAATTGCCATGGCATGTAAGATTTCCTTCTAAAGTCCAACCTAATAACTTCCGTGCACCTCATTCATCCATCACTCCCGTCTAGTACAACCATATTTCCAAATTACCAACTTTTTGTCTAAAAGAATAATCAATAGTACAGCTGGACAACTGGTCAAAGATCACAATACACAAAAGTTACCGTTACATTTTGAATAGAAGAGAACCAAAGTTTGTCTTATGAAACAATAAACCAACATGGATAAAGACTTGAGTATTAAAAGGTGCAAGAGCTAATATCATGGTTCCTTGTTTTAAATAGAACTTTAATGATCCCATACCATGTATAAAGCAAATTTCCATTACAAGAGAAGGCGAAAAATGCATCATATGACAAAAACCACAAATAACATGTGAACTTGTAACTTAAACAAGACTCATAACATCTTGGTGAAAAGGATTAAATTTAGTGTAATCATTCAAGCTCTGTAATTTGTATATACTCTACATAATAAGCTTTGGTTCTCCAAAGTCCGCACAAAGTAGGCTAAGTTTATCCATGTTTCAAGAATGGTATAGAACTTCATCTCACCTCATTCATCAACAGTGAGTATGACACAAACACCCACATGGGCAAAATCATTTTGAGCTCTTCCTATCACTCCATTTAAATCTCTAAGTTTGTTGGTTTTTTCATTCCTAGCCTTCACTCTTCAATAAATACAAAGGCTTTAGTAAAATAGCCTTTGATAAAATTTCCATAAATTTTAATATTGGAATTTCAAATTCTAAGAGAACTAATGTACTATGAAATTGTAACAAGGTAACAATTCCAACTAGATTGACCAATGGTTAGATCTACCTTAAATTCTTATACTCAATATCTTATTTCATAAATAAGAGAGAACCACAACCAGGGTGATCCTGCAATGTTAATCCAGTTTTTTTAGAGGTTATTTATGATCTCTCTCTATATAAGGCTTTTCTTCGTGAGTCGGCCAGTATTTGTTACTCTCAAGTCTCAACTGACAAACTATTGGAACACAGCTCTCCTTATCGACTATACAATGATGTTTCATAAATACAAGCTTCAAATTAATCAACGAAGTTAAGATTGCTCTAGTATAGAAGTCACAAAATGTTGGATTCATCACTAAGGCAGTAAATTGGATCTAATTTTGCCAGTGGCCAGTAATCAGCAGCTCAGCCAGGAATTTCGTGCTAAGCTGAAGTTAAGTCTCAACTGAGCTAAGCTTGTTCACTTTTTTAGGCCCAAATAAACCTTGGACTAGGCTTAGCTCAACCCAAAGCCCACTTGGCCAAACTAAAGTAGAAACTATCTACCATGTTTTTAGTTTATCAATACAAGCACTTTGTCATATTTTGACAAGCAACAATCAGTGTACTTTAGGTGGTTTGGTGTTTGAATTTCAATATAGTCTTAGCCTCTTAGGATTTGAGCCAGTGTACTAACAGAGCCAATAAGCTTCCACAAACTTGCTTCTTTTGAGAAATGTTTATATTGAGCCAGCCCAGACTTGACCCAAAGCTCGTCCAACACCATGGCCTTAGCTCAGGTTAGAAATAATCAGTTATGATCAGGATGGGCCAATCTTAGTGATAGGATTTTATCTTCAGGCCGAGTTCAGCCAACCTTAGCTTGGCCCAACTTAGAAACCTATATTCATCACTATGGATGCATTAAGAAGCAGCTTTTTAAAAGGGCATGCGAGGCATATGCTTCACGGGTTGCAGGCTATAAAAAATTAAATAAGGAACTAAAGCTTGAACCACAACCTTAAGCAGCATTTCAAAAGGGCATGCAAGGCTTATGCTTCACGGGTTGCAGGCTATAAAAAACTAAATAAGGAAATAAGGTTTGAACCACAACCTTATGGTCCAGAACTTAAAGTGAAGTGTTTTTTTTTTTCCTGTTTTCTTTAGAACTAATAATAATTCATTAAAGGACAATAAAAAATAACAAGTGTAAAGTATGCAAAAGGGGTTTACATCTCATACATTAGATTGAGGCATGTGTCTTGTTCACTAACTAAAAAGAGGTCCACTGAACAGTATAATGAGTTTCAAAGTCATTGTCTTTTTTCTTTTCACATTTTACTTTTCTAATTGGATTTGAGGCCAGTATCCCACTGGATGTGATGGTAAATGTCTTGTTTTAAGGGGTGTGCAGAATTGCAGCAGGCAGCACGCCAACTTGCTTTGGATCCATGAACGAGAGATTTTTCTGACCCAAATTCCCAAAGATGGTGGATTTTCTTTTCCTTACCTCCGCAGATGTAGGCACACTACCAAATCATGTAAATATTTCTGTGTTTGTATGATTGTTACTTTATTTCTTCACCGCTCTCATGGTAAGATCTTTCCTTGGTCTCATAATGTAATTTTCTGCAACTTCTTCAAAATTAATTGAAAGTAATGGGCATTAAAAACCGCTTAAATACAACATGGTTTGCTTCTCATCCTATTATTATATATTAAGAATATATTGATAATGCAAATTTGCATATTTATGCAATTTTCCTCTATATATATGTATGTGTATACAACATGGTTTGCTTCTCATCCTATTATTATTATATAAATGAGGGATCTTGATGGTTATGCCTCATGCTACATGCATGAATACTCAGTGCCTCGCCTAACACTTTGTCCTATCAAACCACTGTCAAAAGGTAAAAATCACGATACAAGGACTTGTTGATAGGACTTGTTGATAAGCAAGAAAACATGAATTGTAGACTTATGAGTCTAATATTCCCCCAAACCATAATCTACTCATAAAAATAGACAGCCTCTTCATTCCATTTAGTTTTCTAGACCATTGCAACCTTTTAATTTTTGGATTGTTGTTTAGGATACTACCTCGGAGTGTCAAAGTGGAAGTAAAAAAAAAAAATGTAAAATAAAAATAAATTCACTTCCTGTAGAATTTATGTAAATTGAGGCCTTTAGTGCTGTAGGACCCATGAGGAGATTATCAGCATTTAGAATAACAGAGCAGGTGTTTTCTTCACCCAAAGTTACCACTGCATTTTTACACAAAAACCCTGAACTGTTAAAGTACTATACCCTAGAACAGGCACAACCTCTTCATTCTTGGTCTTTCTATATGTTGCAAACCCCTAATGCATTTTGGTATGCACCAAAAGAAAATGCAAGTGTTGACATTCACTCAATTCCTTTTATTAACTAATCAACTAAAAGCTGAAATTGTAATCAAAGGTTCAATTATGATTTTATTCGAAAACAGAGCAGGTACATACTGCATAGGGTAACTAAGGATAGATGTACTAGGTAAATGCTGCAGCAGACAAACATGATATAACAACTTATATACCAACCAAATATAAGTGTTCTATGAACTTTTAATAGCCCTCAAAAATGAAGAACATATCAATCGCAAGTGGCCCAACAATAATGGACTGCAATGATGAAACTAAACTTTTATATGAAGTTAGGTTGAATGCATTATTCATCATGCTAACAGCAGGTCATAGATGCATATGCCAAAGCTCAAAAAGAAAAGACAACCATTCAGGAAAAAACGATTGGAAAACATAGCAGCAACAAAATCAGGAGTGCAATATAAGATATCCAGGATTACCTTGACAGGAAACGTGCCATGAGGCAATTTAGTAGTTAAAAGCTCCCTCAGTCGCCTAACAGCCTTAACCTTGTTGGCTAAGATGTCTAGTAAAGGCAACAGCTCATCTGTTTTCAATGGGAAATCTGGTGTCAACCACAAGACAGGTCTCAAACCCTTTTTGTACTCGCTCTCATGCTTAGACTCACCACTGGCCCCTTTCTTCTTTTTCTTCTTGCTGCTTTTATCTTTTCCCTTCTTAACATCCCCCATATCCTCCCTAGGACATTCGGATGATGATTTTTGATTATCAAGTGGTCTCTGGTTGCTACCTTCTGGGGCCAGCTTCGAGAACTTCTTCAGAATCTTTGAATCCTCAGAATCATCACCTCCTTTCGACCCTTTCTTGTTCCAACCAAACCAACTCTTCCTCTCCTTAACAACACCATTGGATTCACAATTTTCTAAAGAACCTCCTGAACCATTTTCATGGCAGTCAGGGACCTCATGTTCTTCATCCTCACAAAGGCTATCTGAGTTTCCCATTCGAAGTGCAGAGTCTAACTGCAACCTTTCCTCAGCTGTCAAAACATCATCATACTCATCGTTGTCACCACCATTCACTATCCTTTCATCATCATCCACAGCAAAGAGCTCCTCATCAGTCATAGCACCTGGAACCCGCCTTGACTTCACACTCACCATCACATGAAGCATATCATAAACCTTGGCCTTCCAATTACCAACCATCTCACTCCTCTCCTGTCGCCTCCAATTTAGATGGGGAATAAGCTCAGCCTGTGTGACATCAATTCCTGGCCTATACATGTTAGTTTGGGACATCAAGGCCACTTCATGAGCCACTTCTGCTTCTGTTGGTTGGGCACCAGCCCCCTCCAAAGCATTTGTAATTTCTTTCTCCTTATGTGAAAGAACAATCAAAGAACCAGGAGACAAAGATATATTACCATCTTCTGAAGAGTAGCCCTCTCCAAGAAAGAGAAAGGTTTGGTCAGACCGTTGAATGCGAAATCCATCAAAACCGGCAAGGGTCATATCGGCACGGAGATTAGAACCACGCTTCCAAATCCGGTAAGTATCTGACGGGGCAATGCGGCCAATAAATGGAATGACTGAGCTCTCAAAATGGAAGGTTATCTCCATGTAAAAGTCACGAATACGACCGGCAGAGGCAACAATGCGAGGAAGTCGACGACACCACTTTGCCCAAGCAAGGGGCTGGTAATGCCGGGCAATGATCAAAGCAATAGATTCCTCCCTCGTGCAAACCGCTTCCTGGAGAGCACTCCACCCATGCTCATTCTGCAAACTCCAGTCTGCACCAGCTGCCATTAAAATCTCTGAGGAGGTTGCATCCCGGAGGCGAACTGCAAGGTGGAGAGGGGTCTCCCGGCCAGGAACATCACGGCGATCGATGACAGCTGCGACGGCATCAGCTTGGAGTTCAGCAGCAAGAGACTCAGCTTCAGTATTAACCTCGCCAGCCTTGGCGAGTCTAGGAAGGGTCGAGATAATGCGCTTCAGTGAAGCATAGTCACGGTGGGCAACCGCTAAGTGGGCAGGACTGTGGGCATATTTGGAGAAATCTTCCATAGATTGTTCTTCTTTCTATTTTTGCCTCTAGGCAATGATTTCTTCCATTTTTCCAGTAAAATTCAAGGTATGGATATTTACCCGTATCTTCGTATCTCTGTCTTCTCCATTTTCAAAAGCTTCAAACTATTTCCAGGGTTTCAAACAAAAAATTAGGGTTTTCTATTTTATTTTTTTTCTTAGCACTATACTGCTATAATCAGCTTCAGATTGTGTAGAAACCCAAGAAATTCCCTTCAACAGCTCAACTAGTTCAGAAAATTCAAATTAAACCCCTTCAAAGAGAGCAGTATTAATCTCAAATTTAAATTCAAACTCCTCCAAATCAATATCACATTATCTTCTTCACCATTCGCTATTGTATTCACCATATTTGTAAATAAAACTCTGAAACACACTGCAACAGCCTGATCTCAACTCCATTAGAGTGTTCTGAGACAATATCTGAACTCAAATCTGAAAAAAAAAAAAAAAAAAAAAATAAATAAACTTAAAAATAAAAAATAAAAAACATTAATAAACATTAATCTTGTTAATATAAAAGATTTCTAACATCAAATACCAGATAACAACCAACGTTTGAAGAAACCCCCATCTCTATCTATATGTCTCACTCAGCTAACTCTCTCTCTCTCTCTCTGCCTCTAAAATAGAGCAATAATGAAAGAAAAATACCTGAGCAAGTAGCATCTGAAATCTGAGATTTGAATCGATCAATTGCTTCAGCTGATGCTTTTTGCGCTTCTACTTCGATTGAGCTTCAGATTATCTCTATAAAGATATGTATATATATATAGAGAGAGAGAGAGAGAGGGGAAATCAAAGGATCTCTGGTGTCGATCTCCTCTGGACGGTTTCCGCCCCTAATGCTGACACAAAGGCCGCGGTGCCGCGACCTTACTCCTCCTCCTTCCCCCACCTAGATCTCTCTTTCTCTGTCTTCTTGCCCTGCCTTTTTTCCGGGTCCCTTTCTTTCTCTCTCTATATTTGCTCTCTATATCTCCCCCGAGCTCGCTCTCTTTATCTCTCTAGCTCTGCATCTCAGCTAGTAGTAGTCTCTTCACTTTTCATTCTCTTGCCGTTTAGAGAGAGAGTGAGTTATTGAGTTTTTTTCCAAAAGGACCGTATAAAAAAAAATATATATAATACTGACCTTCTATAAAAAATATATACAAGAGTGACCCTCTGACTTGGTCAAACCCAATAAACCGCTGTTTAAAACAGCGGTTATTGTGTTATTTAATGAACAGTTATTTCATGCTAAAGTAAAAAAGTAAAAAAAGGGTCAGTGGTCCCCTCACTTCACGACAACTGCTGTGATGTGGTCCCGAATCGCCTCCGACCGACGATTCCTTCTTCTCCGACGTTTTCTCCGACCAACACCGCCGCTAACCGCCATTTTCGCCAGATCAAGACCCCCAAAACCTTTTTCCACTTCTTTCGTGACGATTCAGATAACCCCCAAACCCTATTTCTCCGACGAAACCCGCAGTCTTCTCCGACGAGGTCGCCATTAACCGCCATTTTCGAACTTTTTTTCTCCATT
This sequence comes from Hamamelis virginiana, assembly GCA_017140935.1. Classification (NCBI taxonomy): domain Eukaryota; kingdom Viridiplantae; phylum Streptophyta; class Magnoliopsida; order Saxifragales; family Hamamelidaceae; genus Hamamelis; species Hamamelis virginiana. The sequence goes on along the minus strand of JAESVK010000154.1, from coordinate 414 downwards.
CTCACCGAATCAAAACCCCCAAAACCCTTTTCCTCCATTCTCGTGACATTTTAGAAAACCCCCAAACCCCATTTCGGCCATTAACGACCAAATATCCATCTTCCCTGACCCCATTGCCGCCATTCTCGCCGGATAGTTGCTCGTTGGACCGTGACAGTAGGACCTGTGGTCTGAAAACCTCACTGATCGTGACACACAAGGTTCTCTCTATCTCTCTCTCTCTCCCTCACTACCATTTTGTGGACTATGTATGTGTTTTATGGTTATTTGTTTTTGCATAGTAAGAGGTTACTGCTCCATGGTAAAAGTATATGTTTATGTATCCCTCAGTCTTATCTTATGGTTTTGTGCTTGTAGTTGTAATCTGCCCTCACTGACTTTGTGTACGTTTGCAAACTTCTGCCCCCATAGTGT